>CM031620.1:64152165-64157165 GCA_018398815.1 Conus ventricosus | reverse complement strand
AAGTTTAAATCTTTGCCAAGTCATTGCTATACCGACTGAAGAATTGTGTGCCTGCACTTGTTTTCCCCCACTGCTTAATTGTTCAGCATTATATTGTTTGGTCAATCAGTGGGAGATTGCATCTCTTAGGAGATCCAAGTAAAGGTTGTTCTGTACAATCTTAGCCACTCTTAATGCTTGGGTTATTGAACAGCAGAGCTGACCACTCAGACTGTTCCATATCTTTTGATCTCCCTTGCATCCATTCAAGGATCTTCAAGCATAGGCTCAAAGATTGCCCCCTATATTTTATACTGTTTGAATAATGCTTTTAGTTTTTCAGCAACTTTTTTCCTCTCCACATTTTCATTTTGTTCCATTTACTACCCTTCGCTGGCTGCTTTGAGGGTGCTGTTGGATTCTTTTTTGGACCCTTGGTGGTGAGAACACCACAGAATTATGGACTGTGGTGTGTCTCTATTTGACACCAAGAGCACGAAGACAGCCAGCTGTATCTTCCTGATGGGTCCGATCCAGCGGACGAAAGACCTAGGAGCAGACAATACAAATAGATGTGCCTTTAAGAGGGATTACGATGGTTCCCTCAGGCAACTAGCGAAGGTTTCTCATATTTATAATACATGCTCCATTTTTCTTCATCTTCAATTTTTTTATTTTAACTAAAAGTTTAAATCTTTGCCAAGTCTTTACTATAACGACTGAAGAATTGTTTGCCTGCACTTGTTTTCACCGACTACTTAATTGTAAAGCATTGTGTGTGTATATATATATATATATATATATATATAGGGGGAGATACGCATTCATATCTGCAGTGGTAGATGATTCTGCCTAACTAACAGTATGTGCTTGATGTGGTGAGTGGGGAAAAATAAAATAAATGCTTCTCAAAATGAGCCTTCAGCAAGCTTATATTCTCCAAGGGGGAGACATCCTCCAATAGGGAGGGAAACTCACTAACATATAACTCCGGTCATATACCGATATTTCGAAACTTGGTTGTTTCTCCTCAGTGACCGCGGAAAGTGGTAATTTGACTCCTCTGCCTTTTCAGTTTTAAGAAGGATGCAATCCCAGAAAAGGCTGGTGCGCAATACCGTAGTATGTTTGTTGAGTTTTCAAAAAACCAACCAAAGGTGCCATCTAAGAAGCCAAAGAAAATCATGAAAGAGCAAAACAAGCTACATTTTCTTGTGAAAAGTAGAAAATATATAAAGATATCCTCTAAGACATAAGTGCTGAGGGCCAGTTCTTGGAATGAACCCGCAAGGGACTACTGTTAGGCAGAATCATCTACCACTGCAGATATGAATGCGTATCTCCCCCTATTTCTTCAATCTAAGACATAAGAGCAAGCTTTGCTTATAATTCAATATTTCTTGCAGTCATTGCAACACCAAGCTGCTCTGTAAGTTGCTGGAACGGTGCTCGGTACTTATCCTTGG
This sequence comes from Conus ventricosus, assembly GCA_018398815.1. Taxonomy (NCBI): domain Eukaryota; kingdom Metazoa; phylum Mollusca; class Gastropoda; order Neogastropoda; family Conidae; genus Conus; species Conus ventricosus. Next base: position 64,155,720 of record CM031620.1, on the reverse strand, counting down.
AATTTATTAGTTTGCTGTATTTTAGTCCCTTGCGGATTCATTCCAAGAACTGGCCCTCAGCACTTGTGTCTTAGAGGATATCTTTTTATATTTTCTACTTTTCACAAGAAAATGTAGCTTGTTTTGCTCTTTCATGATTTTCTTTGGCTTCTTAGATGGCACCTTTGGTTGGTTTTTTGAAAACCCAACAAACATACTACGGTATTGCACACCAGCCTTTTCTGGGATTGCATTCTTCTTAAAACTGAAAAGGCAGAGGAGTCAAATTACCACTTTCCGCGGTCACTGAGGAGAAACAACCAAGTTTCGAAATATCGGTATATGACCCGGAGTTATATGTTAGTGAGTTTCCCTCCCTATTGGAGGATGTCTCCCCTTGGAGAATATAAGCTTGCTGAAGGCTCATTTTGAGAAGCATTTATTTTATTTTTCCCCATTCACCCACTCAAGCACATACTGTTAGTTAGGCAGAATCACTACCACTGCAGATATGAATGCGTATCTCCCCCTATTTCTTCAATCTAAGACATAAGAGCAAGCTTTGTTTATAATTCAATATTTCTTGCAGTCATTGCAACACCAAGCTGCTCTGTAAGTTGCTGGAACGGTGCTCGGTACTTATCCTTGGAATTTATTAGTTTGTTGTATATATATATATATATAATGACGTTACGGAATCAAAGGACGAAAGGTCTCGGCGCAGGCGACTTGAATGTTCTGTCTTCAAAATGGAATACGATGGTCCTCATATGCCGCTAGAGAAGGATTTTTTATAACTTATAAAATATTTTCCATTCTCTCTCCCTCTGCTCACACACTCTTTTCCCCCTCCCCTTTCTTTGCGTACTGCTCCGCTTTTTTTTTTCTTTGATCGATGTCTCTTCTTTCTCCGCCTCATGTTCTCTCTCTCTCCACTTCCCCGACCCTATCCCCAAAGTGTTCGTTTACATGTTGTTACCATTCCCGCAACCCCAACGTCCTCTCTCTCCGACTGTCTTTCTCTCCCCCCCCCCGTCCCCTTTTCCTCGACGTAGTCGACTATCACAGAAGCATATGAAATGTTCTGTAACCGCTCTTAGGAGAACAAACGACGGCCCTCTCATTATTGATGTAATCAGTTCCCATTCGACGAACTATTGATCATACACTGTGCTAGTCTTCCGAGCACACATGCCAAGTAATGTTCGGCATTTCAGGAGCCGTCGTCAACACTGGTAGTCTAGGACAGGTAAACAGGCAGAGTAAGGGAAGTAGTGGGGGTAGAGGGAAGGGGTAGAGAGAGGGAGGCGGAGGATGACGGACACGGGTGGTGGGTGGGTGGGTGGGCGGGCGGGCGAGGACGATAGACGGACTGTGTGTGTGTGTGTGTGTGTGTGTGTGTGTGTGTGTGTGTGTGTGTGTGTCCTAGTGAGTGAGTGTGTGTGTATGTGTGTGTCTACGTCGGTGTGTCTCAGTGAGTAAGTGAATATTTGTGTGTGTGTGTCTACTCGGTGTGTCTCAGTGAGTAAGTGAATATTTGTGTGTGTGTGTGTGTGTGTGTGTGTGTGTGTGTGTGTGTGTGTGTGTGTGTGTGTGTGTTAGAGCTTCAATAACGATGAAATACAATACGCGTGTCCTTTCGTTCCGTCTTTTTTTCTCCTCTCTTTTGTCTTCCTCCGCCATCTTCTTTTCCTCATAATCCTCCTCAATATGATGATGATGACGATAATGAATGGGGTGATGACGACGATAGTGATGATTGTGATGATGATAATGATGATGATGGGGATGGTAGTTGGGAAATGATGATGATCGTGGTGGTGGGATGGTACTCATGATCGGGTGGTAGTGGAGGTAGTGATATGGTGGCTGTGATGGTAGTGATGATTATGATGATGACGACGACGACGGCAATGATGAAGATGATGATGATAATGTTAAAGGAGGCAGTGTTTGATGGTTTTGAAGATGGCAATGACGATGGTGATGATGATGACGACGACAACGACGACGATGACGGTGATGATGATGATTATGATGATGATGACGACGACGACGATAATGATGATGATGAAAATGATGTCGATGATGATGTGATGATGATGATGATGATGATGATGATGATGATGATGATGATGATGACCATCGTTATCATCACCACCACTACGAGCACCTCCATTACCATCATCATAATTATTGTTATCAAAATCATCATTATCACAGCCTTCCAGCCAAATCCCTCGGATCACCTGAAGGTGTGTCTCTCAGGCTCAGCGGGTGAAGCCCAGGTGAGGGTCCGCCAAGGCCATCAGAGATGACAACGCCAGGGTTAGATGCCCATCGACATGGGAATTCTGGAACGAAAGGAGACGAAAGTCAGACACAGGATCAGACAGTCTGGAACAAAGTAATGTAGCTTCAAAGCCAAAAGAAGGCTGACCTTGAACAACGTGGCAGCATGTCTCATGCAAACAAACAAACAGAAGGCCACTGTGAAACGGATAAGACAAATTTGAGGTGTTCTTTACTTTCGCTGCTTCTGCTTTTGCTGCTAAACATCTGCAACCTGCACTTTGGAAACTAAGCGCGAGGGCCTATTTCACAGGACATATATACATGCTTTTCACCTCTCTCTCTCTCTCTGTCTGTGTCTGTCTGTCTCTGTCTGTCTTTCTTTCTCTCTCTCTCTCTCTCCTCTCTCTCTCTCTCTCTCTCTCTCTCTCTCCTCTCTCTCTCACTCTCTGCTTTTGTCCGTCGTCTATTCGCCTTAAAAGGGATTATGCCACTCATTGACCGATGATTATGCCAGGATCTCATGTCCACTTCTGGAAATATATGACCGCGCTTTCAGTGCTATGTCTGATTCCTGGGCGAATCGGAACTGACAGTCCTCGAATCCATGCACTTCCCAGAAGCATACATTTTGTTGTTCTTTTTTTTTTTCATCAGTACATAAAGTATGATCACTTCAATCAGTGTTTACCCCCCTTTGATTACGTTGAATACATCGGATAATCCATGTCTGAAAATGTACCTCTCAGTGTTCACGCTCTGTCGGTATGCATTCTGTGATATAACTAAAATATACAAACGAACTCGTTCAGTGTTCACACACTGCCTGCTCCAAATACTTTAAGATGCACGGGTGCAAAGCGAGCAGTTCCCCATCAAAGATACGTACCCAGAGCGAGATACGAAAAACAAAATATACGTGGGTAGGGTGGCGAAAGAATAGGTCGAAATGCTTGGAAAAAAAAAGATGAGGCGGCACTGAAAGAAGACGATGTCAGCTGAACATTTTGACAGATCTCTAACATACGATGACTTTTTAACCATATAGGTACATTCATTAAAACCAGATGAGGGAGTTTCTGTTACAAAATGAGAGAACTTCTTAAACAAAGTAAGGCCCTTTCTCAAACAGGAAAGAAGGCATGTTAAAAACCAGAGCAGGCTCATTCTGAAGAAGTAACTTGTCAAGAAAGATGAGGCAGTTCCCAAGGACCAGGGTGTTTCTGAAGTAAAACAAGGCAGCTTCCAAAAGAAGAGGTAATAGTTTTGAAAACCAATATCAGA
>CM031620.1:64100312-64117812 GCA_018398815.1 Conus ventricosus | reverse complement strand
TAGGACCGTATTTTCGAGTAACGCCAACGGGGCAACGCATAAGCCGTATCCCATGCTCTAGGAGCCGCTGGCCAGGGAGCACCTGTATACAGAGGCACGAGCAGAGACAGAACAGCTGTGGCTGTATCATGTGCAATGAAGCTAAGTTGAAGGGGGGGGGGGGGGGGGGGGGGGGGGGGGCAGTGATGAGGGAGGGGGGGGAGGCTGTGTGAGGAAGTCCTCAAAGGCAATCCTAATGATCTTGGGGGGTTGTTTGTTTGGTGTTTCTGTTCATGAACATAATATGTCTCCTTGCTTGCTCTATTAACTCTTTGCTGATATTTGTGCAGTGCGAGTTGGTGTCGTAAGCAGTATTCGTTTTGGAGCAATGGGGCATGTCATTAGGCCATCTTGGGTGAAAGAGTTACCATGCTCGTTCATTATTTACTGCTGACTACACCCTGCCTCATTTCAGATTTCTTTTGAAACTTTTGACCATCTAAGAATGAAAAACCGAAGCATAACAACGCGATAATTTGAAGAGATTTCAGAATGAATCATTACAGGCCCTTTTACACACATAACTGACCTGGATCCATGAGTAACGACACATGCGTGAGGTCAATGGACCATATCCGTTGGTTGCTCACACCTCTGTGTTTAAGCTCAGCAGTATCACAGTGGAAGTGTGTGCATGTGAAAGCCCTTCTTAATGTATCATGTGCACACACCACGATTGATTTGTTTTGAAGAGGAACTTACCAAAACAACAACATGGTCGATTATTTCAACCAGACGTGTCACAGAAGTATGTTTTAAGTTGTTCTTGACGTTCTTATTGTTATTAGAAATGACGAGAAGATGATTTTTGGACATATCCACGTCACATCCGGAAACTAGCTTCTGAACGATTGTGTGCTTTTGCAACTTGATGAATTTAATCATAGAACTACCTGATTGTCAAAAGGCAGAAACCTGGACTTTTGAACACAACATTCCTGACCGAAGCTGTCTGAGCAGCATGCAAAACTCACTCACTCTCTTCCTTTCAGGTTAATACCCTGTGCAGTGAGCACCATGCAAAACTCACTCACTCTCTTCCTTTCAGGTTAATACCCTGTCCAGTGAGCACCATGCAAAACTCACTCACTCTCTTCCTTTCAGGTTAATACCCAGTGCAGTGAGCACCATGCAAAACTCACTCACTCTCTTCCTTTCAGGTTAATACCCTGTGCAGTGAGCACCATGTGAAACTCACTCACTCTCTTCCTTTCAGGTTAATACCCTGTGCAGTGAGCACCATGTGAAACTCACTCACTCTCTTCCTTTCAGGTTAATACCCTGTGCAGTGAGCACCACGTGAAACTCGCTCACTCTCTTCCTTTCAGGTTAATACCCTGTGCAGTGAGCACCATGTGAAACTCACTCTCTTCCTTTCAGGTTAATACCCTGTGCAGTGAGCACCATGCAAACTCACTCACTCACTCTCTTCCTTTCAGGTTAATACCCTGTCCAGTGAACACCATGCAAAACTCACTCACTCTCTTCCTTTCAGGTTAATACCCTGTGCAGCTTGCTAAGCGGATATGGAGCCGATGGAGAAGGGTACTGATGGTTCGTTAATAATGGAAGCGATTTAGGAGTTCCCCCCCCCCCCCCCCCCCCCCCCCCCCCCCCCCCCCCCCCCCCACAGTCCCCCTGTTGTGATTGTCAAGAAGAAAGACGGGGGCGAACTGCACACATATGGACCGTCGGAAGTTCTGTGGGCTGACAAGTTTTAATCCACAACCCGATCAAACAGCGGAAGAAGTGCTCCAAACACTGTGCAGAGATAACGTCTCCAAATAAGTCTGTGCATAAAGGGATTTTTTGGTTTGTTTTGTTGTTTCCCAGCCGACACTTGAGTTCCCGTGCCCACAGAGAAGCATCAAACATCCATTCTGCACGAGAAGATCGTTCCTCTGCCATTGCCCAGTGCCAGCGGCGTCTGTACCGAACTCAATTCAACTCAAGCGTTCCAAAGATACGACGAAAGAGTACAACACAAAAGCGAGGCGAATTACTTGGGAAAACAAACAAGCAAGCAAACCAAACCCAAACCGTGAGTTTGGTTGAAAATAAACATAGAGACGATCGTGAAAAAGGTCTTAAAAATGAAAATAACGTGAAATAAAACAAATAAAGGAATTGAGATCTGTTAGAAAAAACAAACAAACGAAACACGCCTAAATACGACCAAGAAGAAAACCCTTCACGATGAAATAAAATTAAAGAAAATAAATCAAAATAAAATAAAGGAAATTAAAGAAGAAGAAAAAAGAGTTTTGTTGAAAATAAACATGTAGACGATCAAGAAGATTTTTTCTGACAAACTTGTAACATTACGCCAAGGAAAAACAACAACATGTAAGCAAACCCCCCCCAAAAAAAAAAACCACACACACCAAAAAAACAAACGAAAAAAACATACAAAAACCACCCTTAGCTTTTAACGGATGTAGACGTAGTGAACTGTCAGAGACTGTTGGGGCACAGCCTCATGAAATAAAGATAACATCCCTCCCCCTTCAACGCACATTCCCCCCAACCCCACCATAATATACTAACGTATTGGTAAATACCCACTCCAGAAAAGAAAGAAAGACAAAACAGCGGTCCTGGTCGTGAATTCAGGAGCTACACTGAAACGAAGGATGATGCGAAGGTTGAAGAATGTGCAGAACTCAGCGGACAACTGGAATGGCATTCTCTGTCTTCTGTCTGTCTGTCTGTCTGTCTGTCTCTCTCTCTCTCTCTCTCTCTCTCTCTCTCTCTCTCTCTCTCTCTCTCTCTCTCTCTCTCTCTCACTCACACACACACACACACACACACACACACACACACCTTCATTTGGCATACGACATCGGTGACCTGGCAGGCATCGGACAAAAAAAAAACCCGCTAACCTTTCTAAAAGACTGGGCAAACGTTAAGATATGCTATGGAAATCATCACCGGAAAGACTATGTTGATGGTCAGCCACTAGCCATCCTCAGAATCAGCGTAACTGTCCATGATAAGAACAGCTGGGAACTGTTCATGTATATTATCAACAAAAGGATCAAAACCACATACTCCCTTTCAAAAGCCACAAGCCTCAGCGCTGTCCAGACCAAACCCTACATGGAATGATAATGACGTCAGCATCAAACGCAAAAGCAGCTTCCTCTGCGCACTGGTGTTTTCAACCTTCCTGTATGCATGCATGTCAGACATAAACTGTTACAGCGGATCTGTAGCATTTGTAGCTAAATGACTGTAGATGTTGTACTTAATGATTTCTGTTGCTCGTGATGGTTCGTCCACCACACACAACCGCGTGCGCTAGCGCGCGCGCGCGCGCGCGCCACACACACACACACACACACACACACACACAACACACACACACACACACACAAAAAGAGAGAGAGAGGAGAGAGAGAGAGAGAGAGAGAGAGAGAGAGAGAGAGAGAGAGAGAGAAACTTAGATACACACACATGCGTTCAAAACCCCACGACGGTTTCTTCGATTTCAAATGCACCTGTAATTATTATTCACCGAAAGAAACCATGATGCATAAATTCGCTTTGAAAATAAAATCCTTTACCTAAGTGAAATGTGCATGTCTTATGAAGATTTTTTTTTTCAATATTTGTTGTACTTTTTATTTCGTAACTTTGTCTTCGAAATCTGCATTAAAAATATCCTGTTTCATTTTAAATTTCAGCTACTTTTGGTGCACATTATTTTTTAAACAATCTCAGACAAGGAATCAAAGAGACTTAAAAAAACAGAAGATATAGATTTACCGGAGAAAAAGAAGGACACCACTTTTCACATCTGGTACTGTGAACCCACTCTAGACGTGTGCAGATCGTCCCTCTCTCTCTCTCTCTCTCTCTCTCTCTTTCTCTCTCATGGTCTAAGGGAAAATACTCGGCATAAGCGTTTACATTAGTCTGGTACGCTCCCTTAGCTTGTGAGTCATGAGGCATTTGTGAAGCTGGAGAATCAGAATGCCGATCGTTTCATCCACAAATGTTTACGCTAAAGAGTTGCGGGGGGTGGGGGAGGGGAGGGGGGGGGGGGGTAGGGGGAAAGCAGTGGGGGTGAAGATGGCTGTACACAATGAAGAAAAATTTCCTTCTTCATTTCTCTAGCCCTGTCTTTTTTGTGATAAAATCAAACGATTTTAATCAAAAGGTTAAAAAAAAAAAAAAAAAAAAAAAAAAAAGCGCGTTGTTAAAATTCATCGTTGTTTTTCCATCTCTGTTACTTTTGTTTATACATGAACAAAATGTGCCTCCTGTATGAGTCGCCAGGTCTGTACACCTCTTTGTGACTGTTACCTGATTTAAAAAAAACAAACACGGTGTCACGTGTTGTGATAACACCATGCCCGACATCACACACGCCCTGGTGGATGAGAAAGACACCTGCCCAAAAGCACCAGCCACGGAGTAAGTCAAAACGAGTTTGTTCTCGTTTGTTCTACAATTAATCCCCATCTTCAACATTGGCTGTGTTTTACACTACGAAATACGTCAGTCTAAGCATGTTTACCCCCTGATGTTCAGGGTGGACCTGTGTGATAATCATTCACCACCCTGTTCCAAAGCCACTCCCCGTTGGGTGGCCGCCTGTTGAGTCCTTTGCGGCATGATCATGACGCATGCATAGGCACATTATTATTACTATTATTATTATTATGAATACTTATATACCGCCCATCCTCGGCTAGAGACCAAGCTCTAAGCGCTTTACAATCTGCATTGTCATTTACACAACGGGCTGTCTACCTGCTGGCGCTTCATTCAGTCGTTTCCCGTGTCATCCAGTCAATATCGTTCACTCCATTTACTTCCTTCATTCTTTCCATTTCTCACGAAGGGTGTATGCTACACACACACACACACACACACACAGAGAGAGAGAGAGAGAGAGAGAGAGAGAGAGAGAGAGAGAGAGAGAGAGAGAGAGGATTGGTGGGGGGAGGCACGAGATTCACAAGGAGACAAGGAAACACCAGCTAATCTGGATAATGCCGTGTCACATCGCACGGTCTCCTCTCGCCAGTAGTTCGTTGGTCTACAGGGCTCAGTTTACTAAACAATCGTGCCCTTTGACCTGCCAATGTGCGCGGGAGAGTCAACAAAGATTAACGAATTGACATCTCTTGACCTCTGACCTTTGAACGCGCGGCTTCAGTCGGGATGGAAGAAGAGAGAGAAGTAGCGATGGCACGGAAGACAGCGATTCGAAAAAAAAATTGAAAATTTATGTAATCAACTTTGATTCAACGCCTATCTTGTGCCAAACCATAAGTGATTGCTCGATCATTTTCGTTGTCCTGAGTGTTCTGTATCTTGCCTGAAGAAGACCTGAGAGGTCGAAACGCGTCGTATTTTGTCTTGTAATTCGTTAGTGTACGTTTTTTTTGGCAGAGCTTCATCAATAATTTTGTTTTCGAATTTGATTAGATATCCGCCTGCATTCGCCTCACTGTGAAATAGACTAAAAATAAAAGAAAAGCTTTTTATCTCTCTCTTCACGAAGGAACTCTCTCTCTCTCTCTCTCTCTCTCTCTCTCTCTCTCTCTCTCTCTCTCTCCTCTCTCTCTCTCTCATACTCTTGGTTCTTGCGCTTTAATAGTGACTTACAGCCAGAAAAGTATTTATCGGTAGTAACACGAAAATGGCATAGGGATTCATTAGCACGCTTTCGAACAAGGACCCTTGGTCTATATGTTAAAGAAAGATGGTATAGTATATTTAATAATGAACGTAACTGTACCTGTCCAATTTGTAAAAAAAATAATATAGAAGATGAATTTCACTTTTTCTTTCAATGTGAGGTGTATGAAAAGGTACGGGGAAAATGCGATGTCTTTAGATCAGTGTTAGCAGAAGAACGTGACTTAGTCACTCTGCTACAGAGTGATAGTGAAAACAACTTAAAATCTATTGCTAAATTTATCGCAGAAGCAAATATTCTTCGAAAAAGGAAGCTTCTCAATACTTAAGTGAATTAATGTTCTTTCTTGTTAAGCCCTATTGTCCTGCCGACTGATTGACTAGGCCTGCTGGTCGCTTGCTATTTATGGTGTATACAAATTTCTCTTTGCTTTCTGACTCTCCTTAATTTTGATTTTTCTTAATTTTGTTTAAGCAGTGTTCCCCATGTCAAATAGCAGGTTTTGCTGATGACATTAAACTGTATTCATTGTCATCATTGTCTCTCTCTCTCTCTCTTCTCTCTCTCTCTCTCTCTCTCTCTCTCTCTCTCTCTCTCTCTCTCTCTCTCTTTTTTTTCCCCCAGAGGGCTGGATGTAAAAAAAGTATTCATGCTTAATCCACTACCCTCTTAAAATAAAATTCGTTCGTTCGTTCGTTCTCTCTCTCCTTGTTTACCACCTCCAACTTTCTCTGGCTTTCCCTGTTTGTTCGTTGGTTGGTTCATTTCTTTATGGCATCCATCTGTGTGGATGACTTTAGTTCATTTCTTTATGGCATCCATCTGTGTGGATGACTTTGGTTCATTTCTTTATGGCATCCATCTGTCTGGGTGACTTTGGTTCATTTCTTTATGGCATCCATCTGTGTGGATGACTTTGGTTCATTTCTTTATAGCATCCATCTGTGTGGATGACTTTGGTTCATTTCTTTATAGCATCCATCTGTGTGGATGACTTTGGTTTATTTCTTTATAGCATCCATCTGTGTGGGTGACTTTGGTTTATTTCTTTATAGCATTCATCTGTGTGGATGACTTTGGATTCTAAGCGAATTTCGTCAGTAGATCGCTAACGATCAGTACAATAACCCCCCCCCCCCCCTCCTCCCCACCCCCTTCCCACCAAAAAAAGGGGAAAAAAGACAGAGAGAGGGTTACATAAAAAGGAATCGGTTTGTTACTTCTGTATCTGAGACACACACACACACAGTTGATTATCACTATTGGTGGAGTGAGACTGTTTGTGCTTTCTTGCATGCTTTGCTGCAGCTGAGGCTTAAATGTTTTAGGCCTAGGCCTCGTCTGGTGAACCGTCCGCTTCTGTTATGCCTTAATGTCGACGTATTCTAAAAATGCGTCACTAACAAAGTTGAACACAATGACGTTTTCTCAGCTGTAACATTGATGACGTCTTATCGACTGTGCTGACCCATCCAACTAGATGTTTGTTAGGAACGGAGTCTAAAAGTTTTTTTTTTATTATTTGAGAGCAGTGTAAAGATGTACCCATGTTCACACAGTTTTCCGTGAAGATGTATATTATTGAGAATATAAAGGCTGTTAGAACTGTCTGTGTGACATGGCTTCACCTGTTTCATCTACCACAAATCATGAACTCATCCTGTCTTACATAGCTTATACTTGGCAAGGTATATCTATGTGGCCTAAGTTGGTCATTACTGTTACTGACCGTCCATCCAGTCGCACGTTTATTTCTAATCTACACCTCTGCCTGGTAGAAAGAAATTCTATGACATGGTTCAAACTTCACAACAATGTAACATAACACTAGTTGCTTTATGTGGATGAAATAAAGTTTAACCAAGACAAGCCTAGAACACTTGAATGGACAAATAATGGAAAACGCATGCGCAGCTTCACTTAGAAAACGCGCGCTTACGCTAGCTTCTTTTTCGTAAGGAATATAGGGCTTGATGAGAGTTAGTGCCTTAACTGCGTGGCGGGAAACTGTGTGCATGTGACTTGTGTTCGCAATTTAAACGTGAAAGGTAGTGAACAAGGTTTTTTTTTTTTTTTTTTTTTCTAATGTCGCCATTAACAAGACCAGGCAACATGGCAGCAACATGGATGAAAAATACAGCTTCGATAGCACCGGGCGACAGCAGCTAATATTTGTCTCCTGCCAGACATGATTTAATTTGTATGATCTGGATGAATTTCAGTCACCATTGATTTGCCTGCTGGTATTCCCTTCAATGCGTCGAAGAAGAAGAAGAAGAAAACATGTGCATACCAGTCCCTCTGAGGAAGGCGGAGAAGAACACATTTCGTGACAAATTATACATGGCATCATGCGACACAGGCAGCTGTCAGAGAAAAATGTAAGAGAAAAAAAAATTGCAAGATGTAAAAAACAAACAAACAAACAAACAAACAAACTGAAACAAGACCTTGCAAACGGTGAAGGCCAACACACACACATGGAAGCCGAAACTGTGATCACATAGAATCGTCTGTTTGTTTGTTTGTCAGTCTGTCTTGACGTCATTGACTTAAAACAGTGACCAGGAGTCCCCATTCGTTGGAATAGCTGACTCGCTTTGGCCCTCTGGCCAATCATTTCCGACACTTGGATCAAGATGAAGGCCGGAGAGACGAGCGGGTGGAGGGGAGCTGAATTGTGGGTGGGGTGGGAGATGAGGAAAGGGGGGGGGGGGTGCTACTGGAGGAGTGAATGCGGAATTGCGGGTGGTAGGATGGTAAGAAGTGAATGCAAATGGCCAAGAGGCAGAGGAAGAAGGCGGGGGAGGATAGAGGGAGGGTGGAGGGGCGGAATGGACATGCTATCAACGTACTGGACTGACAGAATAGAATGACAGGCAGGGGATGCTGACATCGGCGTGGCTAGCCACGTTGGTGGTGTTGTTGTTGTTGTTCAACAAAAGCACTCAAATGAGTTTTTATCCGATTTATCAATACAAATGATATACAAACAACACGAGTATGGAGTCTCTCTCTCTCTCTCTCTCTCTCTCTCTCTCTCTCTCTCTCTCTCTCTCTCTCTCTCTCTCTCTTCTTCTTTTCTTCTTCTTCTTCTTCTTCTTCTTCTTCTTCTCTCTTGACTGTACAAGCGCAAAATTGAACCTGGTCTGATAAATTATATCAACAGTCCAACACACCCACACAATTGGAGTTCATTTTCGCCGATCTTACTATCATCGTTAGGAAGATTCTGTCATAAACACATATTGATCCGAGGATGTCTCGTAAACTGAGCATTAAGCATCACTCTGTGTGTGTGTGTGTGTGTGTGTGTGGTGTGTGTGTGTGTGTTTAATCACTCCTTAATACAATCAACAGACTTAACTGACAAAAAATACAGAATTGTGTTCACAAACTACCTAACGCCATATCCACGCTGTTTTCTTTATCTGGATGTGATCTTCTATGTGCTAAGAGTGCTAAGAAAGAAATAAAAATAAACCTTATACCCTGTATACACTACATACATCCAACTAAAAAAAAAAAAACCGACATATTACAGTTTCTTGGGTATACTGAATATGTCATCGGTCCAGTTAATTTCCAGGTACACATTGCCTCCCTTTCACACACACACACACACACACACACACACACCACACACACACCACACACAACGAGAGAGAGAGAGAGAGAGAGAGAGAGAGAGAGAGAGAGAGAGAGAGAGAGAGGTGAAGCGTTCCCTTACTAATACATTTGAACCTCGGTAGAGCGTTCCCTTACTAGGACATTTGAACCACGGTAGAGCGTTCCCTTACTAATACGTTTGAACCACGGTAGAGCGTTCCCTTACTAATACATTTGAACCACGGTAGAGCGTTCCCTTACTAGGACATTTGAACCACGGTAGAGACCTAACTGTCCCGGTGGACATGGTGTCAGGCTATTTATTCCAAAGAGTGGGATTCCATTCCCGCTCCAGACAACCAGGTGTGAAAGATATTGCCTCTTCGGAGTAAACATCTGTGTCAACGCCGGTCCTCTCTCCAGGGCGTTCGGTTAAGAGTAAAGTCCAAGACACTAAAGAACTTCTGCGCATGCGTTCACGTACGACAGGGGACTTGGTTTGCGTGAACGTTTTACGTAGAAATTCTTTCGAACACATCGAATCCTGTTCCACCGTCCAGAGAAGAGTGGGCCGTCGTGTGCCAGTGGGATAGATGACACGAAAAACACACACACAAAAAACACACACACACACACAACAAAAAAGAACATGCACACTGGTGTCGTGCTTAGGTATTATTATTCCCGAAGATGGAGTATGGCAACCTTTATGGTGGGATTAACAGTGGTCGCATATGCCAAAATCTCACCCATGGTGAACCTTGGAATTCTAACTGAGGAACAGAAGGAAAGAAGACAAGAAAGAAAGAAAAAAGGAAAGAAAGAAAGAAAGAAGAAAAGAGAGAAAATCACAGATTCTGGATTATCAGATATCCGAAGCGAGTCTGTTATCTACCAACAGACCACATTTCATGTATACAGACGTAGCAGGTATACGGTAAGACCTGCTGTTTTGTCCCTACCACGCTGTCCTTTACCTTTACCCATCCTCTTCCTTCTCTCCCTGTCTCTGTCTGTCTGTCTCTCTCTCTCTCTCTCTCTCTCTCTCACCTCACACTCACACTCACCCACACACACACACACACACACACACACACACACACACACACACACACACACACACACACACACATACACACATGAACTCACACACCACACACACACACACACACACACACACACACACACACACACACACACACACACACACAAACTCTCTCTCTCTCTCTCTCTCTCTCTCTCTCTCTCTCTCTCTCTCTCTCTCTCTCGGCCTGTTCTGGCCAGCGATAAACAGCTCACCCGTGGCGCACACAGAAACCTGCACTGATGAAAGAAGGCTATCAAAACGGCAGGGGCTGTGCCCCCCAGTGACGTTTACACGTCAGTGGCTGGCCCATATTTCACCATGACGTGACAGGTCGCGTCGTACGTGCGATGCGTCACGCTTTCTGGAACTGGACAAGCAGCTGGTCTGGCCACACGCCACAATGAGCATTTTTCACTAAAACACCGTGCACTCCATGCAAGCGTTTCACTAAAACAATGTGCACTCCATGCAAGCGTTTCACTAAAACACTGTGCAATCCACGCAAGCGTTTGACTAAAATACTATGCAATCCATGTAAGCGTTTCACTAAAACACTATGCAATCCATGTAAGCGTTTCACTAAAACACTATGCAAGCCATGTAAGCGTTTCACTAAAACACTATGCACTCCATTTAAGCGTTTTGAAGCCTACCATAAAATTGAGCCAGCAAATCAATATTAGACTGATAATTGATCAAAAGAACAACTCTTCACCAATGATTTCCCTTGTTTTAGCGGATTTTCACCGATGAAATCACAAACAATATTCAAAATACATGACCTTCCCTTAACTGACACACATTTCAGGTCATTGCACTTGCCCGTGACTCTATCTTTAAACTAGCTCAAAGTGCGCCAAATAATCCCATTCCTTTGATTTGAATATTTCTGCCTGGAGCCATCTGCTTCTACCTGGATGGCCATTTGAAAGAAAATGAGGAGAATCAAACTTTCAGATACAAGAGAAATTTTCAAATTGCGCCAGTCTATAAATACTCGATTCCTTAGGCAAGGCCTCGACATTTTTTGGTGTGCAGCCTTTGCAGTAGTGGTTTATACGACAGTGGCTTGCTCAGATTGTGCCTGCCTATCAATACTCGACTCCTTAAGCAGGGCCTTGGCACATGAATTTTGGGTGTGCAGCCTCTGCAGTAGTGGTTTATATGACGTCTTACTTCCTGCTTGGCTCGGGTTGGGTGTGTATGGACAGTGGTCTGCTCCTTTAAGTTTCTCCTGGCGGTTTTCGGGATAGTATATAGGGGAGTATGAACTGCTCACGCATCAAAGGATTACTAAATTACTAAAGACAGCGATAGATACTTTTCATGGTCCACAGAAACATAACTGTAATGGCGGTATTCTTCAGCCAAGAAGGTGTGTGTGTGTGTGTGTGTGTGTGTGTGTGTGTGTGTGTGCGCGCGCGCGCGCGCGCGCGCGTGCGTATGTGTGTGTGTGTGTGTGTGTGTGTGTGTGTGTGTGTGTGTGTGTGTGTGAGTGGGTGCGCGCGTGTGTGTGTGTGTGTGTGCCTGCGTGCCTGCGTGCGAGTGTGTGTGCGTGCGTGCGTGCGTGCGCGCGCGCGCGCGCGTGTTTGTTCCCTTGTAGGAATACGCATAAGCTACTGATTCTCTTGTAACCAAATTTTGTCAAAAGATGAAATGCGACCATGGAACAGAACCATTACACAGGTCAAAGTTCGGGGTTACAGCAAAGGTCAGGTAGCAATAGCACAGTTCCAATGGATGAAAATCGTCCTGCCTCTGTGAGATAAAAAAAAAGTTTTGAATTGGAAAAGATGATTTCATCCTGGAATTTTGGGTCAGTAAAACAGTTCAATGCCACATTTCAGCGAGGATATGACTTGTGGACTTCCTGTGTTTCTATGCCATTGGTAGAGCTCAAGGATTTGGGAGCAAAACATCTGGCAGACGACATGGAATGGAGAATATGAGTGCCAGGAGTGAGTGAGTGCTTAACACCGTTGATAACGGAAAAGGAGTTTGAGAGATAACCCTTCTGATAAATTTGAAATTCCTCCTCCACCAAGAGGCATTGACGACCATCGTATGATCATGAAGCCACCTCTGAAACAACAACAACAACAACAAACAAACAACAACCTTATACTCATCAGCGCACATGATGTTCCATGTAAGATGTACAGCTCGGAACTGAAGTCGTTCTTGTCTCAGAAAGTTTGTGACATACTGCAGTCAACGCGGAGAGAAGGCAACCTTTGGCTCCTTGCTGGCCCGGTGCTTGGGTGGACAGGAACATCCATTCCTGGAGGGATATGACTGGATCACATGACACTAGCGCACAGAATTCAACTGCTAGCCACTCATAACATTCTACTCCTTAATGGATTGTATGAACACACAAACACTCAAACATATACGAATAGAATCGGAAAATAGAAGAAAGGGATGCAAAAGGTAGAGGCAGCTAGATGAAAAGCCAGATAAGCAAAAAACATAAAGAGGGTACAATGAGAAATAAAGGTCAAGAGTAAAACAAGTCGGTGCAGCCAGTTTCCTGAAATCTAGGGGCATAAGGAACAGAATGCTTGAATTCTTCGACAAAAAAAATAAGTTCTTTCAAATATCTGCAGTTTGTTAATGTTGCGTCAGAAAACCCATAAACGGCATCACAACACTAGACACACTTTTAACTAACATTCAAAACAGGGACGCTGTTCAAACAAAGCCCTCGTCTGTCTTTCCTGTGGAAGCCGACAAGGTCGAAAACCCTTGCTTGTGTAATTTTGTTCGTTCCGTTCGTTGGTGGTCGATATATCATCCGAGCTGTTGTTCTCTTGTATTTTGGAAATGCCGATGGTTTGAGTTTAAGACATACAGTTGGTAAACTCCCTAATGTTGACATTAGGTTATTTGCTTAGATCGTCTAATATCACATTGTTTCTCTTTGTGTGAAAAGACGTTAAATGAAAGTACTACTTCTGCTACTACTATTACTACTACTACTAACTACTACTACTACTACTACTACTACTACTACTACTACCACCACCACCACCACCACCACCACCACCACCACCACCTACTACTACTACTACTACTACTACTACTACTACTACTACTACTACTACTACTATACTATCTCTGCTGCTGCTGCTGCTGTCAACATCAAGCAGTTGTCAACATTAAGTGTGACATATATGATAAGCATTACTGTAAAGTGGGATATAGGGTATATATAGATTGAGCTCTCCCGCGTGAACTATCATCACTCAGATGCATATCTAAAGATTCATTGTATTAAGCATGGGTTTAACACATTGGTGACAGTGACATAATATACAGTGATCAGCCACACACACTCACCTGGAAATTCAAATACACGTATTGACTAAATCAGCATGTAACTAAACCAATACATGAAAACCAACTAGCGTGTGACAACATTTGAAATGAGCAGCTCAGACATAGGGTCAATTCTTTCAGACTGGAAAGTGGAAAGTTGTGCCGACATTTGAGCTCACCAGCACACGGCGCATCGTACAGAATCGACCAGCTTCCTGTCTGGCCTCGGATTCAATGTCACTTCCGGGTCATCGAGCCGTCATTGGATGTTAGTTTGAATCGCGCATGCGCCATGTTTGGCTTCTCGTGTTTTTTTTATCAGGTTAGTACAAGTTCCGTTTGTTCAGTTTCTAAGACTGAATGAGAGAATGTACAGAAATACATACCTGGCTTTGTCGGTAAGAAGATTTAAAACTCCAAAGTGAGTAGTTTTTGCGCAGTCTTGATGACAGACAGACAAACAAACAAACAAATCATAAGACGCAGGTGAAGATCTAACCTCCTCGGGATGTCACTACAAATAACAGTCCGTTGCGTCGATTGTGGACATCATGAAAATAAACCGGACAAGGAAAAGTGGGGTGGGTGAGATACAGAGAGTCAGACACAAAGACAGACAAGGCAAACCGATATAGAAAGAAGAAGAAGAAGAAGAAGAGAGAGAGAGAGAGAGAGAGAGAGAGAGAGAGAGAGAGAGAGAGAGAGAGAGAGAGAGAGAGAGAGAGAGAAGAGAGGGGGGAGGTGGGGGAGGGGCGGGGAGTGGGGGTGGGGTTAGCACGTTTCCAACCCTCAACGAAACCAAAAGTCCTTCCGCGAACGACAGGAAACGCGCAGTACCTGAACTGACTCTGACCGGAAGAATCTTAAAACCGAAATTTACAGGAGATGCTGACAGGCCGTGAAAAGGACCATAAACCGTTCTCTAACTGAACCACTTCACGTTGACGACGTCGTGAAAGTCGGCGCGTTCTTCTCAAAGTGTTTGCGAGGAGCTGCGTCACTAAATCTGACCGCGAGAAACCGTTTTTAGCATGTTGGGGAAGGTCTGCTTGGAGTTCTGCGAACCAGTTTGACTGTCAGTAAGACTTGGGAAGCCAGATTGTTAAGGGAAGTCTATCTTTTCATTGTGTTTGCAAAGAGACTGCTCCAGTAACATGAAGCTAAGCAATAAGGGTGTGGCAAATGTAAGGTCAATTTTTGATGTAAATACCTGTATACAAAGAAAGGCGCACAGACACACAGATATGAGCATGCACGCTTACACTCATAGCCATGTCCACCAAGGTGAAAGATATAAACCAAGTTATCATTTCTTCAGTGCTTAATGTTTGGAATGCCTTTCTTGCTAGCAGAAAAAAGGAGAAAAACGCATAGATGCGAGCGCCCACAACACACACATACCCAAGGCTACCTCCAATCTCCTTCTTCCCTCCCACCATCTCGCACCGCCCCACACAAATACATGCGCGCACTACCACGCATAGATGCACAGATCAGAAAAAAGACAAGTAAACCAGAGAGAGAGAGAGAGGAGAGAGAGAGAGAGAGAGAGAGAAGAGAGAGAGAGAGAGAGAGAAGGTAAGGTCCAACACTTACGAAGAAACCCTGGGGACCTGAGGGGTCTTTTCACAATCGCAGAGTTTTCCCATCGTTGTCATTATCTTAATCGTAAAAACATCATTGTCGTCATCTTCCTCTTTTCCTCCTCATCGTTGTCGTCGTCATCATCATCATCATCATCATCATCATCATCATCATCATCATCATCATCATCATCATCATCATCATCACCATCATTATTATTATTATTTTTATTATTATTATTATTATTATTATCATCATTCATCATCATCATCTCATCATCATCATCATCATCATCATCATCATCATCATCATCATCATTCTTCCCCAGTTCTTCTTCTTCTTCTCCTTATTATTACCGTTCATTTCTTCCTTTTCTCTTTCTGATTTGCATTTCTTGCGTATGCATTTTGTCCTGGAATCAAAAACTGCAGTGTTCATGGAGATGATCTTATCGACCTCTACGCCTGACAAACACGAAAGACAGGACAGATGAAGAAGAGGAGAACAGGAAGAGAAGAGAGAGGAGGAGAGGAGAGAGGAGAGAGAGAGAGAGAGAGGAGAGAGAGAGAGAAAGAGAGAGAGAGAGAGAGAGAGAGAAGAGAGAGAGAAGAGAGAGAGAGAGAGGAGAGAGAGAGAGTTCTAACACTCAGCAACAAGAGCCCAGAGACTAAGCTACTCTTCTCACAAAAACCCAACCTCTAAGTGAACAGGAAGCTTGAAAAAAAAAGAAGAACTGTTTTCTGACTTAACGTCTTCACGTTGACGACGTAATGAAAAGTTACTTCACCTCTTTTTAGAGGTTTAGAGGTTGTTTTTTTCTTTTTAAAGAGGAGTTATGTAAGATAATCTGATGGTCATAAACATTGAAGAGATGCTTGGGAAGTTTGTCGACTGCAGTAAAAACAGCTGCCTGCGAGCTTGCCTGAACTGTTGGAAAGTCTTACTGTTCAATTAACCTAGTATTGCTGCTACTTGTCTTTGAGGAGAGTCAGTTCTTCAAACATGACACCGGGCTTTAATGCTTTTGGCACGAACACGCGTGGGCGCCGACACACACACACACACACACACACACACACACACACACACACACACACACACACACACACACACACACACACACACAACACACACACCACACACACACACACATCACGCACGCACGCACACACGCGCGCTGGCACACGCACACACACACACACACCACACACACACACACACACACACACACACACACCACACACACACACAACGCACACGCACGCACGTACGCACGCATACCCGCGCGCTCGACACACACACACACACACACACACACACACACACACACACACACACACACACACACACACACACACACACACACACACACACGCGTACGCACGCACGCACGCACGCACATGTAACAGGAACAGAGAGACACCTGTAGACAGACGGACAAACAGTACAAAAGACCGAACCAAACAGACAGGGAGATAGTTCTAAAAGTTTCAAACACGAAAAGACCAGGACAATCTTAAAACTGATATTTAGAGCGACTGCTGATAGAGTAAACTGTTTTCTTACTGAATTATTTCCCTTTGATGATGTCGTGAAACTCGGTTCATCGTTGTCATGGTGTTGGTGAGAAGCTGTGACTGTGTACCCATAAGAAACATGTTAAGCCATGCATGGAAATAAGCTGTCTACATTCATTGGACTGTACAAACTCTGAAACATCGGAAATAACAAACCACATCTTCCTCTTGTCTACGTGAGAAAACTGAAATCTTAACCTAAGCTATAAAGCCTTTGTCAAACGGGACGTTGAAATTCCAGTTTACCAGGTAACTCCAAGTGCAGAATGTTCTCTCGTAATACATCTGACCTGCCGCTACTGTTAGACACACTGAAGAAGAAGAGGAGGATCAAGAGAGAGAAAAAAAAAACAACAGTTTAAGGCTTGGGTGATGCAGCTAGAATGCTGCCGGGCAAACTTAATAGTATGCAAGATAAACAAGCAGTAGAAGTGCACCGCGAAGCGATGTACATAAAGCAAGAAATAAAGTTCAGTAGAATGAAAAATGATGCAGGATGCCAGTAAGACAAGGACAACGGTGCAGTGCAGTATTGGAAACAATGCGAGACGTCGGAAATGAAAAAAAGAAACAGTTGGATAGAATGATTTATTGATGCAGGATAAAAGTAACGCAAGAAAAAAAAAA
>CM031620.1:64087812-64095312 GCA_018398815.1 Conus ventricosus | reverse complement strand
GCAGTAAGCGCTATCAGTCAGTTGCGGCATCTGTGCTGTAAGCAGAAGAGTGAGAACGGTTATACGCGTGCTCTCATTTTTTTTTTTTTTCGTTTTCTTCTTTTTCTTTGTTTTTCTTTTACAAAACAAAAATGATGTGGCCTTTCAAGGATGTAAAATAGGTGAAAGGTGGATGTAGAAGGGGGGGGAAGGTGTGTGTGTGTGCAGAGTAGCAAATCCAGAAGGTTTGGGGATGGATTGATATTGAAGAGAGTGAGTGGTTAAAGTTGTGTGGTGTGTGGTGTGTGTGTGTGTGTGTGTGAGTGTGTGTGTGTGTGTGTGAAACTGCAAAAGCGTATTGCACTAATCTGATGGATGAAAACCATCACCTTAGCTATTTGTTGGGAAAAATCTGAAAGTCCCGTAATTGAATCCAAGATGTACATATCCAATCACATAAACCCTTCATAAGGAGTGAGAAAGGGACTAACCAGAATCTTAAACTGACACAGCCTTGACTGTGATTTGTAATGTTTTACTTTGCTTCCTAGTTGTGGCTTTGCTTGTGTCTTTTTTATTTGTAGCCCAACTCCCTTACTACACCACCTCCTCCTCCTGCTCAAAAGAAGATTCTGAATTCAAATTATACACCAATCCACCCCACGTTCTTCCAAATCATTGTTGCATTTTCACAATGGAATGATTAGAAATGGCGATATGGAGTTCTGAAACTATGCGGTGGGTGTCAGAGCCTTTTGGTGGTACTCTCTGTGCCTTGGTCCCCTTCTTATTCTTTGGGTAATAGTGGAGGGATGAGAAAAGATAGAAATCCTATTACATCAACACATCCATGCAATGTTGTCAAGAGACTGGTGTGGATGACCTAGTGGCCGAACGTTTTTGTTTCTTTTGTTTTTGTTTTATTTTTTGTTTTGTTTCTGATTTTCAGGAATGCAGCCTGTGGGTACAGTGAACTTCTCAAGTCCAAGTGATAGTGATGCATAACATTGAAACTGTCTCGAATCAGATAAATGTTCGACTCCAATTTGAATATGTCCTATGGGGTTCGAAAATATGTAGTGGAAAAGCCACCACCTCAGTCATTTCTATTCCTGGTGTTGATGGACACACATGATCCATTTTTGATCTGATTAGATCAATTCTCCCGTCAAAGTATGCCTTTAACATGGTGCAAGACCTTGACACGGGGGAGATGCACATGATTTATTTCGGCAACTGACTATCTCGAACAATTTGACAAGTTTTTGCTATTCCAACAGTCTACGTAGTTTGGATACTGGTCGTGCTCTGTCGATGCTGTGCTGAAACGCATACTAGCCAGTTTTAAATCATCTGTAACAGCGCTGGATGAATGCTACGCCTGCGATGATTCCTGTCACTCTCGATTTGTCGACTGCTTTTGACTTGATCAATCATGATATTTTTTATCACAAGTTTGTCATCGACTTTGGTTGCTCTGGTAAGGCTTATTAGACGGTTGCTTACTACTTCTAAAAAAAATCTGAACTGTAAATTTATAAATTGTAACAAATTTGTTGCATCAGTACTAACCAAAGGTTTATAATTAATCTGTATTTTAACCCATGTAACCACATACACTTCAGTCTTTCTCGTTGTGAATCTGGCTCACACTGGCTGCAGACAGAATTGAATGGAAAGAAATTCAAAATGATGACAAACCTTGAAATATAGACATGATGATTATACTGTCATAAGTCGATTTTCCTTTCTACCTCATTGAAAAAATAGGCCAACTTTGTGATCAGTCTGAAGTAAAGATAACATTAAAAACCACTTTTTGTGGAGTATTGTACTTACCGCTTAGGATATGTACACTTTCGCCCTTAGCTACTCAGTTAAACAGCAAACAAACTTTGCAATCTCTCTCATGCCTCACAAAATCATTTTGCAACTTCTCACGCTGACTTTTGCTGACAATTCATGTAGAAACTCCACCAAATTCACCATTATGTAGCAGAATCGTGCATTAGGGCACGCTAACTCAGTAGAACATGTCGAGACAATGAGTTTCTTCTGACATTGTACTGGCTGGCTGTGAGGGCATGGTCCACACAAAAACTTCAGCTCTGTTTAAACTGCAGAATAAGGCTGTCTCATACTGTCTGAAACTGTGTGCACCAGACACCTCTTAAGAAATCTTTTATCTCAATGACTACCTTCTCCATGTCCCACCAATTTCTATCAATCTTACAGCGAGATACTCCTTCTCAGTTTTTGAAACCAGACACATGGTAATCCCAACCATAGTGTTTTAAACACATTCAGTTGTACAATATTGAAGAAAAAAAAAAAGACAACTCTAAGGGTCTGTTCTCAAAACAGGCATAATTTTTTGAAAACCGATTGACACATCCTGTCGCCAAAGACACGGGGCTTGATTTGCAGCGGCCTCTCATAGCAAAGTGTAACGTTCAATTGTGCGTGCTGTCTGCGTCCAATGTAACCAATCTCTCCAATGTTATGTAAAATACGATGCTCAGTTGCTCAGTGTACAGCAAGGGTATACTAGTCCAGGGGTTGCCAACTAGATCTAAGCGCTTGTCATTTGACTATAATTGTTGAGAAATGCGTGTTGTTGCAAGCAAGGGAGAAGACACAAAAATGTATTATGTGCATTACGTAGAATAGCCTTCAGAACGGAAGAGGATTTAGAGACCACAGAGACAACTCAACATAAAAACGTCTTGCCCTTCGCCGAAACCTGCTCTGACTCAGTTCCCAAATGGCTGGTGTACTTAATAAGAACTGCAAGATCAAATGAGAGCTACAGCCGGTGGCTTGATCCGACTAGGAATGCCATCGTATTCAAGAGTGTTGGCAGTAATACGCAAGATTTCTAGGATGTAAGGTCCCTGGTGTGCGGGGATGTAACGGGCAAAAAAAAAAACCCCACCTTGATCGATATTATGTCTTGAGTAGGAACAAGTGAAGGTCATGTTACAATGTGTCACCCGGGGGGGCCCCTCGAATATCCCGTCAAGCTGACAAAGGTTGTTGGCCAATCTCAAAGAGTATCCTTTTGGAAAACTATCTTTTTAAACAAAATTAATGGTCTGAATTGGACTTCCTGGATATATGATAAGATATATATGATATATATATATATAGAGATTCATTAGCAACAAAGCATCCCTCTTATGTCTTAGCTTGAAGAAATAGTGGGAGATAACTGGCAATCTGCATGGGTATTAATACTGCTTAACTAACAGTAATGTGCTCAGTGGGTGGATGGAAAAAATAAAATAAATCTTCTCAAAATGAGCCTTCAGCCCAAGTTTATAATCTTTCAGTAGGAGGAAACTCAACACATAACTCCTGGCAGATACCGATATTTCGAAACCTGGTTGTTTCTCCTCATGTCCGCGGAAAGTGATAAATTTTGACTCCTACCTTTTTTCGGTTTTAAGAAGAATTGCTATCCCAAAAAGGCTGGTGTGCAATACGGAGTGAGTTTGTTGAGTTTTCAGAAAAACACCCAAAGGTGTCACCTAAAAACAAAAGAAAATCATAAAAGAACATAACAAGCTACATTTTCTTGTGAAAAGGAAAAATATAAAAAGATATCCTCCCTTACGACCAAGTGCTGAGGGCCAGTTCTTGGAAGGAATCCGCAAGGGACTAAATTACGAAAAACAATAAATTCCAAGGATAAGTACTGAGCACCATTCCAGCAACCACAGAGCAGCGTGGTGTGCAATGAAAAACTCAACAAACATACTACGGTATTGCATCAGTGCAACACCAAGCTGCTCGTAAGTTGCTGAATGGGGCTCAGTACTTATCCTTGGAATTTATTAGTTTTTCGAGTATTTAGTCCCTGCGGATTCATTCCAAGAACTGCCCCTCCAGCACTTGTGTTCTAAAGGTGATCTATTTATCATTTTCCACTTTTCCAAGCAAATGTAGCTTGTTTTGTTCTGTGAATTTTCGTTTTTGCTTCGTAGGTGGCACCTTGGTTGTTTTTTTGAAAACTCAACAAAAATACTACGGTATTGGCACACCAGCCTTTCTGGATAGCATTCTTTTTAAACACCGAAAAGGAGAGATCAAATTAACCACTTTCCCGCGGACCACTGAGGAGAAAACAACCAGGTTTCGAAATATCGGCCTGTGACCAGAGTTATGTGTTGAGTTTTCCGCCCTATTGAGATTATAAATTGCTGAAGCTCATTTTGGAGAAGCATTTATTTTATTTCCCATCCACCCACTTGACACATACTGTAAGTATGGCAGTATAACTACCACTGCAGATATGCATGCTTATCTCCCCCTATTTCCTTCAAAGCTAAACCTAAGATCAAGCCTTTGTTTAGAATTTGAATATTTTCTTGCATCATTGCAACAACCAAGCGCTCGTAAGTTTGCTGGAATGGTGCCAGTACTTTAACTTGGAATTTATAAAGTTTTTTGTATTTTTGATTTATATCTATATCTAAATATGACTTATTCTCATACGTGGTCATATATGTATAATTTATTGTGGTGTGTGGTATACACTTGTGGATAATACGTGCGTGCAGCCCATGTTTTTTTTTGTGTTTAGGGAAGGGTGTGGCTAGGAACAAGCTGGTTGGAGGGATGCTGCAGAGAAGTGAGAGGAAGCGTGCCAATATGTAACGATCAAAAATAAATAGATTTGTGTTGCCCTGTTAAACTGTCACTTTATCTTCATGTTAAAGATGTCTGTGCCGCATGTTTCTTGTACTTGTTTGTAGATATTAGGATTACAGTATAACTGGATGTTTTTCGGCCTCTGTCTTTGTCTCTAACTATGTATGTCTCTCATCTCCCTCTCTCTCTCTCTCTCTCACACTAAGGTGTACTCTGCTTCTCCTTTTGTGTTGTCGTTAATGTTTTATTTTTCATTTAACAATTTTGTGCTTGATGGCAGTGAGTGGAAAGTGCATAAATCTTGCTTTAAGCCTGAATGGTTTCCTTTGTTCACTATAATAAAGTAAATCATGGGCTTGTTGCTAGTAGTAGTAGTAGTATAGTAGTAGTGTGGGGAGTAATAGTATATCAGTAGCAGCAGCAACAGCACAGCAGCAGCTCAGTGGTAGCAGCATAAGTACATGACCACACAAACAACAGCAAGTAGTAGTAATAGTAAGTATAGTAAGTGTGGAGGATGATGAATGTGGTGTATGTTATCATCATCCCAATCATCATTGACATCATAGAACACTGTTACGACATTACAACGCAGCTTCTATGATGTAGAAGAGAACGTCGAGCTCCTTCAACAGTGGAGCGACGAGTATTCAATGTCCCATGGACACCTGATTCAAGTTTAACCGGGTAGTCTTCATAACTTTTTCCCGCTGCCACAAGGGTATTTTTCCTCTGACACAGAGGGTATTTTCCTCTACACCGAGCGATTTGCCCGACACAATGATTTTCCCTGACACAGAGCATAATTTTTCCTCTGACACAAGGGGTATTTTTCCTCTGACACAGAGGGTATTTTTCCTCTGACACAAAGGGTATTTTCCCTTCTGACACTGAGCATATTTTTCCTCTGACACAGAGGGTATATTCCCTCTGACTCAGAGGTATTTTTTTCCTCTGACACAGAGGGTATTTTTCCTTTGACACGAGGTACAGCACAAAGTCACTTTGGGGGAAAACGTAGTAGGAAATGCAAAACAAGAGGCGGAAGAAGGGTCCGTTTAAAAAGACACAGTTGCAATATGAAAGGAAAAGAAGAGAGTGGGGAGTAGCTTAGGAATGGGAAAGACTGGGCTGAGGAAAGAGTGATAGAAAACAAAGGAAAAAAGCATGCCTTGTCCGTCATGCAATGAAAGCTAGTTAATTAAAAATTTTTTATCAAATGCAAATACCACTTTTTTCCCCACTGTAAGTCAGAAGCGAGAAAACATCATTCAGACTAAAACAAGAAACACTGGACGCAATCAACACTGCGATGTTGCCAGTTTGGCCAAGTCACACAAAAAACAGCTGATCCAATAAAAAAAAAACCCATTCTCTTCCTGGAACAACAAATCACACAGTGGTTCAAAAGGGAGAACAATTGTCTTGCAAGAGAAAAAGACACCTCAGACTTACGCCCCGGACTCGTGGATTACAGGCACAAGATGTGGGGGTGGGGGAGGGGGAGGTTTTGACATTTCCGTAATTTAACAGCCAACAGAGCGAGTGGGGAAAGGTCGGACAGCACGTGGGACGTTCTTGCGGCCAGTTTGCTACATCACGAGCTCAAGCAGCGCCATGATACTCTCTCTCTCTCTCTCTCTCTCTCTCATCTCTTCTCTCTCTCTCTCATCTCGCTCTCTCTCTCTCGGCTCTCTCTTCTCTGCTTGCTCCTCGCTCCCTCTTCCTCCTTCCTCCTCCTCTCCTCCCCACCTCCTCCTCCTCCTCCTCCTCCTCCTTCGGCTTCTTCTCTTCTTCTTCGTTCGTCGTCGTCCGCGTCGTCGTCGCCGGCCGTCATCGCCACAAATCATCATCATCATCATCATCATGCATCATCATCCGCCATCACAGCAATCATCATCTCGCTGCAGCTGCTGCGGCTTTCTTCTTCTTCTGCCTTCTCTTCCTTCGCGTCGCGTCGACGTAGTACGTCGTGGTCTCGTCCGGTCCTTCTGCCTTCTTCTCTTCTTCTCTTCTTCTTCTTCTTCTTCTTCTGTTCTTCGTCTTCTCTTCTCCTCCTCCTCCTCATCCTCCTCGCCTCCTCGTCCGCCTCCTCCTTCTTCTTCTCTGACTTCTTGTCTTCTCCTCCACCTCCCTCCTTCGTTCACAGTCTTTTTTCATTTTTTTCGTTTCCTCCATTGCTTTTGCTATTTTCTTTGTGGAGAATGATTTTTTGTTATATAATCTCTCTCTCTCTCTCCTCTCTTCGCTCCTCTCTCTCTCTCTCCTCTCCTCTCTCTCTTTGTCTGTTCCTGAGTCTGTCTCTCTCTCGCTCTCTCTCTCTCTCTCATCTCTCTCACTCTCTCTCTCTCTCCCTCACTGGTCAGTGTGTTGTGTGTGTGTGTGTGTGGGTGTGTGTGTGTGTGTGTGTGATAGAGAGAGAGAGAGAGAGAGAGAGAGAGCGAGAGCGAGAGAAAGACTGTGTGTGTGCGTGTGTGTGATGTGAGTGTGATGTGTGTGTGTGTGTGTGTGTGTGTGAGGTGATGATGTGAGTGCGACACTTCTTGTAAGTCTGTGTGGTGTGTGTGTGTTTGTGGTGGTGTGTATGTGTGTGGGTTTGTGTGTGTGATGGGGTGTGTGTGTGAAATGAAAAATAAACTAAAGTACTCTTTGTTATAGCATGTGCATTGGAAGTGCCTTGCACTCGCAGATCTCCTTTCACAGGGTGACCCAACAATTTCCTGACAAGATCAAAGCAGTAATATATATAAATGTATCAAGAGGTTGTCTGAGCGAGAACCGCATGCTTTGCGAAGAGAAACTGAATGATCTCAGTAGTCTGGATATGATGTCACTGCTTTAGCGTTGATCAAGTGCAACGGAGAAGGC
>CM031620.1:64052987-64080487 GCA_018398815.1 Conus ventricosus | reverse complement strand
TTCAAGGACATCTTACGACAACAGCTGAGGATAGACCAGCTGGGAAGCGAGTTTCTTCAAGACCCTGTACCACACAAGCTGTAGGTTAAGACTCAAGCTGGGAGGTGGAGCTTGCTTCAAGGACCCCTGTACGACAACAGCTGAGGTAGGCAGCTGGGAGCGGAGTTTGCTTCAGGACCCCTGTACCGACAACCAGCTGAGGTAAAGAGACCAGCTGGAGGCCGGAGCTTTGCTTCAAGGACCCCTGTACCGACAACCAGCTGAGGTAAAGAGACCAGCTGGGAGGCCGGAGCTTTGCTTCAAGGACCCCTGTACCGACAACCAGCTGAGGTAAAGAGACCAGCTGGGAGGCCGGAGCTTTGCTTCAAGGACCCCTGTACCGACAACCAGCTGAGGTAAAGAGACCAGCTGGGAGGCCGGAGCTTTGCTTCAAGGACCCCTGTACCGACAACCAGCTGAGGTAAAGAGACCAGCTGGAGGCCGGAGCTTTGCTTCAAGGACCCCTGTACCGACAACCAGCTGAGGTAAAGAGACCAGCTGGGAGGCCGGAGCTTTGCTTCAAGGACACCTGTACCGACAACCAGCTGAGGTAAAGAGACCAGCTGGGAGGCCGGAGCTTTGCTTCAAGGACCCCTGTACCGACAACCAGCTGAGGTAAAGAGACCAGCTGGGAAGCCGGAGCTTTGCTTCAAGGACCACCTGTACCGACAACCAGCTGAGGTAAAGAGACCAGCTGGGAGCCGGAGCTTTGCTTCAAGGACCCCTGTACCGACAACCAGCTGAGGTAAAGAGACCAGCTGGGAGGCCGGAGCTTTGCTTCAATGACCCCTGTACCGACAACCAGCTGAGGTAAAGAGACCAGCTGGGAGGCCGGAGCTTTGCTTCAAGGACCCCTGTACCGACAACCAGCTGAGGTAAAGAGACCAGCTGGGAGGCCGGAGCTTTGCTTCAAGGACCCCTGTACCGACAACCAGCTGAGGTAAAGAGACCAGCTGGGAGGCCGGAGCTTTGCTTCAAGGACCCCTGTACCGACAACCAGCTGAGGTAAAGAGACCAGCTGGGAGGCCGGAGCTTTGCTTCAAGGACCCCTGTACCGACAACCAGCTGAGGTAAAGAGACCAGCTGGGAGGCCGGAGCTTTGCTTCAAGGACCCCTGTACCGACAACCAGCTGAGGTAAAGAGACCAGCTGGGAGGCCGGAGCTTTGCTTCAAGGACACCTGTACCGACAACCAGCTGAGGTAAAGAGACCAGCTGGGAGGCCGGAGCTTTGCTTCAAGGACCCCTGTACCGACAACCAGCTGAGGTAAAGAGACCAGCTGGGAGGCCGGAGCTTTGCTTCAAGGACCCCTGTACCGACAACCAGCTGAGGTAAAGAGACCAGCTGGGAGGCCGGAGCTTTGCTTCAAGGACCCCTGTACCGACAACCAGCTGAGGTAAAGAGACCAGCTGGGAGGCCGGAGCTTTGCTTCAAGGACCCCTGTACCGACAACCAGCTGAGGTAAAGAGACCAGCTGGGAGGCCGGAGCTTTGCTTCAAGGACCCCTGTACCGACAACCAGCTGAGGTAAAGAGACCAGCTGGGAGGCCGGAGCTTTGCTTCAAGGACCCCTGTACCGACAACCAGCTGAGGCAAAGAGACCAGCTGGGAGGCCGGAGCTTTGCTTCAAGGACACCCGTAAATATGATCTGAAAGCCTTCTCTCTTCTTCTTCCTAAAATACTGGTTCACTCAAAAACGAGTAGGTCACCAGCGCGCATGTTAAAAAAGTAAAATAAAATAACACTAAAATAGTGCGACTCAGACTGTTGGCCCCTGGAGCAAATTTGGCAACAAGGGGTCGCACTCGATGTTCTCTGTCAGCACCAGTACCCGGGAGACAGCTGCCACAGACAGGAGAGACAACTAGAAGCAACACTTCAATCACGGACGTCCGCAGTCTGAAATGGTTGCGGTGAGTCAGTGAGAAGCGCGATGCCAGAGAATTGCAGGTCGCCTCCCTTTGTCTGAGCACAGTGTGGCAGGGACAGCTTCACCTTTGTCTGAGCACAGCGTGGCAGGGACAGCTTCTCCTTTGTCTGAACACAGCGTGGCAGGGACAGCTTCTCCTTTGTCTGAACACAGCGTGACAGGGACAGCTTCTCCTTTGTCTGAACATAGTGTGGCAGGGACAGCTTCTCCTTTGTCTGAACACAGCGTGGCAGGGACAGCTTCTCCTTTGTCTGAACACAGTGTGGCAGGGACAGCTTCTCCTTTGTCTGAACACAGCGTGGCAGGACAGCTTCTCCTTTGTCTGAACACAGCGTGGCAGGGACAGCTTCTCCTTTGTCTGAACACAGTGTGGCAGGGACAGCTTCTCCTTTGTCTGAACACAGTGTGGCAGGACAGCTTCTCCTTTGTCTGAACACAGCGTGGCAGGACAGCTTCTCCTTTGTCTGAGCAGTGTGGCAGGGACAGCTTCTCCTTTGTCTGAACACAGTGTGGCAGGGACAGCTTCTCCTTTGTCTGAACACAGCGTGGCAGGGACAGTTTCTCCTTTGAGCACAGTGTGGCAGGGACAGCTTCTCCTTTGAGCACAGCGTGGCAGGGAAGCTTCTCCTTTGTCTGAGCACAGCGTGGCAGGGACAGCTTCACCTTTGTCTGAGCACAGCGTGGCAGGGACAGCTTCACCTTTGTCTGAGCACAGCGTGGCAGGGACAGTTTCTCCTTTGAGCACAGCGTGGCAGGGACAGTTTCTCCTTTGTCTGAGCACAGTGTGGCAGGGACAGTTTCTCCTTTGTCTGAGCACAGCGTGGCAGGGACAGCGTCTCCTTTGTCTGAGCACAGCGTGGCAGGGACAGTTTCTCCTTTGTCTGAGCACAGCGTGGCAGGGACAGCTTCACCTTTGTCTGAGCACAGCGTGCAGGGACAGCTTCACCTTTGTCTGAGCACAGCGTGGCAGGGACAGCGTCTCCTTTGTCTGAGCACAGCGTGGCAGGGACAGTTTCTCCTTTGTCTGAGCACAGCGTGGCAGGGACAGTTTCTCCTTTGTCTGAACACACCGTGGCAGGGACAGCTTCTCCTTTGTCTGAGCACAGCGTGGCAGGACAGTTTCTCCTTTGTCTGAGCAGTGTGGCAGGGACAGTTCTCCTTTGTCTGACACAGCGTGGCAGGACAGTTTCTCCTTTGTCTGAGCAGTGTGGCAGGGACACGTCTCCTTGCTGCACAGCGTGGCAGGGACAGTTTCTCCTTGTCTGAGCACAGTGTGGCAGGGACAGCTTCTCCTTTGCGGCACAGCGTGGCAGGACAGCTTCACCTTTGTCTGAGCACAGCGTGGCAGGGACAGCTTCTCCTTTGTCTGAGCACAGCGTGGCAGGGACAGCTTCTCCTTTGTCTGAGCACAGTGTGGCAGGGACAGTTTCTCCTTGTCTGAGCACAGTGTGGCAGGGACAGCTTCCCCTTTGAGCACAGTGTGGCAGGGACAGCTTCACCTTTGAGCACAGTGTGGCAGGGACAGCTTCACCTTTGAGCACAGTGTGGCAGGGACAGCTTCACCTTTGAGCACAGTGTGGCAGGGACAGCTTCACCTTTGTCTGAGCACAGCATGGCAGGGACAGCTTCACCGTATATGCACGTGTGTGTGTGTGTGTGCATGTTTGTGTGCGAGCGTGAATGTGTGTGTGCGTGTGTGTGAGTGTGTATGTATGTATGTATGTATGTATGTATGTATGTGTGTGTGTGTGCTTGTGTGTGTGTGCGTGTGTGTGTGTGCGTGCGTGCGCGCGCGTGCGTGCGTGCGTGGTGCGTGCGTGCGTGCGTGCGTGCGTGCGTGTGTGCGTGTGTGGTGGTGTGTGTGTGTGTGCGTGCGTGTGTGTGTGTGTGGTGTGTGTGTGTGTCTGTGTATGTGTATGTGTCTTTGTGTTGTGTGTGTGTGTGTGTGTGTGTGTGTGTGTGTGTGTGTGTGTGTGTGTGTGTGTGTCTGTCTGTCTGTGTCTGTGTGTCTGTGTGTGCGTCTGTGTCTGCGTGTGTGTCTATGTATATCTACGTACGGCCACTCGCCGATTCTATTTCAGATCCACCAGACCTTCTCCTCAGTGATTCTCCGATCCACCTTCAACACCCTCATCCTCCCTTAAAGACATATTCCAACAAAACAAGCCCCTTGACAGACGACCCCCGAACCCCAGCACCAAAGGTCAAGCCCTCGTCTGACCCCACCCACCATCACACAGCAGTTCCGCCATCTCCGGGCACTTTGGCTACCCCTCCTCTCGGGACCAACACTGGGTATCAGCACTTCAAGTCTTAGAGAACCTGCTTAGAGATGATTTTTTTTTAAAACTCTGAGTGAGACAAACTGACTAAATGAAAACAAAGGAGCTTTGCGATTTTGTTGCTTTAAGCTATCTGTGAGACAAGCCGGGCAAATACAGACAAAGGAGTTTTGAGATGATGTTGGTCTAAGCTATCTGTGCGAAAAACCGGGTAGGCTAAATAAAGACAGCGAACATGCCAAAAATTCAAATTACATTCCTGTCTCCCATTCCTTTGTGTGATTTTCTTCAAACCGGTCTATGCAGTCTAGGTGATTTCTACACAGTCTGATTCAACTTGTGATCAACAAGTTGAATGTGGCTATCATTCACTGTGGCAAGCACTTGTCAGAAAGGCAGGACTGATTCTCATCATATTTTCATGTTGAAGAACGTTTCATTAATGTCTTGGCTGAATAAATATTCCTATGAAATAAAGCTCCAAACATTATTTCTTTCATTCGAAAATTACCAAAGTATTACCATTTTTTGTGTGTCTTTTTACACTGAACTTTCTCCCGAGCTCATATATATCAAAGTGTGACGCAGAAATTCCGATGCTGGTTGAAGACCTTGGCACAAAAGATGATATTCTGATATACACTGACGGTTCTGTCACCAAAGGTAAGTCAGGCTGGGGATACACAATGAAACAAAATGGCCGAACTATCCAAGAAGACAATGCTGCGCATAGTTTAACAATTTCAAGTCTAACAATGGAGGTAGAAACGGTGACATAAGGGTATCCTACACCTTACAGAGAAAGAAACGATGCCAGGCGATCACCGGGTATCCTACACTTTACGGAGAAAGTAACATGGTGCCACGTGTGCACGGATATCCTACACATCACGGATTAAGTAACATGTTGCAAGGAATGAACGGGTTTTCATGTTACGGCAAAAGTATCATATACACCATTACACACCTTACGACGAAAGAAACACGGTGCTAGGTGTACACTGATAGCCTTCATCTTACGGAGAAAGTAATATGGTGCCAAATGTGAACGGATATCCTGCACCGAAAATGACATGGTGCTGCATATGAACGGATTTCCTACACCCAATAATTACACGCTGCCAGATATGGGATATTCTATACCAAAAATAACAGGGTGCCAGATAGAAACGGATATCTTACACTTAGTGTCAAATATCCTACATCCAAAATAGTATGGTACCAGTTATGAACGGATATCCTACACCGAAAATAACATGGTACGAGATATGAACGAATATGGTACATCGAAGATTACACGGTGCCAAATCTGAACGGCTATCCTACACCGAAAATAACATGGTGCCAGATACGAACAGCTATCCTACACCGACAATAACATGGTGCCTGGTTGACCCAGGAGACACGCATCGCATTTGCAGTTTGAAGTTCCGACCGACATAACAACTGCCATCTCCACTGCCCGTCGTAATGCGCTGTTCTGCTTTCCCGAGCTCCATCTTCCCCGTCCAACACACCTGCTTCTAAAATGATTATTCCTATCTGTTATGATGCACGTGAACATCACGCCTGAATGTACCTACAGCCAAACAACTGTAAGTAGATAGCCTTAATATGGCCAATGCGCCTATCTCAACAACTATCAAAAAAAAGTAGATAGGCCTGAATTGGCCAGTGCAACTCTATAAACAAGCATACACAGTGACAGCCCTGATATCGTCAGATGCAAGGAAGATGAATGACGTCATCATGATGGCAATACCAAACAAAAACATCAAGATTTTAAACAAAATCAGAAGGATAACGACATCATAAAAAAGAACAGAGAGGTGAGGATATGGAGAGAAACGAAAGATCGACTTCTAAGGAAACCAAAAACTGAGAAAATGGATCATGTTGCCATGACAAAAGGAAAGATGGGTGTTATCATCATGAGTAAGGAAAGATAGATGATGACATCATGAGAAAGGAACGAAAAGAAAAAGATACACCCAAATGTGCCTCTTACAGAGTAAGTACCATGCAGAGATTCGGTGTGGACATCGTAACTAGCAAAGACGGATGTGGCCATCGTAAGAAAGGACAGATGGAAGCAGACATCAAGAGAAAGGAAAGATGGCTATGGAGGGTGCGTAGCGCAATCACTACGTATCTAAAGCACTACCAGTTATTAGCCCTGTTCCGTAGAGCTTTAGCCCGTTAGTGATATCGACACGTAGTGATTACGGGATGTCCCCGGCTATGGACATCAAGAGAAAGGGAAGATGAGTGTGGAAAAAGTAAAAAATAAAGCACACACACACAACACACACCACACACACACACACACACACAGACTCTGTTTGATATGACTATTGTCGACTGACGTTAATAAGAAACAACAACAATATCAACACACACACACCTCCAACACACACACACACACACACACACACACAGCTGCGCGTGCGCACATACACACACGCCCCTATGCGCGAGCACCAACACACACACACACACACACCACACACATCTCTCTCTCTCTCTCTCTCTCTCTGTGCGCGCGTACACACACACACACACACACACACACACACACACATTGGTTCACGCGTGGATCAATGCAGATAAGGCCCAACATCAATGTCGCCACAAGAAAACACTTCTGCCAAGACTACAGACGAGAAACATTCATTTTTAGTGTGGAGGCAGTGGCGGCTCTTCTTTTCCATGTCGATCCCGGTGAGTGCATTGTAGGAGGGATGGTTGAAGCACGTGCAACACGGTCAGCACGTGACTTGCACCGAATTCTTAAAGTCGCGCATAAGATGGTTGACAAAGAGACAGGCACTAGATGGGTACGTGTGTTGTGTGGTTGTGTGCGTGTGCGCGTGCATTAAAGTGTTTTGTATGTGTATTGGCCGTTGTATCCAAACAGTTACTGAAATCACAACTACGTTATGTGGTCAGCCTCATCATCTACACGAGCGCCTAATGCGAACTGCCTGAGGACAGTTTTGCTAAGGATTCTTTACTCCTGAAACATGATCTCAGTGCTTCACTCGCAGTGTGAAATCACATCTACTCTAGATGAACCACCCTCTTGATGGAACATCTCCCTTTTGGCGACTCGGTACTTTGATGACGATTTGCAGTGTTTAACTTCTGCTGTAGTGTGGCCATACTTTTCAACTTCATCTATTTAAGCCTACAGTGACTAAGCTTTCATTGTGCTGTCTCATGTGGCCAGGTAGCTCCCTTTTGTCCCATCTGATGTGATCTTTGAAATTCTGTAAGAGATCAACATTTCACCTGATCTAAGATTTTAGAGTAGAAAGATTTTTTTTTTTTTTTTTTTCCTGTGTGAGTTTACAAGGTGTAGTTTAAAGAGTTGTGTGAATGAGGGTTTTTTGTTTTGTTTTGTTGTTGTAAAATTGTGAGTTGACTCAACGCGGTGACAGCCCTAACATGGCCATTTACGGTCGCCTGGGCTTGAAGCCACATGACCTAGCATCCTTGTGTTCTGGGTCCTCACGCACAGGATCAAACACGTTCTTTTTTTAGGGTGAATTCGTTAATTGTTTGTGGTAACTCGTTTCTTCGGGTCGCTCTTGTCCAGGTCGCTGTCCTAGTCGTCATTGTCACCTTTGAGAGTTCGTTGGATTGTGATGTATATCCCCCTACCCCCTTCGTTGCGTTTAACATACATCCAAAACATAGGTAGTGTTCCGTGTCAGATGTCATGGTGGCATGCCATGATCGCGTGCAGCCGTGACTGTAGGGTCTCACCCAGATGACGAAAGTCGTCTGTGGATAATAACAATACTAACAACAACAACAACAACAACAATACTAACAACAACAACAACAATACTAACAAACAACAACAATAACAATACTAACAACAACAACAATAATAACTATGATAATGATAAACGCAGCATCTATAAAGCGCCTTGTAAAAGGGTTCCAGGCACTGACAATCCACACTCGCGTGTACGCAACAGGCCGTATACCTGGTAGTGCCGACTGGAGAGCTGCCTGCCGGCGCTTCATTCAGTCGTTTCTCGTGTCATCCAGTCAACATCGTTCACTCAGTTTCCTTACTTCCTTTATTCTTTCCATTTCTCACGCAGGGTGCATGCTATGTGTAACGTGTCATCGATAAGAACAGACAAACTGGCCTTCTCTTCCGAAAGTTGGTGATGGGACATTACGTGTGTGTAAGATGTTATGCGTGCATTCACACACGGAACCTTGGTTTATAGTCTCATTCGAAGGACTGCACGGGAAATGGAGTCGGAACCAATGTTAACTCCGAGGGGAATATCCCCCATTAATGCATGACACAATGCCAAGCACAGGCCTTCATGGCTTCTACTTTTGTAAGTGAAGAAAGTATTTTTAGCACTTTAACTTCGTCTTATTTCAGTTCATTGTATTTATTTATGCCTTTTTTTTGCCGGTCTCCTTTTGGAATCCCTGTTAGATTATTTTTGTAATGACAGAGAACCCGTTTACTGGTAGAACCGCCTCCCCCCCACCTTTCCAAATACACACATATAGTTCTTGTCCTACATGAAGAACACTTACAGGCTGAGGTTTGTGGATTTAGGGTTTATTATGTTTTTTAGCAATCCAGCGCTTGATCATTCATTAACATGTTTCAACTTTCGCCTGTAGTCATCATACCATGAAACAGAAGGCTTGATCATTCATTTATGTTTTTAACTTTCGCCTGTAGTCGTCATACCATGAAACAGAAGGCTTGATCAATCATTTACATGTTTCAACTTTCGCCTGTAGTCATCATACCATGAAACAGAAGGCTTGATCATTCATTTACATGTTTCAACTTTCGCCTGTAGTCGTCATACCATGAAACAGAAGGCTTGATCATTCATTTACATGTTTCAACTTTCGCCTGTAGTCGTCATACCATGAAACAGAAGGCTTGATCATTCATTTACATGTTTCAGCTTTCGCCTGTAGTCATCATACCATGAAACAGAAGGCTTGATCATTCATTTACATGTTTCAACTTTCGCCTGTAGTCGTCATACCATGAAACAGAAGGCTTGAGCATTCATTAACATGTTTCAACTTTCGCCTGTAGTCGTCATACCATGAAACAGAAGGCTTGATCATTCATTTACAGTTTCAACTTTCGCCTGTAGTCGTCATACCATGAAACAGAAGGCTTGATCATTCATTTATATGTTTCAACTTTCGCCTGTAGTCGTCATACCATGAAACAGAAGGCTTGATCATTCATTTACATGTTTCAACTTTCGCCCGTAGTCATCATTCCATGAAACAGAAGGCTTGATCATTCATTTACATGTTTCAACTTTCGCCTGTAGTCATCATACCATGAAACAGAAGGCTTGATCATTCATTTACATGTTTCAACTTTCGCCTGTAGTTGTCATAGCATGAAACAGAAGGCTTGATCATTCATTTGCATGTTTCAACTTTCGCCTGTAGTCGTCATACCATGAAACAGAAGGCTTGATCATTCATTTGGATGTTTCAACTTTCGCCTGTAGTCGTCATACCATGAAACAGAAGGCTTGATCATTCATTTGCATGTTTCAACTTTCGCCTGTAGTCGTCATACCATGAACCAGAAGGCTTGATCATTCATTTGCATGTTTCAACTTCGCCTGTAGTCGTCATACCATGAAACAGAAGGCTTGATCATTCATTTGCATGTTTCAACTTTGGCCTGTAGTCGTCATACCATGAAACAGAAGGCTTGATCATTCATTTACATGTTTCAACTTTCGCCTGTAGTCGTCATACCATGAAACAGAAGGCTTGATCATTCATTTACATGTTTCAACTTTCGCCTGTAGTCATCATACCATGAAACAGAAGGTATGATCGTTCATTTACATGTTCAACGGTCGCCTGTAGTCATACCATGAAACAGAAGGCTTGGTCGTTCATTTACATGTTTCAACTGTCGCCTGTAGTCATCATATCATGAAACAGAAGGCTTGATCATTCATTTACATGTTTCAACTGTCGCCTGTAGTCATCATACCATGAAACAGAAGACTTGATAATTCATTTATATGTTTCAACTTTCGCCTGTAGTCATACCATGAAACAGAAGACTTGATCATTCATTTACATGTTTCAACTTTCGCCTGTAGTCATCATACCATGAAACAGAAGGCTTGATCATTCATTTACATGTTTCAACTTTCGCCTGTAGTCGTCATACCATGAAGCAGAAGGCTTGATCGTTCATTTACATGTTTCAACTTTCGCCTGTAGTCATACCATGAAACAGAAGGCTTGATCGTTCATTAACATTTTTCAACTTTCGCCTGTAGTCGTCATACCATGAAGCAGAAGGCTTGATCGTTCATTTACATGTTTCAACTTTCGCCTGTAGTCATACCATGAAACAGAAGGCTTGATCGTTCATTTACATGTTTCAACTTTCGCCTATAGTCGTCATACCATGAAACAGAAGGCTTTGATCGTTCATTTACATGTTTCAACTTTCGCCTGTAGTCGTCATACCATGAAACAGAAGGCTTGATCATTCATTTACATGTTTCAACTTTCGTCTGTAGTCATACCATGAAACAGAAGGCTTGCAGTGTGGTTCTGGGTGTCTGCTGTATCTGCAAAAAATAGGAAACTCATTCCCCTGCCATTCATGCATGCATGTGTGGGGTGTGTGTGTGTGTGTGTGTGTGTGTGTGTGTGTGTGTGTGTGTGTGTGTGTGTGTTAGTTGTGTGTGTGTGTGTGTGTGTGTGGTATGCGTGCGTGTTGTGTGATGCGTGCGTGTGTGTGTGTGCGTGTGTGTGCGTGTGTGTGTGTGTGTGTGTGCGCGCGCGCGCGCGCGCGCGCGTGTGTGTGTGTGTGTGTGTGTGTGTGTGTGTGTGTGTGTGTGTGTGTGTGTGTGTGAGCGCGCGCGCGCGCGCGCGTGCTATTTTATGTGTCTATAATGCTGTCCGAATGTCCACTAGGGCTTGACAATGGCAGAATATTAATGACAAACGATGCATTGATTACGCGCCCATAATTTCAATCGAAAAGTGTTTCATGTGCTATATAAGGCTTAAAAAATATTTTCTTATTTTTCGAGACGGAGTCGGACAGGAACGAGTTAAGGTGTAGATCCCTTGGACATTACCACCCCCCCCCCCACCCCCCACCCCCACACACTCGTCTCCTTTCCGACGACCACCAACCACACCCACTCCCTCTCCTCCATGATGATCTCTTTCATTAATAGGGAGGGGGTGGGGCTGTGGAGGTGAACGATACTTTATGCCATGTATATAGAGACCAGTCTTCTGCTTTTCCCAACCTAGTTCCTTCGCCTGATACAATCATGAATGTATTCCATGATGCCCGGGATCTCCCTGAACTAGGAATCTTCAAAGTGGAGAGAGAAGAGAGAGAGAGAGAGAAGAGAGAGAGAGAGAGAGAGAGAGAGAGAGAGAGAGAGAGATGAACATGGGGAGCAGGAGGGACGGCAAACGAGATTCCTAATCTCCTCTCTTTGGCCTCGACCTTGTACCCATTTGAGAGAGAGAGAGAGAGAAGAGAGAGAGAGAGAGAGATCGCACGATGGCGAGTGTTATGTTCCCGGGGTGTAATGGAGTTTCCCATGTTAAGTAACGACTGCCCTGTGTGTGTCACATTGCATTATTTGTACAGCATTCAGTTCTAAGCCTTTTCTCGGTGTGAAATTCGAGCTGTCTTGCCTGAGCGTGGGGAGTTTGTGCCTTGCCAAGTAATGGCGCCATCAACTTTTGATCATTCGGCCTTTTCCTGAATACATTTCTCCTTCATTTTATTTACTGATGTATAAACAGTAGATTTTTTTTCAAATGGCACGTGGAGAACGCCGACGGCTGGCCTCGATATTGTCATGGACAACACCCGTATTGACATAGATACTTTGACCTGTGAAAATGGTTTTTGAAACGGACATGTGGTTCATTTAGGACAACACCCGTATTGACATAGATACTTTGACCTGTGAAAAGTTGCGACATTGTCATGGACAACACCCGTATTGACATAGATACTTTGACCTGTGAAAAGTTGCGACATTGTCATGGACAACACCCGTATTGACATAGATACTTTGACCTGTGAAAAGTTGCGACATGTGTCATGGACAACACCCGTATTGACATAGATACTTTGACCTGTGAAAAGTTGCGACATGTGTCATGGACAACACCCGTATTGACATAGATACTTTGACCTGTGAAAAGTTTGCGACATGTGTCATGGACAACACCCGTATTGACATAGATACTTTGACCTGTGAAAAGTTGCGACATGTGTCATGGACAACACCCGTATTGACATAGATACTTGACCTGTGAAAAGTTGCGACATGTGCATGGACAACACACCGTATTTGACATAGATACTTTGACCTGTGAAAAAGTTGCGACATGTGTCATGGACAACACCCGTATTGACATAGATACTTTGACCTGTGAAAGTTGCGACATTTGTCATGGACAACACCCGTATTGACATAGATACTTTGACCTGTGAAAAGTTGCGACATTTGTCAT
Organism: Conus ventricosus; assembly: GCA_018398815.1. Taxonomy (NCBI): domain Eukaryota; kingdom Metazoa; phylum Mollusca; class Gastropoda; order Neogastropoda; family Conidae; genus Conus; species Conus ventricosus. The sequence goes on along the minus strand of CM031620.1, from coordinate 64,067,693 downwards.
GGACAACACCCGTATTGACATTGATACTTTGACCTGTGAAAAGTTGCGACATTTGTCATGGTCAACACCCGTATTGACATAGATACTTTGACCTTGAAAAGTTGCGACATTTGTCATGGACAACACCCGTATTGACATAGATTCTTTGACCTGTGAAAAGTTGCGACATTTGTCATGGACAACACCCGTGTTGACATAGATTCTTTGACCAGTGAAAAGTTGCATGCTTCGTTCGATGTCTCCACTGATTGTCGTATCTGAAGGCCTGTCTAGTAGTCAGGCCATCACCCAAGGTCGAGAGAGGATGGATGGGAAAAGAACAACAAACAGCAAGCAAACAACAATAAAAGGCAAATAAAAGGAAGCCGGAGAGAGAGAGAGAGAGAGATTGAGAGAGGTGGGAGAGGATGGCAGGGGATGTGATGCGGAATGGTGGCAGTACTACGGAGGATAATGTATTCACTTGCCGGAGGAAGGAAAAGGTTACAGCGAGCACTAAGAAGTCTCCAGGATGTATCTGATTTAATGGTTGAATTCCAATATTTCTTCTGTTTTAGAGCTTTATCTTATGACGGGTGAATAGCTGAGAATACTTTTTTTAGTCACTCTTCTAGGAGATCATCACTCGGTTTATATACCTACCGACGACGTGAGACTGCAAATGTGTCATCCTTGGAATTTGAGAACTGACTAACGGACCTGAAGTGTGTCAATGATGACAGTGCTCTAGTGTTCCGAATGCACAAAGAAACCAACCTGTGAATGAACTTTCTGGGGTTGATTTGGCCTATATAATTTTGCCGAAGCGAGATTGTGGAATGTCGCAGAACCCGTCCTGAAGCAGAATCGTCATCTGGTAAAAAGACCTATCACTGGGAAAAAAAGGGAAAGAGAGAAGAAAGACGCACAAAAAAGAAGAAGAGAATGAGGGAAAAAGAAGACGACAAAGAAGAAGAAGGAACAAGAGAAGGGGGTTGTAAAATACGAAGAAGAAGAAGAAGAAAAAAAGAATTAATAACTGTTCTTTTACTCCAAATGCATTACTGTCAGTTTACGTTGAGGTTGCAGGAGTTGTTTTTAATGTTCTCACCCTAAAGTACAATTTTCAGTAAACACAAATCTTTGGATAACTGTGTACACATTTCATATTGACGTCGTCCGTGCCTTCATAACAAAACAAAAGAGAGTAAAGTTGTTGTCGTTCTTTAATACAAGCTGAAGATCAAAAACTGGTAAGATGGGTAACACGTTCAGATGCTACGATGCTGATATGTGAAGTTATCGTTGGTAGCTCAGCATAATAGGAGAAAAGAGAAGAAAAAAACAAGTTTGGTCCGGTCACCAATGTGCATTTAGTCAACAAAAGATCGGCGTCAGAAATCAGAACCGCTCCAGCGATCAGGTCAGTGCGCGTCTTCCTACTTTGCGTTATTCTCTCCATGGTTCTGCTCGATGTTTCTTCTCGACATGTCTGTTCCATGTCTGTTCCATGTCTGTTTTGGTTCCGTCGACCTGCTCTCTCCCTCCCTCCCTCCCCCCTCCCTCTCTCTCTCTCTCTCTCTCTCTCTCTCTCTCTCTCTCTCTCTCTCTCTCTCTCTCTCTCTCTCTTTCTCTCTCTCCTCAAATGATCTGTTGCGTCCATTCTGTAAGAATATCGCAGAAAACGAAGTTCATTTTGTTTTATGTTGTCCATTTTACGATAAATTAAAAAAAAAGCAGTTGATCGCTCCAAAATATTACGGAATAGCACGTGTCTTCCATCTTAATTTATTGTTATCCTCAGTTAATGCAAAAACTGTGAAAAACCTCTGCATTTTCTTGTACAAAGTTTTTAAAGCAAGAGAGATTGCAACTTCCTAAATTGATTTATAATTAAGAGTGTAGATAATGAAATGTATAGCTGGTCTGTAAGTTTTCTTTCCTTTCTTTCTGCCGAAATTTGAATGTTATTTGTGGCTTTACTGTGTACCCCCCCCCCCCCCCCCTTCTAAAGGGGCTTGACGCTACTGGAATTAAGTGTCGTGTCGTGTCGTGTCGTGTCGTGTCGTCTCTCTCTGTCTGTCTGTCTGTCTGTCTCTCTCTCCTCTCTCTCTCTCTCTCTCTCTCTCTCTCTCTCTCTCTCTCCTCTCTCTCTCTACGTGTGTTGAAAGAGAGGGGGAGGTGGGGATAGGGAACGGAAGAGGGAAGGTAACGGCAAATCGTATCCTCATGTGCCAACTAGTGTTCACTCTATAACGTGTAATGACCAAGGGGAGGGACTGGAAAGAGAAAGAGTGGGCCAAGGAGGGGTGAGGGGAAGTAGGGGAAAGGGGGTGGGAACGGGTTTTGCAAAGTGTCTACAATCATTGCCACTGGCGTGTTTATGTGCTGTCTGCAGAGCAATAGATATGTGCATCATGTGCTATAGAAGGCTTTTTGGAAATTAATTTTCTCATTTATTGGGTCGGGTAGGAGAGGTTAGGGTGGGTCACACTGAAATGCCCCCCCCCCCCCCCTTCCCCTTCTATCCCACGTCCACTCCATTTCTGACTCCCACCAACCACAACCCCTCCCTCCCCTTTTCCCTAATGATCTTTGTCTTTGATAGGCAGGGGGGAAAGGGTGAGTATTCACTCTGTACATCGAGGCCAGCCGTCTGCGTTTTCCCAACGTTTCCTGAGTTCCTTGACCTATTACGATTATGAATGTAGACTGTGACGCCTGGATATCCCAAACTAGGAATGTTTGAAGAGAGAGAGAGAGAGAGAGAGAGAGAGAGAGAGAGAGAGAGAGAGAGAGAGAACGAACGAACGAACGAACGAACGAACGAATTTTATTTTAAGAGGGTAGTGAAAGCATGAATACTTTTTTACATCCAGCCCTCTGGGCAATAAAAAAAAAATCGATATATAGTAAAAAAGCAAATCAAACAAATACATGAAAAAATGGAACAATTCCTTGCATGGGAACCTTTGACAAAAAAAGAAGAAAGAAGAAAAGAAACCAATGAACACCACCACCACCACCACCAACAACAACAACAACGAGAAAAAATGATCAAGGCAAGAGAGAGAGAGAGAGAGAGAGAGAGAAGAGAGAGAGAGAGAGAGAGGGAGGATGGGGTGCGGTGGGAATGGGAAGAGGAGGGAACGATGGACGAGGTGTCTGTCTCCGCTCTTTCCTCGCGTCCCTGTTCCCATTAAAAATAGACGGGTCACACAGTGGGCACATATTATGTTCCAACAGGTGTGACAGAGTTTCTGTAAGGTCACACGATGGGTACATATTATGTTCCTACAGGTGTGACAGAGTTTCTGTAAGAGAAGCAGCGACTGGCCTACTGTGTGTCACATTGCATTATTTGCACAGTTTGAGGTCAAAGGCTTTTCACCTGTGTGAAATTCGAGCTGCTCTCCCTCGAGCGTGGGGAGTTTGTGCGTTGCCAAAGTATGGCGCCATCAACTTTTGTTCATTGGGCTTTTTTTCTCTTTTCATTCTGAGTTTGTTTTTCCTTCTTTCTGTCTCTTGATGTTTAACAGCAGACTTTTTTCCACACATATTCGTCATGGACAACTCCCTTATTGACATAGATTCTTTAACCTGCGGAAGGTGCATGCTTTGTGCGGTGTTTCGTTTGCTCGTCGCATCTGGTCACTCTAGTATTTAGGCCATCACCTAAGATCTAGACAGGCAGGAAAGGGGAAGCACGACAAACAGCAAGCAAACAATGACAAAAAGGGAGTCAAGGAACAAAGGAAGTAGGAAGAGAGAGAGAGAGAGAGAGAGAGAGAGAGAATGGGAGCAGGTGGCAGGGGTAGTGGGAAGGGTGGCGGCGGCTACGGGGATGATGCATTTTACTTGCCGCAGGCAGAACAAAAACAGATTATAGTGGGCGCTAAGAGGTCTCCGGGATGTCACTAAGTTTAAGGGTTCAATTCAAATGGTCCTTCTCTGTTTCTCGCGTCTCATCTTATCAGGCAGCGAATAGCTGACAACGCTTTTTTTCCCTTTCACTTCTTCAGAGTACGGTCGCTTGGCTCATATGCCCACTGACATGATAAGAACGCAGATTTGTCATCCTTGGAGTACAGGACTGACCGACTGACCTAAATTGTGTGACACATGACAGTGCTCTAGTGTTCTGAATACATAGAGAAATCAACCAGTGTTCCAGTGAATGACCTCTACGGGGATGAATACATAATTATGCAGAAGAAGCGAGGTTAATGTGAAATTATGCAGAAACCATCCTGAAGGGGAAAATGTAGTTGGTAAACAGTCTTGTCAGGTAAAAACATTAGTAGAAGAAAGAAACAGAAAACAGAGAAAGGAGAAGAGGCAAAGAAGAAGGAGGAGAGAAAGGAGGGAGGAAGAAAATCCGAAGAAGAAAAAAAAGAAATGCTAAATGAGAATCAATCATTCGACTACATTCCAAAAGTAGTATATCTCTGTCTGCATATGAGGGTATGGTAGGTGCTGGTTTTTCCCTCTCTTAAACACAATCCTCAGCAAATACAAATTTTTGACTGAACTTTTTTGACATTTTTGCAATGACGTCGTTCATTCCTTTATAACAAAGATAATGCTCTGTTTGTGTTGTTGTTGTTGTTGTTGTTGAATGCAAACCAAAGATTATGAACTGGCAAGGCAGAAGACAATATAGATGCTATGATACAGGAATTTGAAGTTATCGTTCCTAGCTCAGCGTGATAAAGAAAAGAGAGACAGGAAAATTGTTTTGGTCAGTGATGTGCAGTCAGACAGCAAGAGTGGGCATGACAGGCCCACCACAACTCCAACAATCCGGTCAGTGGGCGTTCTTCCTTCTTTGTGTCTATCTTCCGTGATTCTATTTGGTGTTACTTCATGACGGTCTGTCTTCTGTTCTCTGTTTATTGTGCTTCTCTCAAACTTCTCTCTCTCTCTCTCTCTCTCTCCTCTCTCTCTCTCTCTCTCTCTCTCTCTCTCTCTCTCTCTCTCCAAATCCAATGTGTCATTTTTTTGTTAGTGTCTAACATGTGTTAAGTCACTTATATGGTTTTTCCAAATCGAAGATACAAAATCTTCTGATAACCCATAATTGTGTGTATGTGCGTCTCTCTCTCTCTCTCTCTCTCTCTCTCTCTCTCTCTCTCTCTCATACCGTTTAAAAGAGAAGGCAAGGGTGGCACATCACATGCAGAGTGACACGGCTGTGTCAACGCTCCCCGTCAACTGTAAAGTTCACGACAGAAATCGTTCGTGCAATGTGCCGTTGAACAGGACACATTCGGATGCTTCTACTGGGGGTGCACGGTGATAAACGTGTACCTGATGACACATCGAATATTATTCATGCACATAATGAAAGAATGGATGAAAGTGTGTTTCCTTCTGTGTTTGATAAATGTTTTTCTTCTGAATTGTGTGTGCATAATGAAAGAGTAGATGAAAACAGTTTATCCTCTTCATTGGATGCATGTTTATCTTGTCAAGGTCCCCCACAAAATGAAGGATTTGGTGGAAAATGTTTAATCTTCTTTGACAAATGATCATTGTTCTTCAGATGTTGGTACAGGCAATGGAAGAATGAATGAAAGAATGAATGAATAGAGATGCTTTACCTTTTTCATCAGTTGAATTATTTCCCTCTGAACTTAGAACACAAAATAATGCAGAGAATGAAAATGTGAATGAAAATGGTATTTGTTTCATCATCAAATGGGGTTTTTCCTCTAAAGTCTTTGTACATAATCGTAGCGAAAAGTGAGAATTTGTTATCTCCAACGCTGAATGAAGTGTCCCTTCCGAAGTTTGTGACAATGGTTTAAGAAACGACGAAAATGATTTTATGTTTCATGGGGAACAATCGTTCTTCTGCTTGTATTGATTTCACATACCAAGCTTTATCCCATTGTCTTTATCAAATGAAGAGGTTAATGTAGTGTCTGATAATAGAAGAGAAGGAGCTATTTTCAATGATCAAGATAATTTTACAGACAGCGTTTGTGGTGTGAGTTTGACTGGTACGAACGGAAATCATGTCTCATTTTTGCATTGGAATGTGAATGGCTTGCTTTCTAGCTATTTGATAAAAACGTTTATTTTGTATAAAACATCTTTTGATTTTGTTTGTTTTGTAGAAACTTTGTTGAAAATGTACATTCAAATGTATTCAGCAATCATAAAGTCTTCTGTAAACCAGCCGTTTCAGTTTACGAAACACGGACGAAGATCGGGAGGAGTCGTAATGTCTTATCAAAATGGATTTTTACCTTTTGTACAAGCGTTACCAATTTATCTAAACATACCATCATGTTCAATATTTCTAAAGATTGTCTTTTGTCTTTCAAAGAATGTTCTTTATATATGCACATATGTACCTCCAGAAAATTCACCATACTATGCTTTTTATGGTATTGATAATGGCATTAGTGATTGGAAAACTGTCTCTTTGATGTTATGCTCAGTATGCCTGATGCATATGTACTTCTGGCTGGAGACCTAAATAGCAGAATTTCTAACTTTGTCAGGAATTTCCAACCCTAAATTGTCCTTTTTAGGTTGCATAACGAAACCCTTATAAACAGATGTTCTGAAGACAAGACATTAAACAGGTATGGTAAGCTCTTGTTAAACATGTGTACTGTGTTAGATCTGTGCGTTTTAAATGGTGTGTGCGACGGCGACCGTCAAGGTCGTTTCACATACATTTCAGAGACAGAGAACAGTGTGAATGATTATTTTGTAACTTCCTATGACATGTTTAATGCTATTAATATATCGTGCAGTCTCTATGTGAATGAACGAATTGAGTCTGACCATCTGACTCTACTATTCTATATAAACTCACTTTTTGAAGTAAGAAATGGAAAAGGTATAAAGAAAAACATACAAGTTGTAGAGAAGTATAAATGGCAAGATGAATATGCTAATACTTTCTGTGATCTAATGAATAGTCAACATGCTTTGTCAATGCTGGAAAATGCAGTTTTTTTGTGTGTGTGTTTTTTTTTTGTTTGTGCTGTCCCAGCCTCTGCGCCACCTCAGAGGCAGTGCACCCACGCCGCTCATTCCGACACCCCGTCCACAGCCACAGCCCGTCAGTCCCGCCGCAGCCCCGGCACCGAAAATCCACAGGGAGCAGTCAATGTCAAGTCGTCAAGAGGCAACCCACCAGAGGAGACACTGCACTGCTGCCGAGTCACTTCGGTGGTGTTCAGTGGCGCCTGTTCTGATCTAACATACGCAGGACACCACCTACTAAGCCCCTACTGACGACAATAATTGCTTAGTCGCGGAGCCGGCGTGAGTGAGCTCTCCCTCCGGAGGGCGCCACCACGTCCGTCCAACGACAGCCCCCATGGACTCGCCGATACCGGCGACCCCGACGGAACCAAACCAAGCCACAGACGTGGAGAGGACATCGAAATTGAGGTCACCATGAGAGCAGGGCATGAAGGGTCCACAGAATTTGAGACATTTTTTTATGCTGATCGATGAGAATGAGGATGATTAAGATGATGCTACGGATTTCCATTTCGGTCTGAGACTACATGACAGGGCTGTACTCTACGCTTCCTTTCATAATATATCCCGGCGTCAACCAGGTCCGAGAGATACAGGCACCTGCAGTGTTGGTCAGGAAATTTGAGAAACACTTGCAGAAACGCATCCATGAAGTGGATGAAACTCGACTGTGTGGTCCCAGTCTTCCCAACTGAGTCCGCAGCAAACTCAACTCTGGGTAAGAGCCGGTCGGGGCAGAAAAACCCACATGACTCTGATGGGATTCGAACCCACGACCTCCCAGCGCGACGCTAACCACTTCGCCACGGCGGCTGGTTGGAAAATGCAGTTACTCTGATCGATGATGACATTAACGCCGCTTTGAATATATTCAGTGCTTGTATAAAAGATCAAGCGGAGTGCATGAGGAAACAAATAAGAATAAATGACACTCTGAAGAATGATGATTGGTTTGATCATGAATGTTATAAAACCAAGAGAGAATATCTAGAAATACATTGGACGATAACGACAGAGACGTTTTATTGTAAAGCTCGATGGGAGTATAAGAATCTTTTAAAGAGGAAGGAGAACAAGTATAATTCTTCTTTGTTATGCAATTTAGTTACCTCATTTGAAGATCAGCAAGAGTTTTGGAAACACATGCGCAGGATACCAGTCAATAAAAGTAGTACGCATAACAATATCTCTATCAGCGATTGGGATAGGCATTTCAGAGATCTTCTCGAAAAAAGATGCTGAAGAAGACGCAGACGAAATAGAAGAAGAAAGAACTTTCATGATTCTGATAGCGATGCAGGGTTCCTTGACAGTATAATAACTAGAACAGAAGTGATCTCTGCAATTAAAAAACTCAAGAACAAAAAGCTGCAGACCCTGATGGCATTGTTGGAGAATTATTCAAAAAATGCCGGAAATATGGTAATTGAGTTCTTCGTCAGATTTTTCCAATGTACTTTTTGACAAAGGGATATTCCCTGATAACTGGACTGAATCGATTATATTGCCATTATTTAAGAAAGGTGAAGTCAATGATCCCAGCAATTACAGGGGCATATCGCTTAGTGATATAAGTAGTAGTAAATTATATAGTTCTATAATTAACTGTAGACTGCAAAAGTGGGTGGAACTTAATAATAGCATGGGTGAGTGGCAAGCGGGTTTTAAGAAAGGTTATTCAACTATCGATCAGATGTTTACCCTTTTGGCTATTGTACAAAAACAGTTTTCATGGAATCGCATATTATATGTGGCCTTCATTGACTTCGAAAAGGCATTTGATTCCATATGTAGAAAATTACTTTGGCCAGTACTTCAACAGAATGGAATAAAGGGTAAATGTACCGATTTATCAAGAGCATGTATAATTGTGTAAAAGCAAGGGTCAGGTGTGGTGGTGAATTTACAGATTACATAGTTTGTACAAAAGGTGTAAAGCAAGGAGATGCATGTAGTCCTGTTTATTTTCCTTGTTTATCAACGAATTGGCACAAGAAATCATAGAGAAGGGAAGACTTGGTGCAACACTGTCTCCAGATACAGTTGAATTATTTATTTTGTTATTGGCAAATGATATAGCTTTGTTGTCAGAAACACCAGTTGGCCTTCAGACCAGTTGAACATTTATGAAATTTGCAACTTCTAGACTCCAACTTAAGGTAAATATGAAAAGAGCAATGTCGCGGTATTTACAAAAGGAGGGCACCTTGTAGCACGAGAGAGTTGTTTTTTTAATGGTGAGCAAATGGCTGTCGTTAGCTGTTTTAAATATTTTGGGTATTCATTTTTCTACCCGACTTAGTTTTGTGGCTCCCATGCACAGATCTCGAAAGCAGAGCGAGAAATGCTTTGTTATAAATTCTGCAACGATTGTTCGTACTTAATAATATTGTGAGAGTATTGTTAAAAAAAAATTTTTACTCGTGTGCAGCTAATTGCTCTCTTGAAAGTGAGGGGAATAGAGGGGTGTTAAAATGTAAAATCTGAGACCAGTGATAAATAATGACGACAACAGCGATGACGTGATCATGATAATGATGTTTGAAAATAATAATGATGATGTTGATGACGACGACGACGACGACCTGCGCCGACGACAATTAATTATTAATTTTGGCCATTGTGATCTTGTGTTACTGACGATGATGGGACAATTACAAACAAGAAGATTGTGCTGGCGGTGATCGTGAAGAATTTCAGTGTCAATCAGTTACGGGGAAAGATCAGCAGCGTTGCCTCAGCAACTTCAAGCAACTTTTTTAGAGCCGTCCCGACACACGAAGAAGACTCGACAGACTGTCTGGTTTTCTTTTTGAGTTACACACGCGCACACACGGAAGTTCAGTCAGAGCCGGTTAGAGGGCAAACAATCCTCAAGAATGATAACCAAAAGTTTTCCCAAACAGGGAAAAAAAAAATTCCCTTGAGAGGAAAAAGAGAGAGGGAGAGGGGGGAAGGAAGACGGAGAGAACTGAGGGTAAGCAATTAGTGGCGGCGCGCGCGTGTGGTGTGTGTTTTGTGTGTGTGTTTTGTGTGTGTGTGTGTGTGTGTGTGTGTGTGTGCGTGCATGCGCGCGTGTGCGCTGTGTGTGTGTCTGTGTGTGTCTATGTCTGTGTGGTGTGTGCGTGCGGGGTATGTGTGTGTGTGTTTTTGGGTGTGTGTGTGTGTGTGTGTGTGTGTGTGTGTGTGTGTGTGTGGTGTGTGTGTGTGAGGGAGGAGAGAGAAAGAGAAGAGAGAGAGAGAGAGAGAGGAGGGGAAAGAGGAGAGGAGAGAGAGAGGAGAGAGAGAGAGAGAGAGAGGATCAAAAACAAGAGCTAGAGTCAGAGTAAAACAGACAGAAAGACCAGATAGACAGACACAGTTTAAACGAGGGACACAGTTCTATTAACATCCCAATGTTGGTCAATTGAAGAAATGTTGATGTGTACCTTTTCCGTATAACTTGAAAATTATAAGGTAAGAAAAAAGGTACCTTTTGGAGAAGTCTTCAACGTTTCGTGCTGTAAGCACTTGGTCACGAAGTAAAGGTTGAGGTTGTGGGGAAGTGGCAGGTTTCTTGGGACCACAGTTCAGCAAAAGGTAGGGGAGGGGGTGGGGAAAAGGGAACTGTATTTATATGGCAACAAAAGGGGTGGGCAAAGAGGGGGGGGGGGGAAGGGTGAGAGGGAGAGGATCATCTGGGTGGTGGTTTTTTCAGAGAAAGGGAGGGGGTGGTGGTAAGGGAAAACATGGATAGAACATGGGGGGGGGGGGGGGGGGGGATGGGTTTTGCAGGAGGGGGGTGAAGGGGGGGGGGTTGCAGCTTGAGGAAACCAAGTTTATTCCCTGACATTGAGTCCGTAAGGACTCAAAGTCCCAAGGCGTTGTATTGCTGGTTTCCATGAATTTGCGGTACTGGCCCTCTTTTTGTCCATTGCCCCAAAAGCGCTGCCACTTGATGTGCGACAGGTTATGGTGTTCAGAAGTAAAGTGGTTTGCCATGGTGTTTCTTTTCCTGTCAGAAGGTTGCCCCTGTGTTCTTTGAAGCGATCATTGAGTGATCTGTATGTTTCTCCTACATACTCATGGCACACAAGGTACAGGTCAGGACATAGACAACATTTTGAGTTTGGCATGTGAAATGGGATTTCACCTAAAAACTTATAATCTGATGGGCCTTGGATAGTTGTTGAGGGTTAATAAAAGTACAGGTTTTAAAATTTAGGTTCTTGCAAGGGAAATTGCCAGTTTGAGCAGAAGGGTAGTAGAATGGAAAGGCAGCATGCACCAAGTTGGTCACAAGGCTTTTGTCCTTTTGGGAAGCCACAAGTGGAGGTTGGTTAAATTGTATCTTTCAGGTTGGTTCTTTTCCTAAGGATCGAGAAGTTGTGACACGAATATTTTTTAAAGGGTATGTTGTGTGGGTGATAGGTCAAAGTCAGTATGATCGGTCGTCTCTACAGCACCCGTTCTTTGCTTTTGAGAGTTTGGCATCTCGGAATTGACTTGGCTCTTTCCCAGGGTGATTGTATCAAGGCTAAAGGGTTGCCTCTGGCAGTGAAAAAAGTAGCCATGGTTGTTGCCTCTTTCAAAAAAGCCTGTCTGAGCTACAGAGTCTGCGCAGCCTCAGGAACTGGGAAAAAGGGATGCTGTCTTTCGATGCAGGTGGGTGGCTGGATGAGAAGAGAAGGTACGAATGAGAATTGTTGGTTTATAATGTACTGTGTATGGAGGGATCGTGGTCTTTCTGGATGGTTGAAAAGTATGTCGAGAAAAGAAAGGGACGAGTCAGAAATTTATAGGTAGCTTGGGGGATGGATGGAAGTTGTTCGCAAACTGAATGAAGTCAAGAAGTTCTTGTTAGGGAGCGTGAAACCAGTTTCAGGCTGATGACTTCTTTAGTGCTGACTATAGCATATCACTTCAAAACTGGATCGCCTTAAATGCCATCTGAGGTATCGTTTGGGATAACCTGTGTAGCAAGCCCACTTCCCTACTGATTATTCAAATACCAGATCGCAACCGTCAGTTGCATACCTCCCTTCAAACAACGAAATTTCCCAAGCTTGAGAAACTTTCACCCAAGAAACAAACCTTTTACTTTCTTAAGGAAACCAACTACCAGTGGAAGAAAACCTTGTTGTCACAATCCCTGCCCAGCCTCCCCCTTATGTTTCCCCAACGACATTTACTATCTAAGGGTCTGAAATTTGTCCCACTACAACCCATACTCATAAAAAACCGACACGCTGTACGACTGTCAGCGCTTTTTTCCCCGTCTTCGCCTTGTGCCTACTTCGATAACTGCTCTCTATCCACCACCCAAACTGACCCAGATGACCTAGGGAAGCTTTTTCCTCGTCAACAGAGTGATGGACTCCTAAAGATGGACAGTTTCCTGCTCTGGACTATACATAGAAAAAAGCAAACAAGAAATTTAACCAGCTGAACCCATCTCCTATGAAAAGATCCAATCTTATCAGGCTGAACAACAAGCATTAAATGGAACTGAAAACGAGAACAGAAAATTATTATAAAACGAGCAGACAAGGGAGGAGCTGTGGTGGTTTGGCATAAAGACCTCTATTTAAAAGGAAGCCAGACGTCAAAATCTGTGACCCAACAAACTACATTCCATTTAAAAACCCCTACAGTTAAGCAAGACAAGCACTAGTGAGGAAAACTATCAAAGAACTTTGTCTCCAAAGACATTTACCACGGAAACCACAAGAAGCTATCATTTAAAGACCCCGTAATTTTAAATTTTATCTACTGCCAAAGATTCATAAACTGATAACCAGGCAGACTTTTGTTCAGCCTGCTCCTGCCCTACAGCTCAAGTTTTCCAGTTCCTTGACCAGTTGTTTCAGCCTCTTGTCCAATCCTTGCCAACTATGTGAAAGATACCAATCACGCTCTACAGATCCTGAACAAATAAAGTCTTCCCCCAAGACATGAATTCCGTTTTCTGTTTACTATGGATGTTACTTCACTAACACTAACATCCGCATCAAGTGGGCTGTCTGCTGTGAAACACTTCTGACCCCGAGTTCCTTGAAAGTTGACACAACTACTATTTTACGCTTGACAGAGCTTGTCTTGACCTCAACACTTTTGAGTTCGGTGATGAATTTTATCAACAGACAAAGGGAGTTGCCCAAAGGGGACACGAATGGGTCCATCTATGCTTGCTGTTCATGGGCTACGTTGGGAAACCCAGATCTTCTCCCAATTTCCTGGACACCCACCAGAAGTCTTTAGAAGATTCATCGATGATTGCTTTGGCATATTCACGCTCCCTAGCAAGAATTCTTGACTTCATTCAGTTTGCGAACAAATTCCATCCATCCCTCAAGCTTACCTATGAAATTTCTGACTCGTCCCTTGCTTTTCTCGACATACTTGTCAACATCCAGAAAAGACTCCCCGATCCCCCCTACTACAGTCATTATAAACCCAAAAGATTTCATTTTGTTCCTTCTCTTCTCATCCAGCCACCACCTGCATCGAAAGACAGCATCCTTTTTCCGTTCCTGAGGCTGCGCGACTCTGTAGCTCAGACAGGGCTTTTGTGAAAGAGGCAACAACCCTGGCTACTTTTTTCACTGCCAGAGGCTTTCCTTTAGCCCTTGATAAATCAGCCCTGGAACGAGCCAAGTCAATTCCGAGTGCCAAGCTCTCAAAAGCAAAAAAGCGGATGCTGTAGGACGGACGATGCATATGACTTTGACCTATCACCCACACAACATACCCGTGAAAATTTTTCTGTGTTTTAACTTCTCGATCCTTAGGAACGATCCAACACTGAAGATACATTCAACCCAAACCCCCACTTGTGGCTTTCAAGAGGGACAAAAGCCTTGGTGACCATCTTGTGCATGCTGCCCTTTATTTACGTACCCTTCGCTCAAATGGCAATTTCCCTTGCAAGAAACCTAAATGTAAAACCTGTATTTTTATTAACCCTGCAAAACTATCCAAGGCCATCAGATTATAAGTTTCAGGTGAAATCCCATTTCACATGCCAAAATCAAAATGTTGTCTATGTCCTGACTGTTACCTTGTGTGCCATGATGTAGTAGGAGAAACATACAGATCACTCAATGATCGCTTCAAAGAACACAGGGACAACATTCTGACAGGAAAAGGAAACACCGTGGCAACCACTTTACTCTGAACACCATAAATGTCGCACATCAAGTGGCAGCGCTTTGGCGCAATGGACAAAAAGAGGGGCCAGTACCGCAAAATTTATGGAAAGCCAGCTAATACAACGCCTTGGCATTTGAGTCCTTACGGACTCAATGTCAGGGAATAACTTGTTTCTCTCAAACTGCAACCCCCCCCCCCCTTCAAACCCCCCCCTGCTACCCCCCCCCCCCCCCCCATGTTCTATACCATGTTTTCCTTACCACCACCCTCCCCCTTTTTCTGAAAACCACCACCCAGATGGGTCCTCTCCCTCTCACCTTCCCCCCCCCCCCCTCTTTGCCCCACCCCTTTTGTTGACCATATAAATACAGTTCACCTTTTCCCCACCCCCTCCCCTACCTTTTTGGCTGAACTGTGGTCACAAGAAACCTGCCCGCTTCCCTACAACCTAACACTTTACTTCGTGACCAAGTGCTTACAGCACGAAAAGTGAAGATTCTCCAAAAGGTACCTTTTTTCTTTACCTTTATATTTTCAAATGATAGGTCAACTTATATCCAGTGAAGCGATAGAGAGGAGAGAGAGGAG
>CM031620.1:64008700-64035984 GCA_018398815.1 Conus ventricosus | reverse complement strand
GAAGAAAGGGAGGAGAGAAAAGGGGGAAGGAGAGAGGAAACATTCCCCTTTTCATTAAAAAAAAATTTTTTTTCGGGAACGGCGACTTTTCCCCCTCACCCCCTTCTATTCCCCAGCCGCAAGGGGGGGGGGGTTTGGGGGGGGGGGGTTCCCAAAAAGGACGGAAAAAACCAAAATCAAACCACCCCCCCCCGTGAATTCTCATCCCTTTTTCCAACCCCTTCGACCCCCATCTGCGCCCTTCCTTTTTTGGGGCCGATTAGCCCCCCCTTTGCTAAAGGGTGGTCACTCCCTGTTTGTTGACGTTTGCGTGGCATGCAGGCTACTTGATTTTCGCAAGAAAAAATTTCACTGGAAAACTTTTTTTATTTTTCGGGACAGCTGGCTCACTGAGGTTTTAGGGGGGGGAAAAAACTGCGAGGAGAAGGGTGAGTGTTTGAGTTCCCATCAGATTGGCGAGAAATCCAGTGTGGTTTTGGGTTTTGGGTTTTTTGGAGGGAAAATAGTTTACAAGTGGGTAGGGGGGATTTTTCGCCCGGGTGCCCGAACCCCCGATTGTAGAGGGGTGATTTTTTTTTAAGCCCAAAAGGGGAGTTGTGTTTTGCATTTGTTCTTTTTGTTTCTTTCCTCTTCACCCCTTTTCCTTCTTTTCTTAAAAAATTTTTTTCCCCCCTTTGGGGGAGTTTTTTTCTTCAAATTTGCCCCTTTTTCCCCTCTCTTTCTCTTAAAATTCGCTTTTCTTTTTCCCTCCTCTCTCTTCCCCCCTCTCTCCTCTCCCCCTCTCTCTCTCTCCCCTCTCTCTCTTTTCCTCCCCTCTCTCTCTCTCTCTCTTTTCTCTCTCTCCCCCTCTTTTGGGGGAGTTTTTTAAAGTGTGCGTACACATTGGCATTTTGTGTGTGCGAGCGCGCAATGTGTTGGTGGGTGGGGGGGTTTGGTGTGTGTGTGTGGGTTGTTGTGTGTGTGTGTGAAAAGGGGGAGAAGAAAAGGGGTTGGTGGGTGTGTGTGAGAGAAGAGAGAGAAGAGAGAGAGAGAGGAGGTGTGGTGTTGTGGGTGTGTGTGTGTGTGTTGTGTGTGTGAGAGAAAAGAGAGAGGAGAGAAGAGAGAGGAGAAGAGGAGAAGTGAGTTATTGTGTGCGTGGCCTGTCTGTCTTCTAACTTCTTCCCTTCTCCTTTTCTTCTTCTTCTTCCCTTGTTTTTTTTCTTTTCCCTTCTTCTTCTTTTTCTTTCTTCCTTTTCTTCACTGTCGTCAACGTTTAGATTTTGCCTTTTAAAAAGCCCAATTTTTTCCCCCTTTCACACTCTTTTTTATCATGTTTTTAAGATCGGCGTTTTCGTTGAAATCTGGAATACAGGTGATAAAGGACAAGGTGATAAGACTGGACCAACAGGGGTTAAGAGGACAGCAGGGGAAAGACCGGCAACAGGGAAAAGAGGACAACAGGTGTAAGACGGACAACAGGGATAAGACTGGCAGCAGCGAAAGACTGGCACGTCCAGAGTGGGAACACTAGCGGTCCGTTTCTGGGTGTTTCTGTTGACCACGTTTTTTTTTTTTTTGTTTTATTTTTGCATTGATACTAAAATTTTTATCTGAAACTTAAAATTTTTTTAAATTTTTAGGCACGATAAGGGGAGAGGGATGGCTTCCCAGCCAAATTTTTAACCCTTCACGACATAGTTTTATACCCTCACGAAAGGCTTCCCCTACCCTTCACGACATGTTTCATACACCTTCACGACATGGCTTTCATACACCTTCACGACATGGCTTTCCCTACAACCCTTTACAAAAGGTTTCCTACCCCTTTTACGACATGGGTTCCATACACCTTACGCATGGGTTTCATAAAACCCCTTTACGACATGGCTTTTTCCATACACCTTCACGACATGGCTTTCATACACCCTTTACAAAAAGGTTTCCATACCCTTCCCGAATTGGGGTTTCATACACCCTTTTACGACATGGCTTCCATACACCCCTTTAGACATGGTTCCTACCCTTTACGACATGGGTTTCATTTCACCTTC
Organism: Conus ventricosus; assembly: GCA_018398815.1. NCBI lineage: Eukaryota > Metazoa > Mollusca > Gastropoda > Neogastropoda > Conidae > Conus > Conus ventricosus. Next base: position 64,033,954 of record CM031620.1, on the reverse strand, counting down.
ACGACAACCCTCCGACATGGCTTTCATTCACCTTCACACATGGCTTTTATACACCTTACGATAACCTTCAGCAGGCTTTCAACACCTTTACGACATGGCTTTTAAAACACCTTCACGACATGGCTTTTAACCCACGACTGGCTTTTCTTACACCCTTTACGACATGGCTTTCATACACCTTCACGCAACACCTTCACGCTGGCTTTCATACACCCTTCACACAGGTTTCATCACCTTTACGACATGGGTTTCCCCTTACACCTTCCCACATGGGGTTTCATACCCTTCAAAACAAAACCTTTTCCCCATGGTTTTTTAACACCCTTCACGACATAACCTTTTAGAAGGTTTCATACACCTTTTACGACATTCTATTTTGCTTCAATTTATTTATTTGGTTTGGAGCTGTCCCTGATATTGTCTTTTTCTTTCTTTCCCCTTTGTTTTGAGCGGGGTTTCCCGTTTCCCCAACGGGGCTAAAAGCCCTCGGGGGTTGGAGGGGGTCGTCATAGAAGTGGCATCGAAGTGCATTGGGGCCCGAGTGCATGCGAGGTTGGTGTTTGTGATTTGTGTTGTTTGCTTCCTGAATGATGCACTTTTGGTGCTTGCCCCCATGCAGTGTGTTGTCTTGGGGCGTGTAGGAGTTTGTTTTTTGTGCGGGGCGTGCGTTTCTGTGTGTGTCGCGTGCGTGCGTGGTGTGTGTGTGGGGTGTGTGGGGTGTGTGTTTTGGGGGGTGTGGGTGTGTGTTGGGGGTGTGGTTTTTTGGTTTTTTTGTGTGTATTTTGTGTGATCGTTTTTGAAAAGTACGTGGATGGGGAAAGTGGGCATACGCGTTGGTATTGGCGTGCGCAATATTTAAATGTTCGTTTGGGGGGTAGTGTCGTGTGCGCGACTTTCGTGTTTGAGTTGTGCGCGGCTGCGGACGTCCGTGCGTGCGTGCGTGTGTGGCGCCGCGCGCGCGGGTGGTTGTGGCGAGAGAGAGAGAGAGAGAAGAAGGGGAAGGAAGAGAGAAGAGAGAATTTTTAAGCCCCAAAGGCATTCCCCAGTTTTAAAAGCCTGCTGATATCACATTTTGTGAAAGGTATACTTGAAGAACTCAACACACACACACACACAACACACACACCACCACACTTTTTACATGGGAATATTTCCTCCTTTCCTTTTATTTTTAAAAACAAAAGTGGGTTTTATCTTCTGGGTCCTTGTTGAGTAATGGGTGGAAAATAGTAGCCACTGAGTTTAGGTAATCTATTCCTCTTCACATTGAGAGACTGCAAAGCCAAATACATTATATTTTTCTTCGGCAAGGTGCTGAGTTAGCTGATCAAGACTAGTTGAGATGGATCGACAGTTCCACTGGAAAACCTTAAAAGAAACGTTATTTAACATGGAATATAACTCTTTTTTTTTTAAAAACCAACTAACATAAAATCTGAAGATCTAGATCTAAATTGATTGTTCACGTTAACAGTATCAAATGGATATAAATCATGTGTAGAGTAGTACACTACATATACTTTGTTACACAAGTGGTGGTATTACAGACAGGATGAAGTGGATGCTGAAGATTTATAAGTTCTTGTTTCACCAGTCCTATAATGACACTAAATCTGTTATCCAAGGGGCGCGGTTGTAGTAGGGTCGCTCCAAAAACGGTGTGTGTGTGTGTGTGTGTGTGTGTGTGTGTGTGTAAATGGTCCTGTTCCACCAGACTTACTAGATGCCTATTCTGTGCAGTCAGGGTCCGAATAAACACTGACACCATTTTCACTATAGTGTCAGTATATTTACCTCGAGGGCCTAATGAAAGAAATACCGAATGGCTTCGACGCTACACCTAAAATCAGATCAGAATAGCAAGTTCATAATAACTGGTGATTTCATGCTCATTCGCCATTCTGGGAAAAAGATTGTCAATTAATTACTAGCAGTCGTTTCGTTGAGAACATTGTTGACTCGCCTTTATATCTTTTAAACGACGGGAGAATAACACGTGTTCCCGAAATCCCAATCACAAGGCCAGTGCAATAGATTTAACCTTAACATCTCCAGATCTAGCACCTGTATGTGACTGGCAGACCTTAAATGACACTCTGAACATTGATCATATTCCCATTATCACCACTTTAAATCTATAAGGCCTGAACCAAAAGACATGTCGCAAGAAAAAGTACCAAAATATAACTATAAATTAGCTAACTGGGATAGCTTCAAAAACTTACTTAAATCGTTCAATGTCGACATGAATGAATTCAGCTGCCTAACTTTAATGAATTGTATTGTAAATTTCAAAAAGCCATGCTATCTGCTGCAAATCAGTCAATACCCAGAACAAAACAATCAAGCCAAAGTTAAATAAACACACAGGGAATGTCTGGTGGAACGAAAATTGCGAACAAGCTAAAAAGGAGAAAAACGTAAAACAAACGAGCGTACTTACGAAGTAAAGGAGAAGAACGTAATTCAAAACTGCTGGAGAAAAAAAAGGCCAAAAATCATTTAACAAAGTGACGGCACAAGCTAAACGACAATACTGGTCAAACTTTTGTAAAAATGAAGTAAGTAGTTTCAAAGATTATCAAAAGGTGTGGGCAAATCTAAGAATAATGAAAACGGAGTATCTCTACCAACATGTCCGATCAAGCTCCCTAACTCTGATTTCCCCTCCAACTCATAGAAAGCTGAAGCATTCGCCAACATATTTTCAAAAAATAGCAGCACAGACAGTCTAACAGCAGAAAAGAAACAACACCGAGAGCAAGAGGAAAGAAAAGCCATTTACAACGACCCTGACCCTGTAATAGACCATTACCTGAATGTTCCCAAAACATTACAAGAAGTGGAAGAATGTCTCAGAAATCTAGGAAATAAAAAGACATCAGTAGGCTTAGATGGCATTTCAAATGAAATGTTACATCATATCCCTCCGAATGTAAAACATTTCATATACCTTTTTATTAAAAAATGTTGGAACGAGGGAAATCTGCCTTCTGTAGGGAAACATTCTATAATTATTCCAATTCACAAACAGGGAAAACCTCGATCTGATATAAACAGCTACCGACCAATCGCCCTAACGTCTCATATGTGCAAACGATGGAAAAAATTATTCTAAACTGGTTAACATATTTTTGTAACAAACACCAAGTAATCCCAATCAACCAAGCTGGTTTTCAAAAAGGAAATCATCAGTAGAACACTTAGTTAAACTAACGACTCAAGTTAAACAACAATTTGCGAGACGGAAAAACATCCTCGCAACTTTCTTTGATGTAAAAAAAGCATATGAACAAGTATGCACAAACGGCTCATGTATAAGCTCAAAACCATTGGTATAAGTGGAACAATGTATAACTATATCAAAGTTTTTTTGGAAAATAGAGTGATTCAAACAAGAATAGTGCATACATATTCTAGCACTAGACCATTAGAAATGGGGCTTCCACAGGGATCAGTATTATCTCCGATTTATTCAATATTTTAACTGCAGATATAACAAAAGGATTATCAAAAGATGTAATATTAGCACAATTCGCCGATGACTTATGTTTGTGGATGAAGGTCACTATGAAAAGAAAAACTCCATTAAGATCTATCAATTACATAAAAATAAAATATCAACATGAACTAAACAAAATCAACGACTTTTTACATGAAAATGGACTTCACTTTCAGCAGAAAAAACGAATTTAATGCTTTTTAACTCTGGATCTGACCCTGAGAAACTTCCTCAATTTACTCTGACGGGTCACTACTACAATACGCTAGTTCTGTAAAATTTCTAGGCGTTTATCTAACTCCAAAGCTTTCATGGATCTACATATTGAATACATTTTGAATAAAGCGAGGAAAAGTTTTAACTTTTTAAAAATCATAAGCAAACAAAGTGGGGACAAGACAAAGATAGCTTAACATTACTATCTTCTGCGCTTGTGGGGTCAAGATTAATTTACGCCCAAGAAGTATTCTTTAGCGCCCCACAACATTTACTTAATAAATTACAAGTATAGACTGCAAATCGTATAAACTGGCACTTGGAGTTCCTATACATGCATGTAACTTGGGAACATACCATGAAATAGGAGTTTGCCTCTCAATGAGTTTCGAAAAGCGTCTGCATCTAAATTTGTCTTAAAGAACTCTTCACAAAATACTTTTTGTGCTAAAGAAGTATCATTAAATTCAGAAACAGACTTTGCAAAAAGAGCTAGAAGCATAAAATCAACTTTATCCATTCAGACATATACTTCTACTCTATTGAAAGAATCAAACATAAATCAAACTAAAATCGCTTCGAGCCCCTTCTATGGACCCTTTCCAAATGGGAACAAATAAAAGCTAAATTTGATACAAATTACACTGTACTAAGTAAAAACGATTCTCCAACCTTCTTAAAGCGATGTAAATTGTCATTTGGAAATGTGTATAAAGAATCACTTGAAAGTTTTTACGGATGGTTCAGTACTAGATGATCGTAACACTGGCGCAGCTTTTATCATACCAACCTTAAAAGTGGAAAATTGTATCATCTTGGAAATACTTGTCGATTTTTACAGCAGAACTAGTAGCCAATTCTAATGTCTCTAAAGTATATTCTAAATTCTTCCACTAAAAATTGTCAACTTTTACTTTGTAATGATTCTAGATCAGCGCTTTTTGCTTTACAATCTCCAAATTCAAAGATTCGTAATGAGATTAACAACGGAAATAAATTACGTAACGCATCTTCTATCAATGAAGAGAGTCAATATTACCTTTTGTTGGGTGCCCCCTCACTGGCGGCATTTCATCCAATGAAAGAGTTGACCAAGCTGCTCGAAGAGCAGCTCGCAACATTGAAGGCACAACTTCATTCAGTATAGATTTGGATTTGTCAGAATTGTTATGCACTGATAATAAAGCATCAAACGACAGATTTAAACATTTATTAAAAAACACAGAAATTTTCTATATTATAAAATGTGTGTTAAACCAAGCCCTGATATAACCCCAAAACACAATTAAGAAAAATCCAAACTCCAATTTCCAGAGATGTAGAAAGCTTAATTCATCGCATGCGATTAAAATTCACCTCGAACTAAAATACTGCAAAAATGTCTCATGTATGTGTGGGGAACCTCTCAGTGTAAGTCATCTGTTATTGAATGTGCAAGAACAAAACAGTAGTGCAAAGGGAAGGTGCTGAAATTTATCTGATGGATCGACTTCACTGAACTTGCCTTACATGTTAAATAACTGTTTTTTCATTTGTTTAATTTGTAAACATTTATTACAAAGCCCAGTTGGAATTTCTTTGAATTATAACTTTATTCCCTCCCCCCCCCCCCCCCCCCAACTCATTTGAACAAACATATGCTCATCTTAATCAAATTCAATCATTAGTATGATGCCCCCTTACAAATAAGATACAACATAAGATTGTAACATATACACTCTTTAACTCCTCAACTACACGCTTAATTGAAGTGTCCAAAACTGGAAAAATATGACCACGTCAACACTGGGAAAAAGTGCTGAAACGAAGACATCATTCAAAGGACTGCTTCCAACTTCATCAGATACACCTCTAGTGCAGAGACACTATTGAAGAACAGAAAACTAGTTCCATTGGACATGTGAAATTACTGTATTTCTTTGAAAACTGTGGCACACTGAAAACCGTATCATAAACTTATCTCTTAACACACTCACTCGCACACACAAACACACACACACACACACGCGCACACGCACACACACACACACCACACATATACACACACCCACACCCACCCACACACACATACATTTTCACACACACACACACACGCGCGCGCGCGCGCGCGCGCAAGCACACACACAAACACACACACACACACACACACACACACACACACACACACACAGACGCACACGCACACACACACTCACAAATGGTTGCACACACTCATACTTCTTTCATCATACACTCTATCACTACAAACTGTCTGAAATCACTTTATGTGGGAAGACGTAAACGGAAGAACAACAACAAACACACACACACACACACACACACATTATTCTCTCTCTCTCTCTCTCTCTCTCTCTCTCTCTCTCTCTCTCTCTCTCTCTCTCTCTCTCTCTCGCTATCTCTCTCTTACACACACACACACACACACACACACACACACACACACACACCACACACACAAGGAGACACACACACACACACACACACACACACACACATACACACACACAAGAGACACACACACACAGGGACACACACACACACACACACACACAACACACACACAAAACACACACACCCGGACACACACACACACCACACACACACACACCACACACAAAACACACACACACACCACACACGTGATGATACGGACAGAAGATTTTTTTTTTCCATTGTTGCGTCTGCTGGTAAAGTTAACCTAGTTATCATCACCAGTGCTACATTTACATTTTTGTTTGACAGCGCCACGTTTCTGACAGTGTTTTGTGTTGTGCGAACTGCATTGTGCACATGTGCACATCATTCGTGATTATGTTATTGTTCCCTAGGCTGTATTTGATGCTGTTGCCGTCCATTAATATAAAGGTTTTGTGAAGTGTCTGTCGTCATGCGGTTTTTTTCGTGAACGATGAGTCACCGTTTATGATACTATCATTACTGTCGTCACTTCTGTCATTGTCATCATCATCGATGTTGTTGTTCAAACGTGGCAAGGAAGTGGCTGAAGAGAAAGCATAAAGATGTAAAAAAAAAAAAATGAACTGAAGTAGAATAAAACCAACAGCTTCCGCAGCGTGGTGGTCAGTCAGCCTCACAGATTCCGCAGCGTGGTGGTCAGTCAGCCCCACAGATTCCGCAGCGGGTGGGCAGCCTCACAGATTCCGCAGCGTGGTGGTCAGCCTCACAGATTCCGCAGCGTGGTGGTCAGCCTCACAGATTCCCAGCGGGGAAGTCGTGGTTTGATTCCCATTTTTAGCTTTAAACAGCTCCTGCCCAGGGTTGAGTTTGCTCTGGGTTCAGTTTCGAAGCCTGGGACCACACGGACGAGTTTTATCCTGTTAATGGATGCGTCTCTAAGATCGTGCTCACATTTCCCGACCAATACTGCAAGTGTCTGTACCTCTCGGGCCTGGCTGACGCCGGGATATGTTATGAACATAAGCGTACACTGCAGCTCCTTGTCATAGAGTCTCAGACCGAAATGGAACTCAGTAGCATCATCTTTAATGTCCTTGCCCTCATCGATCAGGATCAGCATGAAAAAAAAAAGAAGAAAAAAAAGAAAAAGAAATTCTGTGGACCTTTCATACCCTATTCTCAGAGTGACGTCAGTTTCGATGTTCTGTCCACCCGGGGTGGTGTCGTGTCGGGGTCGCCGCTATCGACAGATTCATGGTGACTGTCGCTGACATCCCTCCGGAGGGGACCGCTCACCGACTCTGGTCCCGCAACTAAGCAATCATTATTGACGCACGCACGCACGCACGTGGACACGCATGCGCACACACGCAAGCGCGTATAAGCGCATACACACACATGCATACGCATACACACACATCATACACACACATGTACCCCCCCCTCCCCCCACACACACACATACACACATAGGCCCATGCTCACACACCCATACACACGCATGCGTACACTCACACACACACATATACAATGATAATAATGGCACGACCAATGTTAGGTAGACACTCAAGGTCTGACCAGCGCGTTGGGCTAATGCGTAGGTCAGACATCTGCTAATTCGTACCCAAGAGACCCTCTTCTTCAATTCTCTCATCTCAGTCATCCATTCATCCACCAGCTTTCGGTCATGCGCAGTGTGCTGTCTCCAAACTCAGCGGATGTGCTGTAGCATATAAATATGATGGACTGTAGCATATAAATATGATGGACTGTAGCATGTAAATATGATGGACTGTAGCATATAAATATGATGGACTGTAGCATATAAATATGATGGACTGTAGCATGTAAATATGATGGACTGTAGCATATAAATATGATGGACTGTAGCATGTAAATATGATGGACTGTAGCATATAAATATGATGGACTGTAGCATATAAATATGATGGACTGTAGCATATAAATATGATGGACTGTAGCATATAAATATGATGGACTGGTCCGCACGCAGAGACACCTTGGTGAAACTGAAACTGAACTGAAATTACTGACGTCAGTAGGAGGCAAGGTTTTTAGTGTGGTGACCTGCGTATGTTGGGTAAGAGCAGGCGCCATTGACCCATCATCGAAGTGACTGGACAGCCGGTCCCATCCGCTTTCCCTCGGAGTATGTCTGTCCATGGTAATTGAATGAGACACGCCACCTGTTACTCACCCATTAGCACCACGACGGGACCACAACAAAGCCTGAAGCGTTCCCAGTACAGCCAGTCATGAGTAATTAATGTGTATCATTGCGTGTGTGTGTGTGTGTGTGTGTGGTGTGTGTGTGTGTGTGTGTGTGTGTGTGTGTGTGTGTGTGTCTAGAGTATGTGTGTGTGTGTGTGTGTGTGTGTGTGTGTGTGTGTGTGTGTGTGTGTGTGTGTGTGTGTGTGTGCGTGCGTGTGTGTGTGCGTGCGTGCGTGTGAGTGTGTTTGTGTGTGCAAGCGTGTTGCGTTGTATGTTGTGGTATTTTGTGTGTGTGTGTGTGTGTGTGGTGTGTGTGTGTTGTGTGTGTGTGTGTGTGTGGATGAGACGGAGAGAGAGAGAGAGAGAGAGAGAGAGAGAGAGAGAGAGAGAGAGAGAGAAGAGAGAGAGAACGAACGCATTCTACAGTTTAACGCCGGTTCACTGAAAACTGTCCCGGGCAGATCGCCACCTTGTCTGGCGAGTCTCCCTAACCCCAGAGCTATGCCGGCAGCAGCTGAATCTCCTGGCAGGGACACCCGAGCCGGACAGGTGGAAAGGTAAAGACCAGACGGACAGCGTTCCCTGGTCCTCCAGCCTGAGGGCTTGGCACTGGGCTTGAAACCCAATCCTGTAGAAACACTTGCCTGTTACAGAAACTGCTGCAACATCGCCAGATAACGCCTTGGTCCAGGAGGATACCTGTTCAGTAGTGTCTGTGACGTGCGCTGGTGAATACGTTCAAGAATCCAGCGCGCCGACAAACCTTCTGACGACTAACGACCAACACAAGGATAGGGCCCTGGAACACCCGAACCCTTTAGGACAGTGACAAATCAGCCCAGGTAGGTATCGTCATGAAACGCTATGACCCTCGAAGTCCTGGAACTGAGCGAGACTAGACTGGCTGCAAGCCAGACCAGACTAACAAGTGGCGGCACCATCATTTACCCTGGATACGAAAACCCAGATCATCCACATACCCCACTGACTTGCGTTGCTAATGAAACCAGACAGCAGCAGCCGCCATCCACAAGGCGAGGCACGCTGTGAACACCCTGGCGATCCATGTGAGCTTCCTCAGCCCTGTCGCCCAAACCAAGTTCAGAATATTCGGCTGAAATGTGAAGTCTGTTTTGTAATACGGTTCAGAGACTTGGAGAACAACAAAGTCTTGCAATTACAGTCTCCAGGCAACTATCAACAAGTGGCTCATGTCCACCTCAACATTAAGACGACCTGAGGTCATTTCAATCCAAACCCTGTGAGAAAGAACCACACAAAACTGTACGAGACACGGAGACAAAGAAAAGCCAACAGGATTGAGCTGGTCACACACCACAAAAGCCACCTATCAACATGGCCAGACGACACTCCAGTGGACACCCGCAGGGGAAAAGGGAGGTGCCACCTATCAGCAGGCCAGACAGACACTCCAGTGGACACCACAGGGGAAAAGGAGGTGCCACCTATCATCACCAGACAGGCACTCCAGTGGACACCCACAGGGGAAAGGGAGGTGCCATCTATCAACAAGGTCAGACAGACACTCCAGTGGACACCCACAGGGGAAAAGGGAGGTGCCACCTATCATCACCAGACAGGCACTCCAATGGACACCCACAGGGGAAAAGGGAGGTGCCACCTATCGGCATGGCCAGACGGACACTCCAGTTGATACCCACAGGGGAAAAGGGACGTGCCACCTATCAACAAGGCCAGACAGACACTCCAGTGGACACCCACAGGGGAAAAGGGAGGTGCCACCTATCATCACCAGACACTCCAGTGGACACCCACAGGGGAAAAGGGAGGTGCCACCTATCAACATGGCCAGACGGACACTCCAGTGGACACCCACAGGGGAAAAGGGAGGTGCCACCTATCAACATGGCCAGACGGACACTCCAGTGGACACCCACAGGGGAAAAGGGAGGTGCCACCTATCAGCATGGCCAGACGGACACTCCAGTGGACACCCACTGGGGAAAAGGGAGGTGCCATCTATCGCCGCTGTAAGGATTCCGAAGTGAAGACAAGCAGGACTGACCTGGGCCCTGCTGAAGAGGTAAGGCCAGAACCTGGTCTGCTGGGGGGCGGTGCCGCAGCCCTGTTTCCCAGGGAACTGAAAGGGTTAAGTCAAGCAAGGAAGTCACAAACACCGAATATATGGCACAAGGTCTGGGAAATGGGTCTGCACATGGTAAGCATGCCTACGCACAGGCTAATGCGTGTGTTGGTTGAAATTCTTTATATCCTGTTCTATGTCAGAGTGTGAGAGTACGTCCGTGCTTGTGTGTGAAAGTACGCGCGCACATTTGAATGTGTGAGACAAACCACCATAGTATGCACTGCAGAGCAACACATCACAAACATAAAGGCGCGAACACACACCCACACCCACGCACACACACACACACACACGCACACACGCGCGTACGCACATGCGCGCGTACAGAAAAGAAAATCGCAAAACACTTTACAGAGAGGTATTATTGAAAACAGTTTTTGACAAAAAAAACACATACACACAGATTGCATAATTATTTACAATACAGCAATTATGTACGCCATGAAAAAGGCAATGACTACACACACACACACACACACACACACACACACACACACACACACACACACACACACACACACCACACGCGCGCGCGCACATTAAACACACTATGCTACACACACCCTAGAAAAATTATCAGTAAAGCTAGCAAATAGACCAGCAATAGATAAGACTAACTTATAAACTAAACAACGTTTCTAATTGTGCGTGAAAGAAGAAAAAAAATCCAACGACACTTGAGATACATCCAGTTGTATTTAGCATTATTTCAGCTCCCTTCTCTTTCATAAAGAAAATCCACAGAAACAAAGGATAAAGGAGTACCTGTGTGAATGAAACCCTATATCACCAGAGTAGTGAAACATATGAATTAGAGAAAACAGCGAACAAAGCTCTCCAGAATTGGGATTTCTTTGACATGCAAACGTTCTGGGCGGCGACACACGATCTGGTCATCGTACAATGATCTTGCGTCACCACACTGTTTCTGATTGCAACATCCATCACAGTCGAGAGGGACGTACAGAATGCGTGTTCACAGGTTTGAAGCCAAAGCGTGAATCTGCTGGTTCACGGGTAGGCCTATTTCCCCTTCATGCAAATTGACAAGTAGAGCGTTTGAATTGTTGATTGATCCATTTTGATTACAGCTTTTGTTAACATTCCAGTCCTCCGTCCCTTTCTCACCTCCCCCCCCCCCTCATCCCCCCCCCAAGCCACTCCAAATATTAGTTTTCAAACTCGTGAAATCATGGTAATAGACTACAGTGAATCCTTTTTTTACACTCTCGGACTCTTACAATAATGCACTCTCGCTCACATACACACACGCACACGCACGCACACACGTACGCACACGCACGTACTCACGCACACACACACATGTGCGCGCACATACACACACGTAACATTCATACTTCAATATCTTTTTTAAAAATCATTCACCATGAATACAAACGCGTCATGTTACAAACTAAAGTAATTGAAGAACGACAGAATGACTCTCGAGGAAAAAAAAAGAAATTCCCAACGACACAAGATGACATTCGTCATCACCATCCAGCCAGAACAAGACTAACAACCCATAATAAGAGTGAGTCACCAAAAGATGAATTTTAAAAACAACTCTCTCAACGACCAACTAAAGCAAATAGCCCTACCCGTTGACCATCACCACGACAACACTCACATAGCCCATAGCAACAGTGATGATGATAACGACCACAATACGAGAGACATGGTACCGTTTCCCAATGACGCAGTTGGTTCGTCTTTTAACATTTCAACGACGCATTAGGTTTGAAAAACCTACAATTCACTCGCCCGTTTTCTCGTCTGGGCGCACCACTTTGGACACTCAGGATAGGAACAGTGTAGGCAAAAGATTAGAGACAAATGCAACTTGTCGATGAAAAGAAACCTTGGGGGTTGAGTCTCTATATCTACGGCCTTATCTCACTGGGCTGCACACGGAGTACGAGTGGGCTTTTCAACTAATACTACCTGCTCCGGTTAAGGGCAAGGAAGATTTTTTTTTTTTTTTTTTTTTTGGGGGGGGGGGGGGGGCATAGTCCTACACGGACAGCAAGGTGAACAAGACGAGTCAGAATGAGAGTGAAACGACGTAATAAATCAATATGAGTGCACTCTCTCTGTGTCTCTCTCCTTCTTCTTCTCCTCCTCCCCCTCCCCCTCGCCTTTTCCACACCCACCTACCACCCCCTCCCCTCCATACATTCACACATTCAACAACACGACCAATCCCAAGAACTGTAAGGCGACACAAAAAAGCGCCAGACCTGCAGAATGCACCTGAAGAGAAAGGCACGAACAGAGAAGCATGGGGCGTACAAACAAGATGAATCACAACGACGAACCAGCGTTTTACACACCCCCCCCCGCCCCCCCCCCCCCCCCCCCCCCCCCCCCCCCCCCCCCCCCCCCCCCCCCCCCCCCCCCCCCCCCCCCCCGCTGGCTTTCCCTTACAGCATTGTTATAGGCCTAGTCCGTTCACATATTCATCTCCATTTCATTCCTGGTTTTTAACCGAACAAATTCATTCAGTGTTTCTAAATATATTCTAAGACAGTTTATAAAGCAACTCGCACACACACACACAAAACACACACACACACACACACTCGCACAGTCTCTCTCCTCTCTACACACACACACACACGCACACACACACAACCGCAGCGATGACTAACAACAGCTACTGCTCAAGATAGAACAAAAGTTCCGATCAGCATTACGCTATGGGAAAAAATGCACACATTTAGTTATCGGTTTATTCATTTGGAGGGAGGGTAATATGTGTAGTAGGTTTAATTTACGACAAACTGAACAGCAAATACTATGAGAATGTACACCACGGAAACATTTGTTTTTAAACTCCTAGCACGCTCAGAATAAAAGAAAGATCGTCTGCTGGTCGAAATGCCATCGCAAATTTACAAGAACACAGCACAATATGGGTATGGTCAACAGCACACAAATAAATGCTGTATGTAGCACGGACTTCGTTATATAAACGTCTCCAACACTTCACACGACTACGCGACAAAATGGACATTGTCCACACCATAAACACGCGGTAGTGCAGGTATCTTCCACACCACAAACACTTTATAGTACACACGTCTTGCACAGCACAGACACTCCTAAGTATTGATGTTTTCACTGCACAAACACGCCAAAACTACAGTCGTCATTTACATCACAAACACGCCAAAAGTACAGTCATGATTACATCACAAACACGCCAAAACTACGGTCATCATTTACATCACAAACACGCCAAAACTACGGTCATCATTTACATCACAAAACACGTCAAAGTACAGTCATCATTTACATCACAAACACGCCAAAGTACAGACCTCTTTGCATCACAAACACGCCAAAGTACAGTACTCATTTACATCACGAACACGCCAAAGTACAGACCTCTTTACATCACAAACACGCCAAAGTACAGTAATCATTTACATCACAAACACGCCAAAGTACAGACCTCTTTTACATCACAAAACACGCCAAAGTACAGTAATCATTTACATCACAAACACGCCAAAGTACAGTACTCATTTACACCATAAACACACCAAAGTACAGACATCGTTTACATCACAAACACACCAAAGTACAGTAATCATTACATCACAAACACACCAAAGTACATACATCGTTTACATCGCACACAAGACGAGGTACAGACATCTTTTACATCGCAGACAAGACAAAGTACAGACATGTTTCACATCACAAACACTGCATAATACACACATCATTCACATCACAAACACTGCATAACACACACATCTTTCACGTCACAAACACTGCATAATACATACATCTTCCATGTCACAAACTCTGCATAATACACACATCTTTTACATCACAAACGCTACGTAATACATCTTTTACATCACAAACACTGCATAATACACACATCTTTTACATAACTAACGCTACATAATACACACATCGTTTACATCACAAACACTGCATAATACACACAACTTTTACATCACAAACACTACATAATATACACTTCTTTCACATCACAAATACTGCATGATACACACATCTTTTACATCACAACACTCCATAATACACACATCTTTCATGTCACAAACACTGCATGATACACACATCTTTCACATCACAAACACTGCATAATACACGCATCTTTCACATCACAAGCACTCCGTCGTGACAGACATCCTCCTTGGCACACATGCTATCCACAGTACCCACATTTGCCACAACACGCACACCATTCCCACTGTACAAAGTACAGAGGTTCTCCCTGACACAAACGCCATTCCCACTGTACAAAGTACAGAGGTTCTCCCTAACACACACACCATTCCCACTGTACAAAGTACAGAGGTTCTCCCTAACACACACACACCATTCCCACTGTACAGAGTACAGAGGTTCTCCCTAACATACACACCATTCCCACTGTACAAAGTACAGAGGTTCTCCCTAACACACACACCATTCCCACTGTACAGAGTACAGAGGTTCTCCCTAACACACACACCATTCCCACTGTACAAAGTACAGAGGTTCTCCCTAACACACACACCATTCCCACTGTACAAAGTACAGAGGTTCTCCCTAACACACACACACACACACCATTCCCACTGTCCAGAGTACAGAGGTTCTCCCTAACACACACACCATTCCCACTGTCCAGAGTACAGAGGTTCTCCCTAATATATACATACATACACGCAGGCGTCCACCCATGTGTGCATACATACACACAGATATGCGAACATGCATGCATGCATCTATCTGGGAGTACCTACCGACCAACCTATACCTATCTACCTACAAGCTTACATGTTCACGTAAAAAAAGACAAAAAAAGAAGAGAGACAAGGCAACACCAATACAACCAATGTAGCACACTGTCCATAGAAAACAGAAGTTTGTAGATGACATCTTGTCTGTGCCAGATAACAGGTGTCGATTAGAGAGAATGGTCCCCTGTGGTGAGGAGCATGACAGCGGCCTGATAGAACAGGGAGGGATAGATCCCTTGTAGACTACTGGCAAGAATAGTGTGTGTTCACCGCTGCACGCTTAGGGAGAAAAAACAAAACAACAACTTCGGTTTGTAAAGAAAAAAGGTCAGAGAGCTCGCAACAAGAACGAAGTGGTAGATGAACTATATCACACACCCATCCCCCCTTCTCCCTCTATATCACACACCCCTCCCCCTACATCACAACCCCCCCCCCCCCTCCCCCCTATATCACACACCCTCCCTTCTTCTCCCCCCTCCTTCCTCAACACCTCTCCTACTTGTCTCAACACAAACAAAACCCCCACACAAAAAATATATCAACAGCGTGCGCGCTCACAGACAGTCTCTCTCTCCTCCTCTCCCTATCCACCCACTCGGTGTCTCTGTCGGAATTTCACACACACACACACACACACACACACACACACACACACACACACAACTTTCTCTCTCTCCCAATCCATCCTCTCTCTCTCTCTCTCTCTCTCTCTCTCTCTCTCTCTCTCTCTCTCTCTCTCTCTCTCACACACACACACACACACACACACACACACACACACACACAACACACACACACACACACACACTCGCGTTGAAATGCGACAAGCAGACACAATACGCAAACACATCACAGACATTAATACAGACGTCTCTCGTGAAATAATAATATTAAAAAAGCAAAACGTGACATGGAAGAAAAATGACAAATAACAAAAGAATGGGTCCAATCTAATGTACGATAAGGACACACACACACAGATACATTGATAAATAATAAAAGTCAATACTACAACGCCAGAGTTGTAAAAAAAAATGGAAAAAAGACCAAGGTGTGCAAAAAAAAAGAAAGAAAAAAAATTGTAAAAAGTTACGTATGCTGTTGTACTGTGCACACTTGATATGAAGTGGAATGCAGTACGTATGCGCGAGTGCATGGGAATGTTACGAGGAGGAGGCTGACAGAAGGTGGGCGTGTGCGTCTAGGAGGGGAAGGTGAGAGAGGACGGAGGGGGGGGGGGGGGGGGGGTGGGGGGGTCACGATGGAGATAGGGTTGTCACGAATGAAAAGACTAGGGTGTGCAGACTGTAAAAAGACTGTTCGGGTAAAGTTAGTTTGGCTTGACTTTAAAAAAAAAGACTCGAACCACACAGAATGCTTGCTGTTAATCTAGGCTAATGAGCAATGTCTTTTAAAACGCGTAAGTGTGTGTGTGTGTGTGTGTGTGTGTGTGGTGTGTGTGTGTGTGTGTGCGTGTGCGTGCGGGGTGTGTGTGCGTGTGTGTGTGTGTGTGTGTGTGTGTGTGTGTGTGTGTGTGTGTGTGTGTGTGTGGTTGAGGCTTATTTGTAAATCAAAAACGCCTTAAATGCCCTGTATGCAACACCATAAACACTATCATGTCATATATTTCTAATTTCAAGGACAGAGGTGGATGCGTCAGAAGAAACACAAAACACGGTATGACAGTACACAAGATGACAAAGACAAAACACGGTTGTGACAGTACAAAAGATGACAAAGACAAAACACACGGTGTGACAGTACAAAAGTGACAAAGACAAAACACGGTGTGACAGTACAAAAGATGACAAAGACAAAACACGTATGACAGTACAAAAGATGACAAAGACAAAACACGGTGTGACAGTACAAAAGATGACAAGGACAAAACACGGTGTGACAGTACAAAAGATGACAGAGACAAAACACGGTATGACAGTACAAAAGATGACAAAGACAAAACACGGTGTGACAGTACAAAATATGACAAAGACAAAACACGGTGTGACAGTACAAAATATGACAAAGACGCGGAATCAGTGTGAATGACAGAGAAGGGGCAATAGCTAGCACGTAATTACTACAGTAAATAGATAAAAACAAAACCACAAACAACAACAATTCTTCTCAATGGATGTGGTCATTATTCTGAAGCATGTTTTCTCCGATTTCGTATTGTAGTGTTTTAAACGCTTCATTCACCTACACAGAAAGTGTTGCAGAAAGTGTCGGAAAAACTGCAGTAGCCCCCATCTCCCCACCCTACCACGTCCCCACATATACACCTCCTTCCACCCTTCCCCACCTCCCACCCTTCCCCGTTCTACTCTCCATCCACCCACCTACTTTGTACGCTGATGTTCACGCCACGGACACTGTTAGCCGTTCAGCACACACGAACGAACAAACGGTTTGAGTAAAAGTTTTTCAAGATAATGATTGGCTGTTTTTAACTTTTTAATCTAGCCGTTTGTTTCTCTGGACCATCTTCACAAATCTACCGCAGTGAAACACCATCTGAGGACTTCGGGTTATCCTAATTCACAAATCTGCCGCAGTGAAACACCATCTGAGGACTTCCGGGTTATCCTAATCACAAATCTGCCGCAGTGAAACACCATCTGAGGACTTCGGTTATCCTAATTCACAAATCTGCCGCAGTGAAAACACCATCTGAGGACTTCCGGGTTATCTAATTCACAAATCTGCCGCAGTGAAACACCATCTGAGGACTTCCGGGTTATCCTAATTCACAAATCTGCCGCAGTGAAACAACCATCTGAGGACTTCCGGGTTATCCTAAACTATCCTTCTTCGTCTGACCTCTGTAAACTTGTGTCGAATGACAGGAAGGATAACTCACGTTAGACTGAGGCTATTCCAAGATGGTTTTGCGACAAGCGTTTTGAAAGACCAATTGTCCACAAACACATAAGATGAATTAAGTCTAGTTAAGTCACTTCTAAGTGAAAATACATTCCTAAACACTGTACTTGTAGGTAAACATAACCAATCCACCACACACTTTCGTGAAGAAGAAAAAGTGTGTAAAAAGACTGAACGGTAAAAATCGGTGTTGTAAAAAGAAGAGGTCCTAAATTTGGAATCGCCAAAGTAATGAAGCTTTCACCTATCACAGATTGCTTGAGATTCAGTGAACGATATCTGCAGCTTAAAAAAAAAAAGAAGAAAAAGGGAAAGAGAAATAGAAAGGCAGCTAAGAGCAGCGAGAAGCGGGCGGGGGGGGGGGGGGGGGGGGGGGGGGGGGGGGGGGGGGGGGGGCGGGGAAAGACATCAAAGACACAAGAAAGAGAATTATTGTCAACACATGTAGAAGGTGGAAAAATGTTTACAAAGGAGTGTAGAAGAAAAGGGAGCGGAAAGACTAGTTGTAAAATGTAGAAGATAGCTGAAAGTAAGAAAAAGCATCGCATGGGGGAAATGTAACATGAATTAAAATGAAAAGGGGGGGGGGGGGGGGGGGGGGGGGGGGGGGGGGGGGTTGCCGAGGAGGACAAAAGAGAAGGAGAAGTTCTGAAAAACGTTTAGAAATAGAAAATGATGCAAAAAGTAGAGAACAACAATGCAGTGCAGAAAACAAAAAGAAAGAAGAACAGTCGAATGTGGGAAAAAAAAGACATAGAAATGTAGAAAGACCTACCTTAAAAACAAAAAGAAAGATACAGGAAAGCATGAACAAACAGCCAAAAGATAACAAAGATATACAGTTAAAACAAAAAAGCAAAAGCCTCTGAAAAAGTAAAGTTTTAATTAAAATGAACAAGAAAAAATAACTACTTTAGAAATAAAAAAAAAAGAGAAAAAGTAGATTTAAAACAGGAAAAAGTAGCACAATGTGGCGATAACCTCCCCTACCAGAACTTGCTTAAATCGGCTGTACGACATGAGCAGAAAAAAATAAAATAAAAAAAATTAAAAAATTAAAAAAAGAAAAAGAAGGAAACAGACAGTTACCCGTCTGAATGCGCCCAAAGTTGGGAGCGGGGACAAACGCGTGCATTAATTGCACTCGGGAAATAACACCGCGTTAGGTGCACCAGAACGGAGCAGAATGCACTCTGCCCACAGCAGAAACGGTTGAATGGCGTGGGTGGGGTTGGGGTGGGGGTGGGGGGGGAGGGGAGACCAGCGCTCGCTTACTCCCAGCTGCAGAAGCACGCGAGCCTGTGTGACTGAAAGCGGGCAAAACACTGCGACAGACCACGTACAAACTTTTTATTTCGATTTCTTTCTTTCTTTGTTTTGTTTGTTAGTTTATTTTGTTGTTTTTGTCCCCCCTTAAAAATTGTGTGTGTGGGTTTTGTGTAGTGGGGTGTGTGTGTGTGTGTGTGTGTGTGTGTGTGTGTGTGTGTGTGTGTGTTTCACAACCTTGAGTTAATTGACAAAAAATTGGTTTCAGTCAGTGTGTGTGTGGTGTGTGTGAGAGAGAGAGAGAGAGGAGAGAAGAGAGGAGGGGAGAGAGAGAGAGAGAGAAGGCACGGGGCACGTATGTGTGTCACGCACACACACACACACACACACACACACGCACACACACCACACACCACACACCACACACACATATGCACTCGCATGCGGGATATGCCCCTACAAAAATCAGAGAGCAAGAAAGAGAGGGGAGGGGGAGGAAGGGATGGGGGAGAGAGAGAGAGGAGAGAGAGGAGAGAGAAGAGAGAGAGGAGAGAGAGAGGAGAGCATGTGTATATATGCGGTGTGTTTTGTATGCGCGGTTTCCACTAAAAAATCATTCAGTCATTCCACTGTAAACTCAGTACAGTCATGCCAGTGGTTGTGTGGTTTGTTTGTTTTTTAACATGGACGAGGCGTACAAATGGGGCAGATCCGCGGCAAATGTCACGAGTTTGTCCTTGAACCACATTTCGTTTTTTTCCCACACCACGTTTCGTAAAAAATCGATTTAGAAGCTTTTTTCTCCAACCACGTTTGTTAAAATCGATTCAGAAGCTATTTTTCCCCTAAACCTCGTTTTGTTAAAAATCGATCAAAAGCCCCCCCCCCCCCCCCCCCCCCCCCCACCCCCCCAAACCCCCCCCCCTTTTCCCCCCCCCCCCAAAAACCCTTTTTCCCCCCCCCCCCCCAAAACCCCCCCCCCCCCCCCCCCCCCTTTTAAACCCCCCCCCCAAAGCTATTTCCCCCACCACTTTTTTAAATCGTCAAGCTTTTTCCCCACATTTGTTAAATCGACGACCATTTCTCCCCCACCCACGTTTTTGTTAAATCGATCAGAAGCTATTTTTCCCCCACCAAAGTTTTGTTAAAATTTGATCAGAAGCTATTTTTTCCCCACCACATTTTGTTAAAGTCGATCAGAAGCTTTTTTCCCCACCCATTTTGTTAATCGACAGAAGCTATTTTTTCCCACCACGTTTTGGTTAAAATCGATCAGAAATATTTTTCCCCCACATTTTGTTAAAGTCGATCAGAAGCTATTTTTCCCCACCACGTTTTGTTAAAATCGATCAAAGCTATTTTTCCCCACCACGTTTTGTTAAATCGATCAGAAGCTATTTTTCCCCACACGTTTTTATAAATCGATCAGAGCTATTTTCCCCACCCCAATTTTGTTAAAATCGACCCGAAGCTATTTTCCCCCACCACTTTTGTTAAAATCGACAGAAGCATTTTTCCCCACCACTTTTGTTAAAATCGATCAGAAGCTTTTTTTCCCCCCCCACATTTTGTTAAAATCGATCAGAAGCCATTTTTCCCCCCACCACGTTTTGTTTAAAAACGATCAGAAGCTATTTTTCCCCCACCATTTTGTTAAAATCGATCAGAAGCTATTTTTCCCCACACATTTTGTTAAATCGACAGAGCCTTTTTTCCCCCACATTTTGTTAAATCGATCAGAAGCTATTTTTCCCCCACCACGTTTTGTTAAAATCGATCAGAAGCTTTTTTCCCCACCCCTTTTGTTAAGTCGATCAGAAGATTTTCCCCCCACCACGTTTTGGTAAATCGATCAGAAGCTTTTTTCCCCCACCACGTTTTTGTTAAAATCGATCAGAAGCTATTTTTCCCCCACCACGTTTTGTTAAAGTCGATCAGAGCTATTTTTCCCCCCCCCACGTTTTGTTAAAATCGATCAGAAGCTATTTTTCCCCCACCCGTTTTGTTAAAGTCGATCAGAAGCTATTTTTCCCCCACCACGTTTTGTTAAAGTCGATCAGAAGCTATTTTCCCCCCACGTTTTGTTAAAATCGATCAGAAGCATTTATCCCCCACCACGTTTTGTTAAAGTCGATCGAAGCTTTTTTCCCCCCCACGTTTTGTTAAAGTCGATCAGAAGCTATTTTTTCCCCCACCACGTTTTGTTAAAGTCGATCAGAAGCTATTTTTCCCCACCACGTTTTGTTTTAAAATCGATCAGAAGCTATTTTTCCCCCACCACGTTTTGTTAAAGTCGATCAGAAGCTTTTTTTCCCCCACGTTTTTGTTAAAGTCGATCAGAACTATTTTTTCCCCCCCACGTTTTGGTAAATCGATCCCGAAGCATTTTTCCCCCCACCACGTTTTGTTAAAGTCGATCAGAAGCTATTTTTCCCCCACCACGTTTTGTTAAAGTCGATCAGAAGCTATTTTTTCCCCACCACTTTTGTTTAAAATCGATCAGAAGCTATTTTCCCCCCCCACGTTTTGTTAAAGTCGAACAGAGCTATTTTTCCCCCCCCACGTTTTGTTTTAAATTTGATCAGAAGCTATTTTTCCCCCCCCTTTTGTTTTAAAGTCGTTTAGAAGCTATTTTCCCCCCCCCACGTTTTGTTATAAGTCGATCAGAAGCTATTTTTCCCCAACAAAGTTTGTTTAAAATCGATCAGAAGCTATTTTTCCCCACACATTTTGTTAAAGTCGATCAGAAGCTATTTTTCCCCCACCACGTTTGTTTAAAGTCGATCAGAAGCTATTTTTCCCCCACCACGTTTTTTTTAAAGTCGATCAGAAGCTATTTTTCCCCCCACCACTTTTTGTTAAAGTCGATCAGAAGCTTTATTTTCCCCCCACCACTTTTGTTAAAGTTTGGATAGGGGGCTTTTTTCCCACCCACACTTTTTTAAAAGCCATCAGAACCACCCCCCCCACCACATTTTGTAAACAAGCCAACTATTTTTTACCTGGTATCAAAGTGCCGAAGTTTGATTTTCCCACCTTTTTTTTTTTTGAAGTCGATTATACGCTTTTTCCCTTTTATAAAGCAGTATCCCGAAGACCATTTAAAAACATCGACACAACTAAAAATCCAACTGAGGTGGAAATAATTGTTTAGTTAATGTTCAATAGGGCCCTGAAATTTTTTGCAACGTCCTTTTTTTTAATCATTTTTAAAGAACTTAACGTGTACTACACTAAAATCAGCCTGTCCCTCCCCAATGCCCACACACAGGCACAAACAAAAACAAATCAATTGTTACAAAGTCAAAGACAAAAGAAAAAATTAGAAACAAGTAGCCATGTTGCCAAAATTTTCCCCACCACATACTTTACCTGTTTTAAGACTTATACGATTTTAAAAAAAAGGTTGTATCCAGTGCCTATTGCAATACACATGGACCCCTTAACCTTCAACACTGCAGGTCAGGTTACTGGCTGGAAAAGTCTGAGCAAGAAACAATCTGCAGATGTTCTACAGCTTTTCCTTCAGAGCCAAGCATTCCTCGTGCTTTGGTGAAAAATGGAAACTGTCACTCTGTCTGGGTACAATGGCAAAGCCTGCCGGTTTTGTCTAATGGCTCCACGGAGTCAAAGCAAGCCCTCTCTCTGGCTTGTTCCCCTCAAGGTCCTCCCGCATGTCGACCTTGCCCGGCTGCGTTCTGTCAGGTCTGAACCCTTGTACCATGGTTGGGCTGATTACAGAAGACCAACCTGTATGAACAGCGCAGGTTCAAAAGATGAGGGTGGGGTGTGGATTGGGAAGGGGGGGGGGGAGAGAGCGGAGGGTGAGAGTGGGGACTAGACATGAGAGAAACAGAGTACAAGCTAACGGACACAATACAATCAACCAAACACAAAATGCCTGCCGATGTCTTTTCAAACGGAGGCGACGATTTCATCCACACGCATTTCAATATCCACGAAGCTACCGTGAACAGACCTGCAGCTCCAGGTACAAAGAAGTATGTAAGCGCAGATCTCTGCTTTCTGGTGAATGGCAGACAGTAGGCTGTACAGGTAGGCCATGCTTGAAGACAAGAACAGCAGATCCTGATCGATCAGTCAGGCCATCCGTCAAACCAACCTGCTTCAGGGTTCATAAGAACTGAATGCCAACGGCGCGCGCATGTGTGTGTGCGCGTGCGTGAGAGAGAGAGAGAGAGAGAGAGAGAGAGAGAGAGAGAGAGAGACAGAGAGAAAGAGAAATCAACAGTATCAAGTTTCCTTTTGGATCGAGTGAAACATTAACGTGTGATATCTCCCCTTTCCAAGGGTCAAACTCTCAACAAATCAAATGAGCACATCCTGTCATAAACCGTTTTTTTGTGACCAGCCTGGACACTCGTTTCATTTCGTAGTTCACTGGCAACAGGCTCAAAGGGGAGCCACTCTGTTCACAGATCAAATGTTCCCGGCGACAGAATCAGAGTTATCGGTCTTTGTTCACAGATCGACTGCTTTCGTGAAGGCGTCAGGTGAGCAACTCGTCCATGTTTTTTTTTTTTTCTCGTAGTAGGAACCATGCCTCTATTATCACGTAGACACGTGCTTTCTCTTACCAACGTTTTCGCTGACAGCTGCTACTTTCATGCGTATCACAAATGTGCGATTCTCTTTATTCACCTTCACGACCATGATCTTTCCCTTATTTCTTTTTCCTTTTGAGTCTCCGTCGCGGTTTGGACAATCAGGCCGCAGGAAATATTGCCTGCCTCACCTCCACCCCTCCCCGCAGAGCCAACACAATGATGATATCCTGACGTACTTTTCTGATTCTAACAGAAGCGTCATATAGTCTCCATACCAAGACACTCTGATCAGCTTAAAGATCCACACAGTTTCACCCCCTCATTATTTAAACATCTGTGGTACACCATCATTTAATCCCACACGATGTCTCCCAATGAACTTCCCATCTCTCTTTTTCCCATTTCCATCGTCGACGTAGTTAGTTTCTATTCTTTTAACAGGAAATGTTCCATAAAAATAAAATTCCTGAAGACCCCTTTATGAAAACACTAAACACTAACTTTGGATATAAAATGTAATACAATATGAACTAAACATTAAACTGATTTCGAACAGATCTACGTGGTTTACAATAACATGAAAGAATCATACTAATATTTGTCAGTTAACACCGTCAAGTTCTGATGTTGTTTTATTTTCCACTAGAGTAGCCAGTGTGGCCAAATTCACCTGTTTTTCATATCAACACAGTTCTAAGCATTGTCATGATATAAAAACAATGCAGACTGTAAATAAACTTCATCAAGAAAACCAACACAGTTGCGTAACACTTGATAAATTAAAAAAAAAAGTTTCATCCACTGTATAAGACGGTTCCATGTGTGTTCCAGAGACCGCAAAAGACTCCAAAACAGGAAGCTGGCTGGGATGACAGTAAACACTATCCAGAAAGGTTCTTGAATGTAGCAGAATCACAAACCACACACAGAAGGAAGGGATGTGTCTCGCCCTCCGCCATCACCGAGAAGGCTGGAAAGAAAGGAAATATCACCATTGGTCTAAGCACTCACATATTTATTTTTAAAAAATCGAAGATTCCGATTTTCATCTTCAGTTCGCCATATCGAATTCTTCGCATCAGGAAACCAAATCTCCATTCCCTTCGACGTGACGGTCAAGCCTGTGACGCTGTCCACTGCTTGTATCTCAACAACAACAACAACAACAAACCACCACCAACACCACCACCACCCACGTAAAAAAAAAAAAAAATCACGCACCCTCCTCCTCCATCACCATCATCATCACCACCACCACCTCCACCACCC
>CM031620.1:63978700-63993700 GCA_018398815.1 Conus ventricosus | reverse complement strand
AAGCCGATCTTAATTTAACGAACTTGTAGATCGCTTGCCATTTCATCGAGTTCGCGATACTGGTGATCCCTGCCTTTGTTCATAATTGCCAGATCTTTAAGTTTGACATCCTACATCGCTGAGATTCGCGTAATCTTGCCGATCGTAAACTCGTTGAGAAAACCAAAATAAATGAAAAGCATCGCTCAACATAATCATGTTCTTGGGAATCTGGGTTCGTGCAGAAGGATGTAACCATAACACACCTCTCCTGTCATAGAAATCAGTTTATGTCTAGCTGAAAAAATAGTATGTGGTTGGTTGACCTAAATATCTATTTTCGATTCGTAAGTACACAATTTCATTCGGGGCAGCTCGCATTTTTTTTAAATGACTAGTCTAATTTCGGATAAGCAAAACACTCCAATTAATTTCACAGTCTATTCATAAATTTTCCGAGCATGGTGGGCTTAGCAATATATCTCAGTCGAACACCAACGAGCAGTATTTTGCAGATTGTGTTCTCTCCCTGAGAAAGGTCGTTCAAAGTTCAATCAGACAATCGGTCTTTCGTTCGACGTAACTCTGCGAACAAGATCGTGGGTCGTAGGCTACTGGTTCAGAGAGAACCTTATTTCGTCATTAGGGAGCCAGCCAGATACACGAACCGTGGGTTTGTTCAGTTAAGAACGAGCTTAACTCGCTAGAACGAGTACGAAACCCTTCCGCTCATTCGCCTTCAAACCTTCCGCTCATTCGCCTTCAAACCTTCCGCTCATTCGCCTTCAAACCCTTCCGCTCATTCGCCTTCAAACCCTTCCGCTCATTCGCCTTCAAACCCTTCCGCTCATTCGCCTTCAAACCCTTCCGCTCATTCGCCTTCAAACCCTTCCGCTCATTCGCCTTCAAACCCTTCCGCTCATTCGCCTTCAAACCCTTCCGCTCATTCGCCTTCAAACCCTTCCGTTCATTCGCCTTCAAATATGGTTCTCTTCGTCGTTTTCTTTTCGTCAAGGATCAAAATGAATTTTTTTCCCCGAAGATGGAGTATGGCTGCCTTAATGGCGGAATAAAAAAAACGGTCATGCACACAAAACTCCACTGCCTGTCTATACAGGCAGTGTCCGCAGGAGTATCAGCCTGCGTACGCAGAAAGAAAGAAATGAATTTAATTAAAAAGCATCTTATGTTCTGCGCAAATGCCGAATAGCGTACAGGTGGCATGTTTATTGCTTAATTATACGAATCCGATTCTTAACATTCACAAGTAGGAAAAGCTCCCTTATAAAAGAAAAACTTATTGTTTTGTGGGAATTTGAACAGGGGCCCAAATAATGAAAAGATATCAGATAACGTGTGTGCGTGCGTGCGTGCGTGCGCGCGGCGGCGTGTGTGATACTTCTTCGCTGGTTTGACAAGTTTTCTTCATTTTCAGGGCCTTCTTTAGCCTCAAAGTAGCACAGGCAATAGCTTTGTTTTGCTTTTTTGTTTGAACATTTGTTTCTAAAAAAAAAAAAGAAAGAAATAAATAAAAATAAAAAAGACTATATCAGGTCGTGCCGAATAGGTATCAAAGATGTTGCATCGCAGCGTTCAGAAGAGTTTTCACGTAGCACCTCATCCAATCACTTTTCTTTGCTTCATCATAGTGTTATTCTTCTTCTCCACAGATCACATTCAACACTTCCAGCAGAATAGTGCTTTTGATTTAGAGTTTTACCAAACTTGATTTTGAGGACATGTAGAAAACAAGTCTGGTATTATTATCACATTTTCATATTTTCTTTATTAGACCACTCTGACATTTGTGCTTAGTCTGATACGTCGTTGTGTAAAAGAGAGTTCTTCGCCACGGTAATAGTTCACTTTGCGGCGCGTTGAGTATTTTCCCTTCACATGTCTGTCAGGCTTCATTCCCATATCATTTTGTACGCATTTTAGGTCAGCATATCTACCATTTTCATAATTATTACTAATCCAAAACAAGATTAAAGAACTACATCCAGTCACCGATTATCACTGGGATCGTATACTTTGTACAAGTTCATTGCGTTTTATTTAAATCTATTATGATAAAACACCGGGGATTTTCCACCTTTGTGAAATATGTTTACCAAGAGGCAGATCGTTGTCCATAGTATTCTTTTCCAAAGATCACAAACATAATTACCGTAAACATCTCGGATGTGAATTCGTTTTCATTCCTGTTCTTTTTCTTTTGCTCAATAAGGTTTCATTGTTCTTACTATCCGCATCTGTGTGGCTGCCATAGCAGTGGGAGGGCCACAGATGGATAATGCATTCCTCTAGTTTCTGGAACTCCACGGCATTGACTGGGATGTGTACTGTCAGCGTACCTCACCCCCTCCTGTCGCAGTACCTCATCCCCGCACCCCTCAGCGAGGTACCCCCTCACTCGCCTACTGTCAGCAGTACCCTCATCTCCCTCTGTCTGCTGTACCCTCATGCCCTCCTGTCAGAGTACCTCAAATCTCCCCTTGTCAGGGGCAGGATCTCATCCCTCCTGTCAGCAGGACCCTCTCCCCTCTCCTGTCAGCGTACCCTTCATCCCCTCTGTCAGCAGTTACCCTCATCCCTCCTGTCGCAGTACCCTCCCATCTCCCTCCTGTCAGCAGTAGTATTCTCATCCCTCATGTCGCAGTACTCACACCCTCTGTAGCAGTTCCTCATCTCCCCTCCTGTCAGCAGTATCCTCATCTCCCTCCTGCAGCAGTATCTCATCCTACCTGTCACAGTACCTCACCCCTCCTGTCAGCTGTACCCTCATTCCCCTCCTGTCAGCAGTATCTAGCCTCCTGTCAGCAGTATCTCATCCCTCCTGTCAGCAGTACCCTCACCCCCTCCCTGTCTGCCAGTACCTCATCTCCCCTACTGGTCAGCAGTATCTCATCCTCCTGTCAGCAGTACCTACCACCTCCTGTCAGCAGTATTCCTCATCTCCCCTCCTGTCAGCAGTACCTCAACCTCCTGTCCGCAGTATCTCAGCCCTCCTGTCAGCACAGTCTCCTCTCCTCCTGTCAAACTGGTATCTCATCCCCTCCTGTCATGCAGGTCCTCATCCACTCCTGATCTGCAGTACCCTATCCCCTCCTGTCGCAGTACCCTCATCCCCTCCTGTCAGCAGTATCCTTTCCCCTCCTGTCAGCAGTACCCTCATCCCCGCCTGTCAACAGTTTCTCATCCCATCCTGCAGCAGTACCCTATCCCTCCTGTCAGCAGTTCCTATCCCTCCTGTCAGCGTACCCTCATCCCCTCCTGTCTGCAGTATCCTCATCTCCCCTCCTGTCAGCAGTTACCTCATCCTCCTGTCAGCGCAGTACCCTCATCTCCCCTCCTGTCAGCAGCACCCTCATCCCATCCTGTCAGCAGGTAGTACCCTCATCCCTCCTGTCAGCCAGTACCCTCATCCCTTCCTGTCAGCAGCACCCTCATCCCCCTCCTGTCGCAGTACCTCATCTCCCCCTCCTGTCAGCAGTGATCTCATCCCTCTGTCAGCAGTATCTCATCCCTCTGTCAGCAGTACCTCACCCTCTCTGTTCAGCAGTACCCTCATCCCTCCTGTAGCAGTATCATCATCTCCCCTCTGCAGCAGTACCCTCATCTCCTGTCAGCAGTATATCATCACCTTCCCCTGTTCAGCAGTACCTCACCTCTCTGTCAGCAGTTACCTCATCCCTCATGTAACAGTACCCTCATCTCCCCTCCTGCAGCAGTACCCTATCCCTCCTGTCGAAGTACCTATCCCCTCCTGATCAGCAGTACCTCATCCCCTCCTGTCAGCAGTACCCTCTTCACCTCTTCTGTCAGCGTACCTCATCCCTCCTGTCCCCTCATCCCTCCTGTCGCATCCTCTGTCAGCAGTTACCCTTCATCCCCTCCTGTCAGCAGTACCCTCATCCCCTCCTGTCCATCCTTCCTGCCACACGATACAGACGTATTCGTAGTTTCCTCTCAATGAGTCATATCCACATCGTATGTTATTGTTGATAAATAGCTCATTCGGTGTATTATGTGATGGGGTTACATTGTCGGTGGGGAAAAACAATGGCTCATATAGTTATCAGGTTTCACAGGATACCATTGTTTGAAAATTGCTCATTCGGTATTATGTCGTGGGAAGTATCTGGCCTTCTTAAAAGGGGGGAGCCTCAATCAGATATCGTAATGGTGTTTTTTGACATTAACGGCGACCATGGGCTGACTTTTCAAAACCGTTTGTTTTTCTTTTTTTTTTCGTTTTTTGACTTATCTCTCAGCATCAAAGAAATCACACCTGAGGGGGGGATTAAAAAGGGGAATGTAGCCAGACTTTACTCGTGTTAGGTAGGAGACACACACACATTGCATACACACGCCGCAGCGCGCGCACACACACACACATACACAACCACACACACACACACACCACACACACACCACACACATACCAACACACGCAAGCACATCTCACACAAACCACACACTCTCTCTCTCTCTCTCTGCTCTTCTCTCTCGCTCTCTCTCTCTTCTCTCTCGCGCAGAAACACTAATTCTTTCTCTCTCTTTCGCTCACACACACACGCACACACACACACACACACACACACACACAACATGGACTGAAACTCCCAACAAAATCCTACAATCAAGGAAAGTTCTCCATTTTAATTTACTAGCCAAACCCTTGCCCAAAGAAGTGACCACACAGTTCACAAGCCACCCCCTTCTGCAGGCTCTACGGTTTTTTCCCCTTGATCAACCACGTCTGACTTCTCCTGCAATTCAGTCAACGACTTAAATCTCCAAGCAACGAAACTGACAAACGCTTTAGCTGATTCAATTGCCCTCCACAGGGATCCAGAAAACTTAATTGATGTTACAATCAACAAGCTCCTTTTGGCCATCTCAAGAGGTTAGGTTCTTTATGCAGCCTGGTTTTGAGGGACCCCTATGTCGATCAAGGTCTGATTTAAGGAGGCTGATATTAATTGGATTCAAAGTCATCGACAGACGTGGGAACTAAAGGTGCAACTGATGTTTTCTCTTGATCACTGACAGGCAAGCATGGGACCACATTTTGTTGAAAACCGTGTTTAAACAACACACAACAGATGTATACCACATGTATGCATGGTGTGCACACGTTCTCTCTCTTCTATCTATCTCTCTCTCTCTCCTCCTCTCTCTCTCTCTCTCTCACTCACCACACACACACACACACACCCACACACACCACACATGCGCGTGCGCGCGCGCCGCACACACACACACACACACTCACACACACACACACGCACACACACACACACACACACACATGGTACACACACAACACCAGACAAAGCTAAACCCAACCTCACTCTCCACCACCAAACACCCTCCCTCCCATCCCCCCAACCGCCTCCCCCCTCCCCCCCCCCCCCCCCCCCCCCCCCCCCCCCCCCCCCCCCCCCCCTCCCCCCCCCCCCCCCACCCCAAAACGAGCTCTCCCTCTTGATCAGCAAGGCATTCCTTCAAACAGAAAAGTGAATTACATTATTCACAAGCCAAACTCATCTACAGCCTCTAGAGGTTTTCTTTTCTGTTTTTAAACCTCAATCAGCCATGCCCTCACGTCCCCTGAGAGTTGAGTCAACAGCATTTAGATCCCAAGAAATTCAAATGGATGAACCCTTGGCCACATTCACTTGCCCTCCGTATACATTGAGCAACTTCGAGAGATCTTGCTGCGTTTCTTAATCTTCACGAGAGTATATTCCTGGCATCTTGAGAGCTTTGGGGTTCTTTTCGCGGGCCGACTTTCCGAGGTCGTCTATCAATCGAGGTCTGATCAATTAAGGAAGCGCATTTCACTGGGTATGAAACGATTACTGACAGGCACGTGAACGCCCCCCCCCCCCCCCCCCCCCCCCCCCCCCCCCCCCCCCCCCCCCCCCCCCCACCCCCATAGATGTAAATTTAAGTTTCCTCTTGTCTTTTGACCGAGTGAACGCGAGGTCAATTAGGGATTAAATTAGCTTCATAAGCACATGCGTGTATGCACTCACACGCTCGCATGCATGTTGCCGCACAAATACCCACTGTATACACACACACCAGACAAAGCTAAACCTGGGACCGTTACAGCAAAGGGGACTACAAGAAGCCAGGATGGCCGCGCGAAGTACTGGCTCGCGAGCCGACGGCCGAACTTGGGCGATAATAAAGAACTTCGGGGGCAGCTTCTAGCGAGTAAACAATGTGTGGAGCAGGTGTTGTCGGGCGGTGTAAAATCTCGTTTTTCGCATGAACACTCCAATCTCTTGTACCAAACCACATCGATCTAATATGGGGGGGTGAAAACTGTGACATTGTTGGCTGTCCGCCCCAGAAATTAAACACAAAGGGCTTAACATTTCACAAAATTACCGGCGAAAGCACGAACGGATGAGTGGAGAATGCAGTGATCAACCATATCAACAGACAAGATAAATCGTTCACCCCGACAGGGTACATTTGCTCCCGTCATTTCAAGGATTCTTGCTTCAAAACTGGCACAATGTCTGAGCATAGACTCTATATCGTTCAGTTTAATGGCGTTATTTCATTCGAATAGGTTTCTTGTAATGACAATTAAGTTCGGGCATCCAAAATTCAGTGATGTCCATGTAGTTGGTTGTTTTACAAGGCCGCTCATTGAGTTAAACAGTTTCATTCTGTGTGTGTGTTGTGTGTGTGTGTGTGTGTGTGTGTGTGTGTGTGTGTGTGTGTGTGAGAGAGAGAGAGGAGAGAGAGAGAGAGAGAGAGAGAGAGAGGTTTGTTTATGTGGTGTGTCAGTGCATGTGTTTGTGTGTGTGCTGTCAGGGCATGTTATGGTGTGTGTGTGTTGTCATGTGCATGTTTATGGGTGTGTGTCGTGCATGTTTATGTGTGTGTGTCAGTGCATGTTTACATGTTTATGTGTGTGTGTGTGTCAGATGCTGTTTATGTGGTGTGTGTCAGTGCATGTTTATGTTGTGTGTGTGTGTGTGTCCGTGCATTGTTTATGTGTGTGTGTCAGTGCATGTTTATGTGTGTGTGTCAGTGCTTGTTTATGTGTGTGTGGGGCCAGTGATGTTTATGTGTGTGTCTGTGCATGTTTATGTGTGTGTGTCGTGCATGTTTATGTGTGTGCGTGGTGATTTCTGAAGTCACGGTAAAGGCAGAAAACATCGTCTTTTTTTGGTATAGACACAAATAGGTAATGATTGTTACATGTACTGCTTACTTGCATGATGTAGTCAAGGCCATACGTCCACAGGTTTCATCAGTAGACTACAAAGCCTTTTAGTCCTCTCTCTCTCTCTCTCTCTCTCTCTCTCTCTCTCTCTCTTCTCTCTCTCTCTCTAACACACCACACACACACACACACACACACAACATATATATTATATATAATATATATTAATACAACAAACAACAGAGGTTAAGGAGTCATTCTTATTTTATTTGGTATCAGATGACCAAAAGTCCTTGCTTTGATATGCAAAACAATAATTTTGTGTTACATACAGAGTATTCCGACTGTCTTGTCTCATCCGGGAAGGGCATTTGTTGCATTGGCATTGAGCTTGCACACATTCATGAAAGGGTCGGTGTAATCTGAAAAGGTTAAAAAACTTCATCAACCGTTCTGAATTGTGTGTGTGTTGATGTGTGTGTGTGTGTGGTGTGTGTGTGTGTGTGTGTGTGTGTGTGTGTGGTGTGAGAGAGAGAGAGAGAGAGAGACGTGAGAGAGAGAGTGAGAGAGAGAGAGAGAGAGAGAGCATCAAATGTTAGCATACCACTATGTAATTATTTTGAGTGTTGTCTTTGTTGATGTTGCACACTGTTGATGTTTTATACAGTCAGTAAAATTGTCATAACACATTTAGTCTCTCTCTCTCTCTCTCTCTCTCTCTCTCCTCTCTCTCTCTCTCTCTCTCTGTCTTTCACACACCACACACAACCACACCACACACACACACTGAGAGAGAGAGAGAGAGAGAGACGAGAGAGGAGAGGAGAGAGATGAGAGAGAGAGTGAGAGAGAGAGAGTTGAATTAACTTACCAACATTGGCTGTGAGTTCGCTGCTTTTTTGATGAATCAGCGTGGTTCAGTGTTCGTTTCTCTGCATTGCAACAGGCTGAGCAGTGTTCACTGCAGTCGCTTCTGTTTCTACAAATGAACCAGCAATACCCAATATAATTAACAAAACGAAGACTGAATCTACCGAAAGTACCTGAAAAATATAGGCAACCAGCTGACATCATTGCATACCCCCCCCCCCCCCCCCCCCCCCCCCCCCCCCCCCCCCCCCCCCCCCCCCCCCACAAGATGGGAGCCATGAAAGACTAAAGCTGCGCGTGAGCACAACTACAAACTGACTAGCGCATCTCTCGAGCACAGGGCATGGTTTGTTTACACGCGTGTACGCGAGTAAACTGTGCCGAGTTATCCAGTTATAGGGTAATACTTGCACATGTCGATAGGGTTCGCACTCTACATTCCTCCACAACACAAAGTCATAACACATTGTCTTATAGTAAACGCATATACACCGCTGAATTATGGAAAAAGTATGCTTACCTCAACGAGGTTGTGGCTGCAAAACTCCATGTTACACTCCGACACCGGATGTTCTGTACGCACTAGGTGGTGGGGCCCGCCCTTTCTGTACTTCGTTAGTGACTCAGAGAAGGGGGAAGCCGGCCTGCTGGCGTCATCCTTTGCTGTACGGTCCAGGCTGGCTAAACCAACGACATCTCTCACACCAACCACCTCCCTCCCATCCCCCAACCCCCCTGTCCCCCTAAACCGAGTTCTTCCCTCTTGATCAGCAGGCCTTCCTTGCCAGGAAAACTGACATAATTATTCATGAGCCAAAAGCTTACAGGCTCTAGAGGTTTTTCTTTCTTTTTTTTTGTTCTCTATACCTCGTCAGCCACGTTCACACATACCCTGGCAGTTGAGTCCACGACATTAGGACCTCCAAAGAAACTGAAAGCGTTGTGAAAACCCTGCCTACGTTCAATTGACCTCTGCAGATATCGAGCAGCCCAACTCCAGTAGATCTTGCTGCGGTTCTTAATCACGAGAGTATTCCTGGCCCATTTTGAGGAGCTTAGGTTCTTTTTGAAGGCCAGACTTTCAGAGGTCCGTCTATCAATCGAGGTCTGATCAATTAAGAAGCGCATTTCACTGGGTTGAAACGATTACTGACAGGCACGTGAACGCTAGATGTAAATTAAGTCCTCTTGTCTTTTGACCGAGTTGAACGCGAGGGTCAATTAGGGATTAATTAGCTTCATAAGCACATGCGTTGCACTCACACGCACGCATGCATGTGCACGCACACATACACACTGTATACACACAACACCAGACAAAGCTAAACCAGGGACCGTACAGCAAAGGGACTAACAAGAGCCAGATGGGCCGCGCGAAGTACTGCTCGCGAGCCGACGGCCGAACTTGGGCGTAAAGAACTTCCGGTGCAGCTTCTAGCGAGTAAACATGTGTGGAACACGCGTGTCGGGCGGTGTAAATCTCGTTTTTTTCGCATGAACACTCCAATCTCTTGTACCAAAACCACATCGCATCTAATATGGGGGGTGAAACTGTGCCATTGTTGGCTGTCCCCCCAGAAATCTAAACACAAAGGGCTTACATTTCACAAATTACCGGCGAAAGGCACGAACGATGAGTGGAGAATGCAGCTGATCAACAATATCAACAGACAAGATAAATCGTTCAAACCCCGACAGGGCTACAATTTGCTCCCGTCATTTCAAGGATTTCTTGCTTCAAAACTGGCAAGTCTGAGCATAGACTCTATATCGTTCAGTTAATGGCAGTATTCATCGAATAGGTTTCTGTAATGACAATTAAGTTCGGGCATCCAAAATTCAGTGATGTCCAAGTGTTGGTTGTTTTACAAGGGCCGCTCATTGAAGTAAACCAGTTTCCATTCTGTGTGTGTGTGTGTGTGTGTGTGTGTGTGTGGTGTGTGTGTGTGTGTGTGTGTGGTGAGAGAGAGAGAGAGAGAGAGAGAGAGAGAGAGAGAGAGAGGTATGTTTATGTGTGTGTGTCAGTGCATGTTTATGTGTGTGTGTCAGTGCATGTTTATGTGTGTGGGTGGTCAGTGCATGTTATGTGTGTGTGTCAGTGCATGTTTATGTGTGTGTGTCAGTGCATGTTTATGTGTGTGTGTGTGTCAGTGCATGTTTATGTGTGTGTGTCAGTGCATGTTATGTGTGTGTGTGTGTGTCAGTGCATGTTTATGTGTGTGTGTCAGTGCATGTTTATGTGTGTGTGTCAGTGCATGTTTATGTGTGTGTGTGTCAGTGCTTGTTTTTGTGTGTGTCAGTGCTTGTTTATGTGTGTGTGTCAGTGCTATGTTTATGTGTGTGCAGTGGTGATTTCTGAAGTCACGGTAAGGCAGATCACATCGTCTTTTTGTTATAGACACAAATTGTTAATTGATGTATGTTCTACCTTTTTCTTGGCAACTTGCATGTTGTAGTCAAGCCATACGCACTGGTTCATCAGGAGACTAATACAAAAGCCTTTTAGACCCTTCTCTCTCTCTCTCTCTCTCTCTCTCTCTCTATCTCTCTCTCTCCTCTCTCTAACACACACCACACACACGCTCACATCACACACATATATATTTATATATATATATATATATATTTACACAAACACAGAGGTTAGGAAGTCATTCTTATTTAATTTTCGGTATCAGATGACCAAAAGTCCTTGCTTTGATATGCAAAACAATAATTTTGTATTTACATATCAGAAGTTTTCCGACTGTCTTTGTCTCATGGGTAAGGCCATTTGTCTGCTTGCATTGAGCTGCACACACTTCACTGACCAAAGGTCTGATAATCTGAAAAGGGTGAAAAAAACATCATCATCTTTCTGAATTTGTGGTGGGTGTGTGTGTGTGTGGGGTGTGTAGTGTGTGTGTGTGTGTGTTGTGTGTGTGTGTGTGTGGGAGAGAGAGAGAGAGTGAGAGAGTGAGAGAGATAGAGAGAGGAGTGAGAGGAGAGAGGAGAGGAGAGAGCGTCATAATGTGATGCATACCAATGTAATTATTTTGAGTGTTGTCTTGTTGATGTTGCCTCATGTTTGTGTATTAAAAAAGTCAGTAAACATGTCCTAACAATTTAGTCTCTCTCCTCTCTCTCTCTCTCTCTCTCTCTCTCTTCTCTGTCTTTCTACACACACACTCACACACACAAACACACACACAAGAGAGAGAGTGGAGAGGAGAGAGTGAGAGAGTCGTGAGCGAGAGAGTGTGTCGGGAGGAGAGAGAGATGAGAGAGAGTTTGATTGAACTTACCAAACATGGGATTGTGGTTCGCTGCCCTTTTCTTTTTTTGATGATTCAGCGACTGGTATCAGTGTTCGTTTATCTTGCCATTGCAACAGGCTGAAGCAGTGGCACTGCAGTCGCTTCTGGTTCCTACAAATGAAACCAGCAACTACCCACTTTTATAACCAAAACGAAGACTGAATTACGATATGTACTGAAAATTTAGCAACCAGCTGTACATCAATGCATACAATGTAAGGGAGACATGAAAGGACTAAAGCTGCGCGGAGCACAACTACACACTGATAGCGCATCTCTCGAGCACAGGCATGGTTTGTTTACACGCTTGTTCGACGAGTATACTGTGGCCGCGTTATCAGTTATAGGGGTTATTACTTTGCACTGTCGATAGGTTCGCACTCTACATTCCTCCCACAACACAAAGTCATATCTCTTGTTCTTATAGTTAAAAGCATAACAACGCTGAATTATGGAAAAAGAATGTTTCCGCAACGTGTTTGCGCTGCCATAACTCCATGTTACCTCCGACACCGGAAGTTCTGTACGAAAATAGGTTGTGGGGCCCGCCTTTCAGTACTTCGTTAGTGACTCAGTGAAGGGGAAGCCGGCCAGTGCGCATCCCTTTGCTGTTCGGTCCCTGGCTATAACCTAAAACGACATTCTCTCCACCACATCCCACCCTCCCTTCCATCCCCCTACCCCCCTGGCCCCCTAATTCGAGTTCTCCTCTTGATCAAGCAGGTCCGTCCTTGCCAGGAAAAACTGACATACATTATTCATGAGCCAACTCTCTTACAGCTCTTGAGGTTTCTTTTCTTTTATCTTTGTTCTCTATACCCTCAGTCAGCCACGTTCACACATCCCCTGGGCAGTTGAGTCCACGGGACATTCGACCTCCAAAGGAAACTGAAGAGGTTGTGTACACCCTGGCCTTCGTTCAATTGCCTCTGCAGATATCGAGCAAACTCCAGGTGATCTTGCTTGCGGTTCTTAATCACGAGTGAAGTCCTGGCCAGTTTTGAGAGCGTTAGGTTCTTTTGGGAAGGCAGACTTTCGAGGTTCCGTCTTCAATCAAGGTCTGATCAATTAAGGAGCGCATTTCACTGGATTGAAACGATTACTGACAAGACACGTTTAACGCCAGATGTAAATTAGGTCCTCTTGTCTTTTGACCGAGATGAACACAAGAGTTAATTAGAGATGAAAGTAGCTTCATAAGCACGTGTGCGTGCACTCATACGCGCGCGCACGCGTGCGCGCGCGCACACACACACACACAACACACACACACACACACACACACCACACGCACACTCACACACACACACCACACACATAAACACACTCTACACACACAACACCAGACAAAGCTAAACCACAGCCTCATCTCTCCACCACCAACCACCCTCCCTCCCATCCCCACAACCCTTGCTCCTCCACCACTCCTCACCACCCCCCCCCACCCCAAACGAACTCTCCCTCTTGATCAGCAAGGACTTCCTTGCCAGGAAAACTGACATACATTATTCACGAGCCAACTCCTCTACAGCTCTAGAGGTTTTCTGTTCTTTTCTTTTCTTTGTTCTCTATACCCTCAGTCAGCCATGTTCGCACATCCCCTGGCAGTTGCGTCCACGACATTAGATCTCCAAAGAAACTGAAGCGGGTGACCACCCTGCCTACATTCAATTGCCATCTGCAGATACCGGGCCAACTCCAGGAGATCTTGCTGCGTTTCTTAATCTCTCGAGAGTCCCTCTTCCCATTTTGAGAGCTTTAGGTTCTTTTTGCAGGCAGACTTTCAGAGGTCCGTCTATCAAATAAGGTCTGATTAATTAAGGAGCGCATTTCACTGGGTTGAAACGATTACTGACAAGACACGTTAACGCCAGATGTAAATTAAGTCCTCTTGTCTTTTGACCGAGGTGAACACAAGACTTAATTAGAGATGAAAGTAGCTTCATAAGCACGTGTGCGTGCACTCATACGCGCGCGCGCGCGCGCACACACACGCACACACACACACACCACACACACACACACACACACACACACACACACACACACACACACTGTACACTCACACACACACACACCACACACACACACACACACACAAAACACACACACAAACACACACTGTACACACACAACACCAGGCAAAGCTAAACCCCAACCTCACCTCTCCACCACCAACCACCCTCCCTCCCATCCCCCCCAACCCACCCTCCCCCCATCCCCAAAACAAGCTCTCCCTCTTGATCAGCAAGGCCTTCCTTGCCAGGAAAAACGGACATACATTATTCACGAGCCAACTCTCTACAGCTCTAGAGGTATTCTTTTCTTTTCTTTTTTCTTTGTTCTCTATACCTCAGTCAGCCATGTTCGCATATCCCCTGGCAGGTGAGTCCACGACATTAGATCCCCAAAGAAATTGAAGCGGGTGAACACCCTGCCAACATTCAATTGCCCTCTGCAGATACCGGGCCAACGCCAGGAGATCTTGCTGCGTTTCTTAATCTCACGAGAGTCCCTCTTCCCATCTTGAGAGATTTAGGTTCTTTTTGCAGGCAGACTTTCAGAGGTCGTCTATCAATCAAAGTCTGATCAATTAAGGAGCGCATTTCACTGGGTTGAAACGATTACTGACAGACACGTTAACGCTAGATGTAAATTAAGTCTTCTTGTCTTTTGACCGAGTTGAACGCGAGGGTCAATTAGGGATTAAATTAGCTTCATAAGCACATGCGTATGCACTCACACGCACGCATGTATGTGCACGCACACATACACACTGTATACACACAACACCAGACAAAGCTAACCCCAACGTCATCTCTCCACCACCAACCACCCTCTCTCCCATCACCCCAACCCCCCTGTCTCCCTAAGACGAGCTCTCCCTCTTGATCAGCAAGGCGTTCCTTGCCAGGAAAACTGACATACATTATTCACGAGCCAACTCCTCTACAGCTCTAGAGGTTTTCTTTCTTTTCTTTTTTCTTTGTTCTCTATACCCTCAGTCAGCCACGTTCACATATCCCCTGGCAGTTGAGGTCCACGACATTAGACCTCCAAAGAAACTGAAGCGGGTGAACACCCTGCCTACGTTCAACTGCCCTCTGCAGATATCGAGCCAACTCCAGGAGATCTTGCTGCGGTTCTTAATCACGAGAGTATTTCTGGCCATCTTGAGAGCTTTGGGTTCTTTTTGCAGGTAGACTTTCAGAGGTCCGTCTATCAATCAAGGTCTGATCAATTAAGGAGCGCCCTTCACTCGGTTGAAACGATTACTGACAAGACACGTTAACGCCAGATGTAAATTAAGTCCTCTTGTCTTTTGACCGAGGTAAACACAAGAGTTAATTAGAGATGAAAGTAGCTTCATAAGCACGTGTGCGTGCACTCATATGCGCGTGCGCGCGCATACACACACACAGACACACACGCACACTGTACACACACACCACACACACACACACACACACACTGTACACTCACACACACACACACACACACACACACACACACACACACACACACTGTGCACACACAACACCAGACAAAGCTAAACCCAAGCTCACCTCTCCACCACCAACCACCCTCCCTCCCATTCCCAACCCCCCATCCCCTCAAAACGAGCTCTCCCTCTTGATCAGCAAGGCCTTCCTTGCC
>CM031620.1:63958700-63966200 GCA_018398815.1 Conus ventricosus | reverse complement strand
ATTTTGACCATGAAATGTGCAAGCGGACTTATCCAATTCTAACAACAAAGTGTGCTCCCCGACCTTACCTTTCCGGACAGAATATTATGTTGAGCCATAACATATTTTCACATCCCCCTAAAATAACAAGTGCAAACCAAAGTTCAGCTTTCCATAGATTTTTGCTGAAAATTTGAAGTCTTTTTGTCCATTAGTTTATTTTTTACAATTTTTTTTAAGTCGGTACCCCAATTCGGGCAGCAAATTCCAATATAAACTTAGTAGTCTAGGCGACTTCTGTCATACGAAATACAGGACAATGAAAGCACATAGCCATTCTCGCATATGAAATCGGTAATAGACTTATTTGCGAATATGACGTCGATAGCTATTTAGTAATGGTCGCTATTTTAAAGCAGCACTATTCACGTCTTCCTACATACC
Source organism: Conus ventricosus (assembly GCA_018398815.1). Taxonomy (NCBI): domain Eukaryota; kingdom Metazoa; phylum Mollusca; class Gastropoda; order Neogastropoda; family Conidae; genus Conus; species Conus ventricosus. Next base: position 63,965,777 of record CM031620.1, on the reverse strand, counting down.
ACCCTTGCTCAACAGCGTAGACGGCCAGAAAACGGAGCTGGCGGTCGACAGTGTGTGGGTGGTTGCACATGTCGTAGGCTGACCGCGCGGCATTTTTTCTCTCTTTTGCCTGTATTAATACAATTTTCGTAATTTGCCCATCTCGGTTTCAGATTTTTCGTTGATCCCGTTAGATGTTCTGTGGGCTGTAATTGTAAGGACTCAAATCGATGACGTCAGGCATTACGTACGTGACGAATTGGCAAATGCTCCATTTTCTGCCATCCCACTCAGACCAGAAAGTGTGGGTTGCTTTGACATGTACTGCCATCCCACGCAGACCAGAAAGTGTGGGTTGCTTTGACATGTACTGCTATCCCACGCAGACCAGAAAGTGTGGGTTGCTTTGACATGTACTGCCATCCCACGCAGACCAGAAAGTGTGGGTTGCTTTGACATGTACTGCCATCCCACGCAGACCAGAAAGTGTGGGTTGCTTTGACATGTACTGCCATCCACGCAGACCAGAAAGTGTGGGTTGCTTTGACATGTACTGCCATCCCACGCAGACCAGAAAGTGTGGGTTGCTTTGACATGTACTGCCATCCCACGCAGACCAGAAAGTGTGGGTTGCTTTGACATGTACTGCCATCCCACGCAGACCAGAAAGTGTGGGTTGCTTTGACATGTACTGCCATCCCACGCAGACCAGAAAGTGTGGGTTGCTTTGACATGTACTGCCATCCCACGCAGACCAGAAAGTGTGGGTTGCTTTGACATGTACTGCCATCCCACGCAGACCAGAAAGTGTGGGTTGCTTTGACATGTACTGCCATCCCACGCAGACCAGAAAGTGTGGGTTGCTTTGACATGTACTGCCATCCCACGCAGACCAGAAAGTGTGGGTTGCTTTGACATGTACGCAGTACGTTGCAGACCATGGAGATAAACAAAAGCTAGCTGGGACCATGGGGAACGAAACACTTGGAGGCTGTTGGTTTGTAGACTTACCCCACGTCTCTACAGCACCTCTCTGCTGAGATGATGAGGGTGGATGGAAAAATAACCTCGTTCTTTAGACCCGGAATAGAGAACAGGCAAATTGCATATAAGAACAGCAGCTTTCGTTGGAACACGGGGACAACATTTTGTAACGCAAGCCATTTTGTTTTTTCACCCTTGATTTTATTCTCTTCTTTAAAGTGGTCTTTCTATCCCTGGTGGGCCCATGCCTCAGCTGCTTGATAGAAAAGTCAAAACTCCAACCAGATAATGCAAAATATCTGGCATACTCCTGAAACTGTTCTTGAAGTTGGTAATCTACAATGCAGATCCACACACACACACACACACACACACACACACACACACACACACACAAGACACACACACACAGAGAGAGAGAGAGAGAGAGAACAACAAGAGAGGAGAGAGAGAGAGAGAGAGAGAAGGAGAGAGAGAGAGAGAGAGAGAGAGAGAGAGAGAGAAATACAAAAAGAAAAAGTTCATAGTCCAGTGTCTCATTTTGCATCTACCTTTGCAGTCCAGTAAAGTCTTCGTTAAAAACAAAACAAAAACAAAACAAAAAGAATGAAAGGCAGTGTTGAACCTATCAAAAACAAAATCTTTTTGAAAAACATGGATCCGGCAACTTTTCTTTTTTTCCAGACATCTAAAACAGGCACGCCCTCTCATTGGTACACATTATTCACGGAATTACCACATTCCAACTTCAGCGAATCCTGTCCCAGCACCCTCGGTTTCTCACACCATACCAGCCTTCCACAAGCGCAACAGAAAAGGGACAAAACTCAACCTCTTGCTTCAAGAGTCAATTGTCTCCCTAGACACGAGCCGTCCCGCCTATCCGGCGGAATCCGCGAGAGCTTTAGCGGGTCGCACGAGTGGTTATGCACGTTGTCAGTGGGAGCTGAGGACTGCTGGTTCATAATTGGCAAGAACTGGATTACAGCCACGTAAGTGATTTTGCCCATCGCGGCAACCCTTTTGGGGTCGCGCAAGTCATTTTTATTTGCTGTTGGAGAAGCCCATTTCTAGTTTTGCTCGTGATTTTGTTCGTAATTGGCCGGAGTGCTGGAGTCGTTAAGTAAGTGAATTTGTTCAGCACGGACGACAACTTTACTGGTCCCGTAAGTGATTGCTGCCCCTCGTGGCAAGCTTTTCTCTTCACACAAGCGATTTCGCTTATTGCTGGTGAAAGATTTATATTCACACAAGAGATTTTGTTCGTTGTTTGCGAAGACCTTTCTGGGTGTACAAGTGATTTAGTCATTCGCCGTTTGCGACGGTTGGACTACTTCCACATGGGATGTTGCACCGTGTGGGCGTCAACTTTACTGTTTAGAACTGCAGTGGTTTGATACAATATGGTGGTTTTTTTCCGTTAAAAAATGACCTCGTTTGCTGTTGGGCAATAGCTTTTTGAGCATACAAGTGATTTCGTTCGTTGGGAAGAGCTGGATGAATAAGCGATATTGCTCGATGCAAGCCTAAATGTACATGCTTGTTAAAACTTCAAATGATTTGACTGTTATTATGAGCTGTTCTAATCATTCCAGTGATTTGTGGTGGAACAAGACACATCGTTCATTGTCGGCGAAGCTTCCATGTGTGTGTGTGTGGGGGGGGGGGGGGGGGGGGGGGGGGGGGGGGATGGCATGGTCGTATTAGTGATTCTGCTTGGTAGGAGTGACTCTGTCTACAGTAACAAGCTTTTCTGGTCAGCTAAGTGACTTCGTTTGTTGTTAGCAGGGAGGATGGGGAGGAGAGGGGATGGCTTTCTGATTGCAAAAGTTAACGAGGTTTAGCTATTACAGCATGTTTCTGTGCTCAAAGAAGGGTCTTTGCTCTTGGTAGAGGCGTTTCTGAGCGCGTTGGCGAGAACTGAACTGGGTGAATAAACGATTTTATTCAGTAGAGGCCTCACCATTTCTTTGTTTACGAATGGGTATCTACATGAGAAGTAATACATGTTCATGTGATAAAAAAAACCTTTTCATTACAGAAACCTAAACATTTCATTATTTTTCCATATCCTATCACACAAAAGAACAAGGGAAATAACTTTATAATTCCATTCCTACTATTACTTCCCTGATATGCAGCCAATTTGTTTCCCCTCATGGACACTCTCAGAGGGAGGACGGGAACCTGATCAACCGTGGCACTCCCAAGTGCCTTCAGCTTATTACTTTTATCGTCATCTTTGATACATAAGCCGTCATACTGCGGACGGAAGAGGCCGGGCAGTCGGAGAGTCAACAAGGAGAGGTGATGGGACTAAATTGCGGTGTGTAAACAAGACCTCCACACATAGGTCGTATGAATTATTGACGGCCTGACCCATCATCTGACGCGTACCAGCCCATCTCGACTGTCTGTTATTGACTGGGTGTCAGTGGTGACGATGATGGTGGTGGTGTGTGGGGTGTGTGTGTGTGTGTGTGTGTGTGTGTGTGTGTGTGTGTGTGTGTGTATGCGCGCGCGTGTGTGTGTGGTGTGTTTATTCTCCTTTTCAGTAGCATAGTAGTAGTAGATAGTAGTAGAGGAGGAGGAGGGGGAGAAGTAGTGTGTGCTAGTGCCTGTGCGTAAGAGAAAAGAGAGAGAGAGAGAGAGAGAGAGAGAGAGGGGAGAGAAGAGAGAAGAGAGACAGAGAGAGAGAAGAGAGACAGGAGACAGAAGGGAGAGAGAGAGAGAGTGAGAGAGAGGAGAGAGGAGTGTGTGTGTGTGTGTGTGTGTGTGTGTGTGTGTGTGTGAGTGTGTGTGTGTGTGTGTTTTGTGTGTGTGTGTGAGAGAGAGAGAGAGAGAGAGAGAGAGAGAGAGAGAGAGAGAGAGAGGAGTGCACACGAGATAAAGATGACACATACACAAAGACAGAAAGAGAGACATACAGGCAGATAGACTGGCAGACAATCAGCCAGGCAGACAGACACAGGGGAGACGCACCATCGAACTACCAGACTGATTGATAAAACAGACAGCTAGAGAGACAAACCGATTCACACATCACAGGAAAATGCCGAAGAGCTGCCGGACACATACAAATGACGACCTAGTTAAATCTGAGAATCGACCCAGCAGCGAAAAGATATTTACTTATGGCAACGCATACAGGCTGGTGACCGTAGGGGGAAAAGTTGAAGGGGGTACTTGCTAATTACACACAGCACCTTGAGGCGAGCCCCGAGGCTAAAGGTCTACGCAGACTGTTCGAGGCGTTAGAATGAGCGCGAGAACGGTGTACCGCTCTTGCGCTCGTTCAGCCCCCTTTTACCCCCTGCTTTCGCTGACTCACCCCCACACCCCCAGGATTCGCCCCACCCCACCCACCCCCCCCCCACCCCCCCCCCCCCCCCCCCACCCTCCCCCCCCCCCCCCCCCCCCCCCCCCCCCCCCCCCCCCCCCCCCCCCCCGCTCAACCAGCATCTCTGGCCCCCCCCCCCCAACCTCCTCCCCTACCTCCTTTCCCCACCTCCTCCTCTCTCTTCCCACCCACCTCGCTTTTTCCTTCTCAGGGAACCTGCGAGAAAACAAGCAGGAAAGAGTACCACGGCGTCCACGTCTCACTGGAGGAACATATCTACTCTCTCTTCTCTCTCTTCTCTCTCTCTCTCTCTCTCTTCTTCTCTCTCTCAAAATTAAAAGTTTCTGTCTGGTTTTGTACATTAAAATGAATGTCGAAATACTGAGCTGCAAAAGAAATAAACACACAGCACAATGAGCCTCGACCTGTCGGTTTTTGGTGGATAATACACACATGAAAATAAGTAAGAAAAAAAATGTGACTAAAAAAAATACTGCGAGTAAACAAATTCCCTGTCACAAGGAAAATGGCTAACAAAAGATTTCCAAGAAAAAAAGGGGTGCATTGTACGTCAATGGAATCATCAAAAACAGGGGTTCGAATTCTCATCAGTTGTGTGTTCCTTCAGTTTCGCGATCTTGAAATCAATGCTGTTTTTCTCCTCTTAATGAAAACGATGGCAACTAGATAGCCTGGACAACTACAATGAAATACACAAGCTACTCTCTGCCATGATAAAAATGTTCAGAAAGTTCACAGCATGTTGTCCTGGACGCTTACAAACAGTCCCAGAACTGTCCCGCGTCCCTTAAGAGAGACACGACATCACTTTCACAGTGACACAATGATCACTTTCGCGCGTTTCAGTCTCATATGAAAGTTGAACACGTTCAGTTCCACTCAGCATAGCAAGCACAACGCTGAAAGCTCGCACCAGGCTGCAAGCACACGCTGAGCTCGCCACTCAGCATAGCAAGCACAACGCTGAAAGCTCGCACTGCATAGCAGCACAAGCTGAACAGCTCGCACTCAGCATAGCAGCACAACGCTGAAAGCTCGCCATCACATGCAAGAACGCTGAAAGCTCCACTCAGCATAGCAAGCACAACGCTGAAAGCTCGCCCCAGATAGCATGCACACGCTGAAGCTCGCACTCAGGCATGCGCAAAACGCAGAAAGCTCGCCACTCAGATAGCAAGTCGAACGCTGAATGTCGCCATCAGCTTTAGCAAGCACAAGCTGAAAGCTCGCCATCAGCATTAGCAAGCACAAGGAAAGCTCGCCAAGCTTAGCAAGCAAACGGAAAGCTCGCCACTCATAGCAAGCACAGCGAAAGCTCGCACTCAGCATAGCAAGCACAACGTGAAAGCTCGCCATCAGCATAGCAGCACAAACGCTGAAAGCTGGCCATCAGCTTTAGCAAGCACAACGCTGAAAGCTCGCCCAAGCATATCACGCAAACGCTGAAAGCTCGCCAACTCGATTAGCAAGCAAAGCGACGTGTGAAGTCCATCAGCATTAGCAAACAAGAGAACGTGTGAGCTCAGCACTTTACAAAAGCAGCCAACGTGAAGCTCGCCTCAGCATAGAAGCACAACGCTGAAAGTGCATCAGCATGCAAGCCACAACCTGAAAGCTCGCCATCGATGCAAGCACAACGCTGAAAGCTGCCACTCAGCATAGAAGCACAACGCTGATAGCTCAGCCATTCACAATAGAAGCAAACAGCTGAAAGCTCGCACTTCGTAGCACCACAAAGCAGGAAAGTCGCCACTTTACAATAGAGCACACGCTGAAAGCTCGCACTCAGATAGCACGCACACGCTGAAAGCTCGCCACTCAGCATAGCAAGCACAACGCTGATAGCTCGCCACTCGCTTAGCAGACAAAGTGACAAGTGCCTCGGCATAGCAAGCTTTACAACGTGAAAGCTCGCACTCAGTAGCGCACAAGCTTGAAGCTCGCACTCAATAACGCAAACGCGAAAGTCGCACTGTAGGCACAACGCTGAAAGTCGCACTCGATAGCACGCACACGTGAGCTCGCCAAGGGTTTACATATGGAAGTTTCAGAAATGTGCGCAAAAGCAATTTATCGACAGATTCGAACAGTGTGGCCAAGCCTTTACAAAAGAAGAACAGTGTGGCAAGCCTTTACAAAAAGAGAGACAGTGTGGCCAAGCCTTTACAAAAAGAACAGTGTGGCCAAGCTTTACAAAAAGAGGAACAGTGTGGCCAAGCCTTTACAAAAAGAGGAACAGTGTGGCAAGCCTTTACAAAAGGTGACGTGGCCAAGCCTTTACAAAGACAGTGTGGCCAAGCCTTTACAAAAAGAGAACAGTGTGGCCAAGCCTTTACAAAAGAAAGTGTGGAAGCCTTTACAAAGAACACTGTGGCTCAAGCTTTGAAAAAGAAGACACTGTGCAAGCTTTACAAAAAACTTTGGCAAGCTTCAAAAGAACAGTGTGGCCAAGCCTTTACAAATTGAAGAACAGTGTGGCCAAGCTTTATCAAAATAATAACAGTTGTCAAGCTTTACAAAAATGGAACGTGTGGCAACGTTTCAGAACTATTGTGGCCAAGCCTTTACAAAAATGAGAACAGTGTGGCAAGCCTTTACAAAAGAACGTGTGGCAAGCTTTAAAAATGAGGAAGTGTGGCCAAGCCTTTACAAAAAGAGCAACAGTTGCTCAAGCCTTACAAAAGGAGGAAACTAAGAGGGGGCTTCAAAGCTTTGGAATAGTTTGTGTAGTTAATTATGCTCTAACTAAACTT
>CM031620.1:63948700-63953700 GCA_018398815.1 Conus ventricosus | reverse complement strand
CACGTGCGTAGCCTTGCCTTTCCTCCCTTGCCGTCTTCTGCCTTGCCTTCACGTGCGTGGCCGTGCCTTTCCTCCCTTGCCGTCTTCTGCCTTGCCTTCACGTGCGTGGCCGTGCCTTTCCTCCCTTGCCCTCTTCTGCCTTGCCTTCACGTGCGTGGCCTTGCCTTTCCTCCTTGCTGTTTCTGCCTTGCCTTCACGTGCGTGGCCGTGCCTTTCCTCCCTTGCCCTCTTCTGCCTTGCCTTCACGTGCGTGGCCTTGCCTTTCCTCCCTTGCCGTCTTCTGCCTTGCCTTCACGTGCGTGGCCGTGCCTTTCCTCCCTTGCCTTCTTCTGCCTTGCCTTCACGTGCGTGGCCGTACCTTTCCTTCCTTGCCCTCTTCTGCCTTGCCTTCACGTGCGTGGCCGTGCCTTTCCTCCCTTGCGTCTTCTGCCTTGCCTTCACGTGCGTGGCCGTGCTTTTCCTCCCTTGCCGTCTTCTGCCTTGCCTTCACGTGCGTGGCAGTGTCTTTCCTCCCTTGCCGTCTTCTGCCTTGCCGTCTTCTGCCTTGCCTTCACGTGCGTGGCCGTGACAAGCTCCGTCCTGCGCTGGCTTGCCTTGTGCTGCCTTGCATTGCCTCCAACTGCCTTGCCCTGCCTGGCTTATCATGCCAGCCCTTGCCTTGCTTTTCTAACTGTCTGTTCAGATGCACAATGCCCCAGGATCAATGTTCGCGAATGAAAAGTATTGAACCCCTGTTATATTTCCCCCGTCCTTTTCCACAAAGAGAGAGAGAGAGAGAGAGAGAGAGAGAGAGAGAGGAGAGAGAGAGGAGAGAGAGAGAGAACATATGGTACAAAATGTCCATCAGAAAAGGTGACATACGCTACCTCACAATTCATCTTTAAGAATGTGCCCATAAATACATCAGGATCAACATAAAAGTATGGGAGAAAACAGACACACAATCAAATAAAGAAGACAAATTTGTTGTTTTTTCCGACACTGAAAAAATCTACACATTCGGCCTCCGTTTCCCTTTCCTTTGAGAAATGTCCCGTTTTATACGTGTTGATCCACTTAAAAGATTACAATGTCACGTCTGATTTTTTAAAAAAATTCTGCAGTTTTCATTTCATGAATTTTCAGGAGCAGCAGAACCACAACAAAAACGTCATTGTCATTGTACAACCACAAAAAGTTTTAGACTGAATGTTTTATTCAGCACAGAAAGAAAGGTATTGAATCAAAGGCGGTTGTAAAATTAATGGTCAGACTGTGCGGTGGTTCAGATAGTAAAGGGGTGTCGACAGGGAAACTTTGTACCTTCTTACCTATTTATTGCACATGAAGAGATGTTAACAGCACTTTCAAAGGGATACAACAGAAAGAAAAAACGAAGCGCAAGAACAAAATGATGATATGGAACACAAAACATCCCAGTTTTCTGCTGATACTCAATTAGCACACAACGACCACAAACATTTATTAGAACAGTCGATTCACATTCAAGATACCTTTGTCGGAGTTTGAAGACTGCTCATAAACGGTGATAACACACGAGCGTGTAGCTACATTGCTATAAAAAAATCTAGGAAGATGTATAATCCTCACTCAAAAATGATATGGACACCACCTAACTTTGATATACTGGGATTTCTTTAACCCGTTTTTTTGTTCTCTTAATAACAGAGAGAGAGAGAGAAGAGGAGAGAGAGAGAGAGAGAGAGAGAGAGAGAGAGAGTGGGGGGAAGGGAGAGAGAGAGAGACAGAGAGAGAGAGAGAGGAGAGAGAGAGAGAGAGAGAGAGAGAGAGAGAGAGAGAAAGACACACACACACACACACACACACACACACACACACCACACACACACACACACACGCACAACACAGAGAGAGAGAGAGAGAGAGAGAGAGAGAGAGAGAGAGAGAGAGAAGAGAGACAGAGAGAGAGAGAGAGAGAAGAGAGAGAGAGAGAGGGGGGAGAGAGAGAGAGAGAGATTGTAACGACTCCCAAATGATGTAGTGTGACCCTTGTCATCCAAACATGACTGAGTGCATTAATAACCGTCTGACCTTAGTTCTTTCGCACCGACGTAAATGGCTTTGTCGTGTGGCTTGGTTTGATGTGCGGTGGTTAGTCACGATAGAGGTTTTTGTGCTGTGTTGTGTATGCATGTGCGTGCGCGTGCGCACGCGCACGCGCGTGTGTGTGTGTGTATGTTGTGTGTGTGTGTGTGTGTGTGTGTGTGTGGTGAGATGGTGTGAGGGGAGAGAGAGAGAGAGAGGAGAGAGAGAGAGAGAGAGAGAGAGAGAAGCTGTTCGTGTGTGTTTGTGCGTAAGTCTCGGTGCAGACGATAATTAGGTGCAATTAGAAATTGCTCACGATTAATGGCAATTGCAAATGGCAATAGCGATTGGCACGAGGGTAAATATGCGGAACCTGCGCATGTGCCGGAATCAGCCATGCGTGTTGAAAACGAAGTCACTACTCTCATCTTTATCACGATTATAATCATTAATGTTGATTATCGATGACAGCATCCGTTACTGAGGACACTGTTCTAACCGATTAAAAACAAAATGTAATTTAAAAGGTAATTCATGAAAGGAAAACAGCAATACTGTGAAATAAAATGGCACACGTACACACACCACACACACACACACACACCACACACACGCGCGCGCGCGCGCGCGCGCGCGCGCGCCGCGCACGCAAAACACAACCACGCACAACACATTCACACACAGGCACAACACACACACACAGCACAAACACACACACACACACCACACACACACACACACACACGCACGCACGCACGCACACGCACGCATGCACGCACATACACATACACACACCTCTCAAACAAACGTGTGTGTGTGTGTGTGTGTGTGTGGTGTGTGTGTGTGTGGTGTGTGTGTGGTGTGTGTGTGTGTGTGTGTGTGTGTCTTGCATGTATCGTGCATGTGTGCGTGCGCGCGCGCGTGTGTGTATGTGGGTGTGTGTGAAAGAGAGAGAGAGAGAGAAAGAGAAAGGGAGGGAGGGAGGGAGAGGGAGTGTGTGTGTGTGTGTGTGTGTGTGTGTGTGTGTGTGTGTGTGTGTGTGTGTGTGTGTGCGTGCGCTGTGCTTTGTTGTGGAGAGACAGACAGACAGAGAGACAGACAGATACAGAGAGGAGAGAGAGAGGGAGAGAGAGAGGAGAGAGAGAGAGAGAGAGAGAGAGAGAGAGAGATGGGGGGGGGGGAGGAGAGAGAGAGATTGGGACAGAAAGAGGGGGGTGGCGTGTGAAAATCATGGTGATAACAGACACTACACCAGTGGAATACACCAGACGAAAACCAGCCCAGTCAGTGATGAACCACACCATCGATGTACACACGAAAAAAAGGGGGAAAACGTTCCAAGGAAATCAGGTACATAGTTCACAAGCACCTCTTGAAACCCCTGATGACTTCGAATGGGCCACACACCCGCTCTCACAGTCAACGACCTTTACCGCCGCGAAATCCAGTTGTCTCCCTGCTGCATATCAGCCATCACACGCAGAGGTCGCTGTGAGCGTCTCTACAGAGAGCTGTACCGGTCGCTAATTGATTTTGCTGTTGTTGGGCCCGGATCTTAGGCTGCCAGGGCCAACTGTTCTGTTTCTTTGGGTTTGTGTAGAGGTAGTTTATATCCCCTTCGGTTCAGTAATGTCCCCAGGACCGGTTCCATAATGCCCCCAGAGAACCTTTTTGTGGTGCTTCACATCCTTGTTTTCTTGACCAAAAAACAAACAAACCGTTTTATAAAGTCCTTTCTTTCTCCTCTTTTTTTTTTTTTTGGTCCTTCCCCTCCTTCTCTTCCTTACTTCAGTACTTACACACACCCAAGTGCAGATACATCGCATCTATTTCTGCTCCCTGTTTCCCTACTTTTCTCATTTATCTCTCTTTTTTTTTTGTGGAGGGTGCGCGGTAGGGTTGGGGGTTTGTTTTCGCTTTCCCCCCATTTGTTTAGGGAAGGGGGGCGCTCTAGTGTCTATATATTTATGGATAGCAAGTGTATATATTTCCCTGGTTTTAGGATGAGCTTTAGGTCACATTCGATGGTGTAATGAAGCACATAATGTTGACAGGAAACAAACATATTCGAACGTAATCAATTAACAGCCCAAAACAGTTTGTTTGAACAGGCCTTTGGTCCGTTCAGCCCAGCGTTAACGATCACACAGTAACGTTCAGTCAATTGACTTTGGGAAATTTTCACTGAAAAGGGGGAGAATAAGAACTTTATTTTCAATATTCGCATTGTTTAAGATTTTTGATGAACCTTCGCTTCGTGTATGTAAATGGGTACGCATGTAAGTATGTACTTGTGGATGTACATATGTATGTGCTATGCACTGTACACAAGCTTGTGTCTCCAGGTATTTCTGAACATCGTGCCTGGAAGCTTTGGCATTTTGACATTCCTCTGCTGACAGTTAGTTGTCTGGAAGTATTGCTTTGTGTATTTTGAGCCTGTCATTTGAAACATGTACAAAAGACATTTTCGTCTAAAACCAAATTGTCTCATTCATATTTCATTTTCGATAAGCGTTGCTTTCCTCCCCTTTGTTTAACTATATTTTGGCTGTTGCAGTACGATGTACAGCTTTCAATGTTTACAACAAAATCCAATCTCAGGGCCCCAAAACGCACACACACCCAAAGCATCAATACCACACAACACCAAACACACATACACCCCACCACTTCCACACAGGCATATCCCCAACCAACACACACACAATAAGAAGAAGAAGGTAAAGCAACACAATGACACCACCATACAGAGACAGCAGACACCAGCATTTAACAACGTTTATTCCCAAAGAAAGAGATCCCCCCCCCCACAACTTTTGATACCAAGCTACCAGTCCCCCCCGTCCTTATGTAACCGTACACAAAACTTATGATTGAATGGACATTAACAGCAAAATAAATACATTCAACCTTACTAAAGGAACCATACGACCAACATTTTCTATCACACA
>CM031620.1:63931200-63946200 GCA_018398815.1 Conus ventricosus | reverse complement strand
CTATTACGCAATTTCTACTGAACGCGAAAGCTGTAGAGCTGCTGTTTAAGAATTTGAATTTATCTTGAAAATAATGCATGTCCACAAAACAGAAAAAAAGGTAATGGTTGAAACGTTGACGTTTTCTCTGTTTTCCACATCCCATTAAAACAGGACACTGGGAAGTACCTCTTTCTGCCTTTTCATATCATTACTTTCCCTGCGGATACAAAGCGTGCTTCCATCATCAACTGACTCAAGGAGTGGATTACGGAGCCGTTTTTAACCTTGGCAGAAGCTTTCAATCTATTGTGTTCCTTTCTCATTGACTGTGTTAGTTCTTAACACTGTCTTGCTTAATGATTGTAGCATTTAGTGAATCAATGAAGAAAATTGGACTAAGCTTTGTGTGTACTGTACAGTGTACTACATTCTGCACTGTATCTTCTAACAGATGAAGGGTTTACAATAACTGTGAATAGGGTTGATAATAATGCTCACAAGAGGAAGTAGAAAACGGGGCAGAGAATAGCGGAAGGGCAGAAAGGGGACATACATCACGTTGCTATGCAAGCATGTAAAAAAATCCATAATACATACATGATACACATTCTGTTCTAATAGCTATCAAACCAGACACAAATCTGAAACTTGAATGGACAACAAGGCAAGGGAACATATTGAAATTAAACAGTAAAAGTCAGGCAATGCATCTGAAATATGATGCACAGCCGTAGAGCATGTCACTATCTGGAAAGCACCACGCATTACACACCCCTTAGAAACAAGTTGTATGCTCACAGAAGAACTGCAGGGTGGGGGTGGGGTGTGTGTGTGTGTGTGACCTCATTCGTATCACGAACTGACTTGACATCGTAAAACGATCGAGAAAAAGGAGAAGATAAATTTCTCTCGCTTCGTCTCTCGCTCTACCTCTCCTTCTGTCCTCTGCCTGTCTTTTTTCCACCTTCTCTCTCTCTCTCTCTCTCTCTCTCTCTCTCTCTCTCTCTCTCTCTCTCTCTCCCTCCCTCCCTCCCTCCCTCTCTCTCTCTCTCTCTCTCTCTCTCTCTCTGTAAAAACCACTCTCTCTTTCATTGTCTCTCTCTCCTCTCTCCCCTCCCCCCTTTCCCTTCCTCCCTCTCCACCTTCTCTCGTTCTTTCTCCGATACCGAGCAAACAGAGCGATAGAACCCGACCATCCCGTTACCAGATCATATGAAGGGTGAAATCGCCAAATCACCCCCATGCTCAATCAATAGCCCCCCTTTTAACCAATGTGTGGGCAGAGGGACGGTGGAGAATGGACAGGGGAAGGGTAGGCTGGGACATGAGGATGTCATTATTTGTCGTCCACCTGAGCCACAGCGGAGAAGAACAAGAGAAATATTCTCCCAAACCAAAACGTGGTGAAACCGAAGCCTTCTATCCCCGAACTGTACAAGATTGAACTGACTGGAAATAACAGGTGTCCATAATAGCGTGTGAACCAGTAAGCACCTGTGCACACAACAGATCATCACCAATCCCACCCTTTCCCTTCCCAATTTTCTCCCCATATGCACACGCACCCACACCCATCCACCCCGCCCCCCACCCACCCACACACACACACAACACACACACACACACACACATGCACTCTGTCTATCACACACACACACACACACACACACACACACACACACACACTCACACACACACACACACACACACACACTCACACACACACACACACACACCACCGCCACCACCACCACCACCACCGGCAATAGATCCAACACCACACCACACAATCCACTATTCCCCACCATCTACAACACCCATCCTCGAGGTCCTCAAGCGCAAAGATGTCAAAGAGAGCAAAATCGGAGCCACCTACACTCTCTCTCTCTCTCTCTCTCTCTCTCTCTCTCTTCTCTCTCTCTCTCTCTCTCTCTCTCTCTCTCCACCCCCCCCCCCCCCTTCTCTCAGAGGGTAACACTAATGCAATATGAACTGGACAACTCCCGTCATCAGGACATCAAAAAGGTCACAATCGTCAAATCAACTCCATAATCGATCAATATCCACCCATTTACCCACAACAGAAAGCCAGGCGGTTGGGGTGGGGGTGGGGGTGGGGAGTGCGAGTGGGGAGGGGACGGGGAATGAGGATATCATTATCTCTCGCCCATCTGAGCTCCTGGGGAGAACAGGGGAATACTCTCTGAAACTAAATGCCGGTAAACGGAAACCTGCTATTCCGGACTGTCAACCTCGGGGTATGTCAGTGGAGGAAGGACTAGCGCACAGCCCAAACACACTCACAGCTTGCTTACAATCTCATTCATATGTCATGCATTCGTCACATCAAACCACTAGTAAAGTCTATAACTTTACTACACAAATCATAGAACCAAACATCAATGCATATGGAGTCAAACAAAAATAAAACATTCTCTCTTTCCTTGAACTTCACAAAACCATTTATCTAAATCATCATTAACTAACCCGGGTATAAACAGATTTTTCACTTTTACTGGCCAGGTGATCTTAAACTATTCACGAATCACTGTCTTTCCTTTTCTTCTTCTTTCTTTTCTTTTCTTTCTCATGTCACTTTCACAAACACCAGTCACGACACAATGCTGGCACTGGTCAGGTTGGTCCGCCGGCACTGGTCCGGTTGGACTGCTGGCACTGGTCGGGTTAGACCGCTGGCGTTGGTCAGGTTGGACTGCTGTTGAAAGTGGCGCGGCCAAGTATGAGGTCGAACCCCAGTTCAGATTGAACAGTGACTATCAGACATCGATCTGTTCTCCTTTCTTTCTTCCTGCATTAACGCATTGCACTCTCTCTCTCTCTCTTCTAGTCTGCTCTATCAAATGGACATGGTTGCTTTTCTTTCTTTTTCCTTTTCTTTTTTTTCTCTTCATCAGTTAGCAACTCTCTCTTCTCCACATCTCTCCTTAGTCCTTCCTCTGCAGACTCTCTATGGTGCTAATGCTACAGCTCGGTTCTCTTCACTCCCCCTCTCATCTCCCTGCTCTTCTCTCGTCAGAGCCTACTCCCAGAACCTCCCTCTCTCTCTGGTTCTTCTTTCTCTCTCTGTCTTCTCCTCACGCATCGCTTTCTTATTATCATCCCATGTGTCAAAGGGTGAGTACCATTGGTCAGTATTTCCCCGCCTTCTACTGAGGTTACCTCCTCTAATTCCATTGGACATTCAAAATCGTCAAGTCACATCTACTTAGCCTTGCTCTCTGTGGTGGTCAATGGGTCATTTAATTAATTAGCTTGATTTTACCCCCACCACACAATACCTCCCCCTTCCTACTTCAACCGGCGACGTCTGACTTAACTGTCCGCGCTGGTCGCAATTGGCTGCCTTAGTCTGACCCAGGCGCCGAGACCCGTCTGGCCAGACATATTGATCCGTCGGTCCAGCCACTTAGTCTGTCTGCTGGACCGGTGCTGTCTCCGTGAGCCTCTCCGCTGTGCCTAATTGGCTGACGCGACACCTTAAGTCGTCTGCCTGGACACCAGGATTATTTGAGTTGAGCTTATGTCCAAACAAACTGGCTGGCGACTGACCATGACTTCGGTTTTTCTTTTTCTGTCTGTGACAATTTCCCCCTTGCAAAAGACTATGCTCAGCATTGTCTCAAACAACGGTACAAAAAAAGACAACAACCGAATTTGCTGACACACAGCTACACGTGCAAAGTTTGGAAAATACTTTACAACAAACGGTTTATAAATTATAAGATATATCATTAGTGAATACCACCCCAATGAGTTATCATTGACGTGCGCTCTTGCGTTATTTCAACTCATTTTATAACAACCTCTGTGCGCACCTATGCAATTCCCCTACCTGCGGATTTGCCACATCTTCTCTTCACAACTACTATGAAAAGCACAATCTAATATGACAACGATCCATGACACCTCACTGAGGAATCTCCATCCTCACTTATCGCAAACAGTGCATTACTACACAAGTCGACTGTATGCTCCAAACATAACTACATTTACATGAACAAGTCTCACACAGAAAATATGAACCATAGCCAAATGGGAATGAAACCCATATCCACTCAACATAACTGTAATCAACACATATTATCAACAAAGTAGCTATGCACCCCGGATATGACTGACTTCCTCTGAGTTGCAGCTTGCTAGACTACACGGCTTAAATAGTCAGCTCCGACATTCTGTCGAACCTGGAATGTACTGAACTCGATACCTTTAGGGCTGCAGTGCCATTGCCCAGCGCAGCACCCTGCTGTTTTTCAGCTGCGCCTTTGTGCTGAGTCTCACGCTGAATATATTTGCGAAGAAAATTCGCATGGAAAAGTTTTAGTTTCCCATTCACATCATTCGGTAATCCCGATCTACCTTTTCAGTGATGGTGAAATGGTCCTTTCCAATGCATCAGCAGCTTGTTGTGATCCGTGGGAAGCAGTACCAGGACTTGATCTCCCACCTTGAGGGATTGCTTCCTCACCTTCCTGTCATATTGCTTTTTCTGAACGACCCTAGCCTCCTGCAAACTTTCCCTTGCAACCTTACGTGTCTCATACCTGTGCCCACCTTTGGAACAGGGCGAGATTGGGCCAATCAGATCAACAGCCACTCTCCTGAAATGGTGTGTCAATTAAAGGGGATGTTTAAGAGGCGCCTTCCTCTTCACCCCTCTTGTGGCTGACCTTGGACACACATCACATGACATGCAGAAACGCTTTATGTCTGCCATTGCCCTGGCCAATGAAAAATCATCAAAGATTCGCGTCAGCTGTTTTGCTGGTGCCGAGATGACCCGCCATGAGCGACTCGTGACCCACTGACATGACAGTGTCACGGTAACATGCTGGTACCTCTAACTGAGTTGTCACCTGCCTGTCTTCCCTTGGTGAACACTCGGTACAGCAACCGCCTTTCACAAGAAATTCTGTCTCACCTCTAACCACCTGTTTCTCTCCACCTCTTGCCAACTCCCAAGACTTCACGAGCGAAGGGTCTTGTTCCTGCGCTGCCCTAACTCATCAGGCGACACATCTATGCCTGACTTCCTTGCTGGAACGACTAACGGTTTATCAACCTTTTCCTCCTTCTTGCTCCGTGTTTGAACTGCTGCCCCTGTAGCAGTCAACAACTCAGGATCCCCTGGATCCCTTGCACTGGAATATTTCCAATGATCAAATCATAAAGGGGTTTCTCCATCACCAGCGCAGACAACTCGCCTGAGAAGTAAGGGGTACGTACTTCTATCTTAGCAACTGGGAACTCCCTCACAGTGCCATCGATTAGAGTACAGGTCTGGATTTGCCCTGTCAAATCCCCTCCTCGACCAGCGTTGTTCTTACAACACCACATGAACAACCAGTGTCTCGTAACACTTTCACCCTCTGCTGGCCAATCCACCCTTCTTCCACTGGTAACGAACCACTCAGCCTAGTGCCCTCCATCCCTGACACTGACTGCTGCCCAGTGCTAGCCATAGGCCGCACTCCACCCACTTCAGATTGGATCCCTTTTGGTTCCACTGCAGGTCGTTTCCCCTGGCAACCCTTGTCAACCTCTGCAAGGCTGCTGCCTTCTGGAACTCATGCGACAGTCCCTCGCCACATGTCCTTTCTCGTGACAAATGAAACACCTATTGTCCCTTTGTCCTCCTTTCTGCCCCACCACTGGGTTTGCAGACTTTGCAGAAAATCCCCTAGTTTCCTTGCACTCTTCTCACCTGTGCCTGGCACCTGTTTCCTCCTGCACCTTAGTGCCCAAACGTGCCTCCCTGTACACCTCTGCTAACTTCAGCAACTCCCCTGCTGTCTCTGGCTGTCTCTCTTTTAAATGTATAGTTAACTCTGGACTGCAACCTGACAAAATCTGTTCTTTCATAACCAGCTCTTTCAATTCAGCGAACTCCTTTCTCGTACCACTCAACTCTAACCACTTCTCAAAATAGTGATCTAAACGTGCACCAAACTGAGTGTACGTTTTCACCTGCTTGTAATCTAGCTGATCGAAATTTTTTCCTAAACCCCTCCTCTGTAGAGGTCAAATCCCTTCATCAAAGACTCCTTCACAGCACCAAAATCAGATTGTTGGTCTGCTGGTAGCGCAGTGAAAATCTGTAATGCCTTACCTGTCAATAGCGCTGACAAAATGACTGCCCACTCTTCTGAAGGCCAACCCTGACTAGTAGCAAACGTTTCAAAACGACTGATGTACGCATCAATCGAATCTGTTCCTTCAGAGAATTTTGGCAACTTTGGTCGGGGGGCATAACTGCGCACAGGGTCACTGGAAACTGAGCTACCATCATCGGTGGTCTCCCTTTGTATTTTCACTCTCTCTAACTCTAATTGAATCCTTAATCTTTCTTGTTTCCTGCGTTTCCCTTAGTCTTTCTGTTTCCTGCATTCTTTAGCTTTTTCCTGCTCTGCTATTTCTACTGCAACACGGCGTCTTTCCGTCGCTCATCTCTTTCCATCTTTTGTTGGGTTTCAACGAATGCTGGCAACTCTTCTCCCGAGTAGCCTAAATCACGAGCGACGCTCTACAAGTTGTTCAATAGGGGTGTTCTTTTCTTCTGCCATTATATCTCCCTTTTTTTTTTAACAAGATTTTATTACTACGACAGCCAAACTGGTGGTTACCGACACGAGTGACGTAATAGCACAATCCTATGAATGATAATATTAGCTTGGGACAACGTAATTAGTTTTTATAAGACGCCTAGCGCCTGACCCAACTATGAGAGCGAATTATAGGCAATCTGTGCGAAATAAGTACTCTGGGGCTGAAATGCCAAGCCTAGTGTTAACTATCTTGGAAGCAATGCCAAGCCTAGTATTTAACTATCTTGGAAACATACAGTAAGACACTACCTTTGCCTTAGGATTACAATACTTGAATCCCACCCAGCTTCCTCTCTGAGAAGTTGAACAATTATAATAAATGGGCCAGAATATCCTGGCAGGCTCGCCAATAAATTGTCAACCTCGGGGTATGTCAGTGGAGGAAGGACTAGCGCACAGCCCAAACCACACTCACAGCTTGCTTACAATCTCATTCATATGTCATGCATTCGTCACATCAAACCACTAGTAAAGTCTATACTTTACTACACATAATCATAGAACCAAACATCAATGCATATGGAGTCAACAAAAATAAAACATTCTCTCTTTCCTTGAACTTCACAAACCATTTATCTAAATCATCATTAACTAACCCGGGTATAAACAGATTTTTTCACTTTACCTGGCCAGGTGATCTTAAACTATTCACGAATCACTGTCTTTCCTTTTCTTCTTTTCTTTTCTTTTCTTTTCACTGTCACTTTCACAAACACCAGTCACGACACAACTGCTGGCACTGGTCAGGTTGGTCCGCCGGCACTGGTCCGTTGTACTGCTGGCACTGGTCGGGTTAGACCGCTGGCGTTGGTCAGGTTGGACTGCTGTTGAAAGTGGCGCGGCCAAGTATGAGGTCGAACCCCGGTTCAGATTGAACAGTGACTATCAGACATCGATCTGTTCTCCTTTCTTTCTTCCTGCATTAACGCATTGCACTCTCTCCTCTCTCTTCTAGTCTGCTCTATCAAATGGACATGGTTGCTTTTCTTTTCTTTTTCCTTTTCTTTTTTTTTCTCTTCATCAGTTAGCAACTCTCTCTCTCCACATCTCTCCTTAGTCCTTCCTCTGCAGACTCTCTATGGTGCTAATGCTACAGCTCGGTTCTCTTCACTCCCCCTCTCATCTCCCTGCTCTTCTCTCGTCAGAGCCTACTCCCAGAACCTCTCCCTCTCTCTCTGGTTCTTCTTTCCTCTCTCTGTCTTCTCCTCACGCATCGCTTTCTTATTATCATCCCATGTGTCAAAGGGTGAGTACCATTGGTCAGTATTTCCCGCCTTCTACTGAGGTTACCTCCCTCTAATTCCATTGGACATTCAAAATCGTCAAGTCACATCTACTAGCCTTGCTCTCTGTGGTGGTCAATGGGTCATTTAATTAATTAGCTTGATTTTACCCCCACCACACAATACCTCCCCTTCCTACTTCAACCGGCGACGTCTGACTTAACTGTCCGCGCTGGTCGCAAATTGGCTGCCTTAGTCTGACCAGGCGCTGTGACCCGTCTGGCCAGACATATTGATCCGTCGGTCCAGCCACTTAGTCTGTCTCCGTGAGCCTCTCCGCTGTGCCTAATTGGCTGACGCGACACCTTAAGTCGTCTGCCTGGACACCAGGATATTTGAGTTGGAGCTTATGTCCAAACAAACTGGCTGGCGACTGACCACGACTTCGGTTTTTCTTTTTCTGTCCGTGACACGGACCCAGTAACAGTCTGCAGGAAGCAGTAATGGCAGCACTGACAATGAAGGGCAAATACCCGGTCAGATAGTCGCTCAAACATTCGAGTAGTCGATCATTAAGTCGCTCAGTCGGTCAGCCAGTCAGTGACTCGCTCACTAACGCATTCACTCATTCCATTCAACGATTATGTCTTTTTTTTTTTAATTATAACATGTGACTGTATAGGGATGTACATACTCGGAAACAAGCCCTTGTACAAAAAGAGAGAGAGACATAGAGAGAGAGGCAGAGACAGAGACATGACAAAGAACAGAGAGACAGAGACATGGAGAAAGAGAGAGACAGAGACAGAGCGATAGAGAGAAGCAGCGAAAGCAAGCAAGCGAGCGAGAGAGAGAGAGAGAGAGAGAGAGAGAGAGAGAGAGAGAAAGACTAGAGAGAGAGAGAGAGAGTGAGACACAGAGAGAGACAGACAGACAAGAGAACGACAGAGAGAGAAACTGAGACAGACTGAGAGAGAGAGAGAGAGAGAGAGAGAGAGAGAGAGAGAGAGAGAGAGAGAGAGAGAGAGACAACAGACAGAGACAGACTGGGAGAGAGACATAGACAGAGAGTGAAAGAGAGTCAATCCGCCAAACACTCACACCAAATCTACCACCATCATCACAATACAAAGACTCAACGTCCCCCCCCCTCCCCCTCCGCTTCACACCTAAATCCCAGACTTCACCTCTCCCCCTGCCCGCCTTACCACCCACCGACCACCATCATCTCATTACACTATAACACACAAGGCAGCATCATCAAGATCATCTTACCACCCACCGACCACACCATCTCATTACACTATAACACACAAGGCAGCATCATCAAGATCATCTTACCACCCACCGACCACCATCATCTCATTACACTATAACACACAAGGCAGCATCATCAAGATCATCTACCACCCACCGACCACCATCATCTCATTACACTATACACACACAAGGCAGCATCATCAAGATCATCTTACCACCCACCGACCACATACCATCTCATTACACTATAACACACAAGGCAGCATCATCAAGATCATCTTACCACCCACCGACCACCACCATCTCATTACACTATAAACACACAAGGCAGCATCATCAAGATCATCTTACCACCCACCGACCACCACCATCTCATTACACTATAACACACAAGGCAGCATCATCAAGATCATCTTACCACCCACCGACCATCACCATCTCATTACACTATAACACACAAGGCAGCATCATCAAGATCATCTTACCACCCACCGACCACTACCATCTCATACACTATAACACACAAGCAGCATCATCAAGATCATCTTACCACCCACCGACCACTACCATCTCATTACACTATAACACACAAGGCAGCATCATCCAGATCATCTTACCACCCACCGACCACTAACCATCTCATTACACTATAACACACAAGGCAGCATCATCAGATCATCTTACCACCCACCGACCACCACCATCTCATTACACCTATAACAACAAGGCAGCATCATCAAGATCATCTTACCACCCACCGACCACCACCATCTCATACACTATAACACACAAGGCAGCATCATCCAGATCATCTTACCACCCACCGACCACTACCATCTCATTACACTATAACACACAAGGCAGCATCATCAAGATCATCTTACCACCCACCGACCACCACCATCTCATTACACTATAACAGACAAGCAGCATCATCAAGATCATCATCTTACCACCCACCGACCACCACCATCTCATTACACTATAACACACAAGGCAGCATCATCAAGATCATCTTATCACCCACCGACCACCACCATCTCATTACACTATAACACACAAGGCAGCATCATCAAGATCTTACACCCACCGACCACCACCATCTCATTACACTAAACACACAAGGCACATCATCCAGATCTCTTACCACCCACCGACCACTACCATCTCATTACACTATAACACACAAGGCAGCATCATCCAGATCATCTTACCACCCACCGACCACTACCATCTCATTACACTATAACACACAAGGCAGCATCATCAAGATCATCTTACCACCCACCGACTACCACCATCTCATTACACTATAACACACAAGGCAGCATCATCAAGATCATCTTACCACCCACCGACCACCACCATCTCATTACACTATAACACACAAGGCAGCATCATCAAGATCATCTTACCACCCACCGACCACCACCATCTCATTACACATAACACACAAGACGCATCATCAAGATCACTTACCACCCCCGACCACCACCATCTCATTACACTATAACACACAAGGCAGCATCATCAAGATCATCTTACCACCCACCGACCACCACCATCTCAATTACACTATAACACACAAGGCAGCATCATCAAGATCATCTTACCACCCACCGACCACTACCATCTCATTACACTATAACACACAAGGCAGCATCATCAAGATCATCTTACCACCCACCGACCACTACCATCTCATTACACTATAACACACAAGGCAGCATCATCAAGATCATCTTACCACCCACCGACCACTACCATCTCATACACTATAACACACAAGGCAGCATCATCAAGATCAATCTTACCACCCACCGACCACTACCATCTCATTACACTATAACACACAAGGTAGCATCATCAAGATCATCTTACCACCCACGACCACTACCATCTCATTACACTATAACACACAAGGCAGCATCATCAAGATCATCTTACCACCCACCGACCACTACCATCTCATTACACTATAACACACAAGGCAGCATCATCAAGATCATCTTACCACCCACCGACCACTAACCATCTCATTACACTATAACACACAAGCAGCATCATCAAGACATCTTACCCACCCACCGACCACTACCATCTCATTACACTATAACACACAAGGCAGCATCATCAAGATCATCTTACCATCCACCGACCACCACCATCTCAATTACACTATAACATACAAGGCAGCATCATCAAGATCATCTTTGCCGTTCGTGACAATAATCATCACTAACCGCCACACCACGATGGTATTGCTGGAACTCTTTGTCAGAGCACTCAACAGGGTAAATTCCCACCGGAGTGAGGACATCAATAATTCGCCCACCATAAAAGGACCTTGGGACCAGACGTCTGAGAACGGGACCCATACTCACACCGCTACACCATCAGAAAACCCAGCAGACTGCCAACGTCAGCAGTCGTGTAAATAAGAGACTGGACAGGGAAATGGGTGGTAGTGACGTAACGTGTGCACGCACAGGACGAAGCCACAGACACTGGGTTTGTGAAAGACACTGGGTAATGTGTGTGTGTGTGTGTGTGTGTGTGTGTGTGTGTGTTTGTGTGTGTGTGTGTGTGGTGTGATATTGTGCTGTGTTGTACAACTTCTTAGTAACTACGGATTCTCTTTGTGAAATTCGGGCTTCACCCTCCTTACCCCTTCCCCCTTCACTCCCTTTCTAACCCTCTTCCCTGCCCTAGAAGACCATGCATTACAAGTACAGGAAAATCATATACATTCTTTTCTATCTGTATAAATGTTTGCTTACTTATCACAGTGGACATCTCGACAGAATGTTTGCAGGAACAACCTTCTTGTTGTGGGTTTTTTTTAATGAGCACTAAGCGCACACTGCATTGTACCCCACATCACATCGACTAGACCACAACAGACCAAGACAGGAACCATCCACATGAAACCACCAGCAGGTAACTTGGCACTTCGTTTTTTTAATTTGTTGTGTATGTCTAAAAACCTAGTAGCAAACCCTGTTCGCGCCCCTCCTCCAGTAATAAATAAACACGAATTCTAACCCAAATCTGAAATTTTGCCCAACCCATAAGATGTCTCCACCAACTCAGAAGCTCTCCACCATCGAAACTGTTTAACTTCTCTGATTAAAACAACAATTTCTGCCTCGTAAAAACCGAATTTCCTTGTCATCAAAAACTTAAGCTTTCCCTCATCAAAACCAGATTTTGTTCTTCCCCATAAAACGAGAAGTTCTCCCTCACCAAAACTGACATTTCCTCTCATCCAAACTAAAAATCTTCCCCGGCCAAAACAAAAGTTTTGCTTTGTCAAAAGCCAGAGGCACTTATTCATGAAAGTCACAAATTCTACCTCATAAGCACATCTACCTCATAAGCACACACACACCACACACACACACACACACACACCCCACACACACACACACACACACACACACACACACACACACACACACTACAACCACCCGCCATCACTTCCAAACAAGCAAAACTACAAAAACAGTCCTCTTTTCAAATCCAGAAGTTCTCCCTAGACAAAAGTTTCTCTTCCTCTCAAAATGAAGAAATAAATAATGAAGCCAAAAACCACAACCAAATAAAACAAAAACTAAACAAAATCTTAAAATAACAGGTCTCCTCTCCTTCGTCACACTGGAAAGTTTTCCCTCGCCCACATCTAAGCTTCTCCTTTGCCAAAAATAGAAGATCTGTGTTATCAATAACACAATTCTCCCGTGTTAAAGTCGAAAGGTCTCCTTCATCACAGCCAGTTAGTTCCCCTGATCTGACCCTGATGAACAATACAACAGAAACCACAAGAAAAGAAGAATCATCTTTTCATAAATATATGGGCGCACAGATCAGGTGACCCAGTCACAATGAAGAGAAAAAAACGAGAAAGAGAGAGAGAGAGAGGGGAGAGAGAGAGAGAGAGATGAGAGAGAGAGAGAGAGAGAGAGAGAGAGAGAGAGAGAGAGAGGAGGAGAGGGTTCAGGAAAGGGAGAGAAAGAAAGAGAATGTTCAACCTCAACTACCCCAGTGCCAACAGTTCTGTTACATAACACCAACAGATGTCAGGCGATCTGTCTGTCAGAAGGGGGAGTGGTGAGGTGGAAGACAGAAAAGCAACACGGCGGAAGAGGGTTGTGGCGTGATCTGACATGGTTAGACCAGGAGTGCCAGGGTCATCTGTGGCCCTGGCACTCGGGTACCAATTGCACGGTGTGCCTACCATTGTCCAGGCAGAGTACAGACAGTCTGGTACCCATTGCACGGTGTGCCCACCATCGTCCAGGGAGAGTACAGACATTGTGGTACCCATTACGTAGTCTGCCTACCATTGTCCAGGGAGAGTACAGACATTCTGGTACCCATCACATGGTCTGCCTACCATTGTACAGGGAGAGTACAGACATCCTGGTACCCATTACATGGCCTGCCTACCATTGTCCAGGGAGGGTACAGACATTTTAGTACCCATTGCACGGTGTGACCACCACTGTCCAGGGAGAGTACAGACATTCTGGTACCCATTACATGGCCTGCCCACCATTGTCCAGGGAGAGTACAGACATTCTGGTAACCCATTGCACGGTGTGCCCACCATTGTCCAGGAAGAGTACAGACATTCTGGTACCCATTACATGGTCTGTCCACCATTGTTCAGGGAGAGCACAGACATTCTGGTACCCATTACATGGTCTGTCCACCATTGTTCAGGAGAGCACACACATTCTGGTACCCATTACACGGTCTGCCCACCATTGTCCAAGGAGAGTACAGACATTCTGGTACCCATTACATGGTCTGCCCACCTTGTTCAGGGAAGCACAGACATTTTGGTACCCATTACATGGTCTGCCTACCATTGTTCAGGGAGAGTACAGACATTCTGGTACCCATTACATTGCCTGTCCACCATTGTCCAGGGAGAGTACAGACATTCTGTTACCCATTACAAGGTCTGCCCACCATTGTCCAGGGAGAGTACAGACATTCTGTTACCCATTACATGGTCTGCCCACCATTGTCCAGGGAGAGTACAGACATTCTGTTACCCATTACAAGGTCTGCCCACCATTGTCCAGGGAGAGTACAGACATTCTGTTACCCATTACATGGTCTGCCCACCATTGTCCAGGGAGAGTACAGACATTCTGTTACCCATTACATGGTCTACCCACCATTGTCCGGGGAGAGTACAGACATTCTGTTACCCATTACATGGTCTGCCCACCATTGTCCAGGAGAGTACAGACATTCTGTTACCCATCACATGGTCTGCCCACCATTGTCCAGGGAGAGTACAGACATTCTGTTACCCATTACATGGTCTGCCCACCATTGTCCAGGGAGAGTACAGACATTCTGTTACCCATTACATTGCCTGTCCACCATTGTCCAGGAGAGTACAGACATTCTGTTACCCATCACATGGTCTGCCCACCATTGTCCGGGAGAGTACAGACGTTCTGTTACCCATCACATGGTCTGCCCACCATTGTCCAGGGAGAGTACAGACATTCTGTTACCCATCACAGGGTCTGCCCACCATTGTCCAGGGAGAGT
Organism: Conus ventricosus; assembly: GCA_018398815.1. Lineage (NCBI taxonomy): Eukaryota > Metazoa > Mollusca > Gastropoda > Neogastropoda > Conidae > Conus > Conus ventricosus. The sequence goes on along the minus strand of CM031620.1, from coordinate 63,931,535 downwards.
ACAGACATTCTGTTACCCATTACATGGTCTGCCCACCATTGTCCAGGGAGAGTACAGACATTCTTTACCCATTACATGGTCTGCCCACCATTTTCCAGTGAGAGTACAGACATTCTGTTACCCATTACATGGTCTGCCTACCATTGTCCAGGGAGAGTACAGACATTATGTTACCCATTACATGGTCTGCCCACCATTGTCCAGGGAGAGTACAGACATCCTGTTACCTATTACATGGTCTGCCCACCATTGTCCAGGGAGAGTACAGACATTCTGGTACCCATTACATGGTCTGCCCACCATTGTCCAGGGAGAGTACAGACATCCTGTTACCC
>CM031620.1:63921779-63925200 GCA_018398815.1 Conus ventricosus | reverse complement strand
GTAACGAACCTCTATCCGGACCCAGTAACATTGCAGGAAGCAGTAATGGCAGCACTGACAATGAAGGCAAATACCCGTCAGATAGTCGCTCAAACATTCGAGTAGTCGATCATTAAGTCGCTCAGTCGGTCAGTGACTCGCTCACTAACGCATTCACTCATTCCATTCAACGATTATGTCTTTTTTTAAAAATTATAACATGTGACGGTACATGATGTACATACCCGGAAACAAGCCCTTGTACAAAAAGAGAGAGAGACATAGAGAGAGAGGCAGAGACAGGACAAAGACAGAGAGACAGAGACACGGAGAAAGAGAGAGACAGAGACAGAGACAGAGACAGAGCGATAGAGAGAAGCAAGCGAAAGCAAGCAAGCAAGCGAGCGAGCGAGAGAGAGAAAGAGAGAGAGAGAGAGAGAGAGAGAGAGAGAGAGAGAGAGAGAGAGAGAGAGAGAGAGAGAGAGAGAGACTACGAGAGAGAGAGAGAGTGAGACAGAGAGAGAGAGAGAGAGAGAGAGACAGACAGACAGAGAGAGACTGAGACAGACTGAGAGAGAGAGAGAGACAGAGACTGAGACAGACTGGGAGAGAGACACAGACAGAGAGTGAAAGAGAGTCAATCCGCCAAACACTCACACCAAATCAATCACCATCATCACAATACACAACACTCAACGCCCCCCCCCCCCCCCCCCTCTCCGCTTCACCCCTAAATCCCAGACTTCACCTCTCCCCCATGCCCGCCTTACCACCCACCGACCACCACCATCTCATTACACTATAACATACATGGCAGCATCATCAAGATCATCTTTCCACCGACCACCACCATCTCATTACACTATAACACACAAGGCAGCATCATCAAGATCATCTTACCACCCACCGACCACCACCATCTCATTACACTATAACACACAAGGCAGCATCATCAAGATCATCTTACCACCCACCGACCACCACCATCTCATTACACTATAACACACAAGCAGCATCATCAAGATCATCTTACCACCCACCGACCACCACCATCTCATTACACTATAACACACAAGGCAGCATCATCAAGATCATCTTACCACCCACCGACCACTACCATCTCATTACACTATAACACACAAGGCAGCATCATCAAGATCATCTTTGCCGTTCGTGACAATAATCATCACTACCGCCACGATGGTATTGCTGGAACTCTTTGTCAGAGCACTCAACAGGTAAATTCCCACCGGAGTAAGGACATCAATAATTCGCCCACATAAAAGGACCTAGGGACCAGACGTCTGAGAACGGGGCCCATACTCACACCGCTACACCAGTCAGAAAACCCAGCAGACTGCCAACGTCAGCAGTCGTGTAAATAAGATGCTGGACAGGGAAATGGGTGGTAGTGACGTAACTGTGTGCACGCACAGGACGAAGCCACAGACACTGGTTTGTGAAAGACACTGGTAATATGTGTGTGTGTGTGTGTGTGTGTGTGTGTGTGTGTGTGTGTGTGTGTGTGTGTGTGTGTGATATTGTGCTGTGTTGTATAACTTCTTAGTAACTACGGACTCTTCTTTGTGAAATTCGGCTTCCACCCTCCTTACCCCTTCCCCTTCACTCCCTTTCTACCCTCTTCCCTGCCCTAGGAAGACCATGCATTACAAGTACAGGAAAATCATATACATTCTTTTCTATCTGTATAAATGTTGCTTACTTATCACAGTGGACATCTCGACAGAATGTTTGCAGGAACAACCTTCTTCTTGTTGTGGGTTATTTAATGAGCACTAAGCGCACACTGCATTGTACCCCACATCACATCGACTAGACCACAACAGACCAAGACAGGAACCATCCACATGAAACCACCAGCAGGTAACTTGGCACTTCGTTTTTTTAATTTGTTGTGTATGTCTAAAAACCTAGTAGCAAACCTGTTCGCGCCCTCCTCCAGTAATAAATAAACACGAATTCTAACCCAAATCTGAAATTTTGCCCAACCCATAAGATGTCTCCCACCAACTCAGAAGCTCTCCACCATCGAAACTGTTTAACTTCTCTGATTAAAACAACAATTTCTGCCTCGTAAAAACCGAATTTCCTTGTCATCAAAAACTTAAGCTTTCCCTCATCAAAACCAGATTTGTTCTTCCCCATAAAACGAGAAGTTCTCCCTCACCAAAACTGACATTTCCTCTCATCCAAACTAAAAATCTTCCCGGCCAAAACAAAAGTTTTGCTTTGTCAAAAGCCAGAGGCACTTATTCATGAAAGTCACAAATTCTACCTCATAAGCAAAATCTACCTCAATAAGCAACACACACACACACAACACACACACACACACACACACACCACACACACACACACACACACACACCCTACAACCACCCCCATCACTTCCAAACAAGCAAAACTACAAAAACAGTCCTCTTTTCAAATCCAGAAGTTCTCCCTAGACAAAAGTTCTCTTCCTCTCAAAATGAAGAAATAAATAATGAAGCCAAAAACCACAAACCCAAAATAAAAAAAAAACTAAACAAAATCTTAAAATAACAGGTCCCCTCCCCTTTCGCCCACACTGAAAAGTTTTCCCTCGCCCACATCTAAGCTTTCCTTTGCCAAAAAATTTAGAAGATCGTGTTATCAATAACACAATTCTCCCGTGTTAAAGTCGAAGGTCTCCTCATCACACCCAGTTAGTTCCCCTGATCTGACCCTGATGAACAATACAACAAAACCACAAGAAAAAAAGAATCATCTTTTCATAAATATATGGGCGCACAGATCAGGTGACCCAGTCACAATGAAGGAAAAAAAACGAGAAAAGAGAGAGAGAGAGAGAGAGAGAGAGAGAGAGAGGGGAGAGGGGAGAGAGAGAGAGAGAGGGGAGAGAGAGGAGAGAGAGAGGGGAGGAGAGGGTTCAGGAAAGGGAGAGAAAGAAAAGAGAATGTTCAACTCAACTCCCCCAGTGCCAACAGTTCTGTTACATAACCACCAACAGATGTCAGGCGATTGTCTGTCGAAGGGGAGTGGTGAGGTGGAAGACAGAAAAGCAACACGGCGGAAGAGGGTTGTGGCGTGATTGACATGGTTAGACCAGGAGTGCCAGGGTCATCTGTGGCCTGGCACTCTGGTCCCAAATTTGCACGGTGTGCCTACCATTGTCCAGGCAGAGTACAGACAGTCTGGTACCCAATGCACGGTGTGCCCCCCATCGTCCAGGGAGAGTACAGACATTGTGGTACCCATTACGTAGTCTGCCTACCATTGTCCAGGGAGAGTACAGACATTCGGGTACCCTCAACATGGTCGGGCCTACCATTGTACGGGGAGAGTACAGACATCCTTGGTCCCCATTACATGGCCTGCCTACCATTGTCCAGGGAGGGTACAGACATTTTAAGTACCCATTGCACGGTGTGGACCCCCC
>CM031620.1:63904279-63916779 GCA_018398815.1 Conus ventricosus | reverse complement strand
CTCTCTAAACTATAATGTTTCATCGAATTCGCTGTGGATGTTTCGACAGAATTTGTTTTGTCCCCAGAAAGACTTTCATTCAAGCCAGGGTTGTTTGTCATGATTGTGAAAGTATGCGCTATGCAAAGTCAACGTTGTGCAATGCAAATTTTGTGCCCAAATACAACGGTATACTTCAAACAGCCCAAAACCAGATGCACGTGTTTACCACAGAGACATCCGCGTCTAGCCCGTTACTACTCTTGTTGTGGCTGCTGTTGTTATTGCTGCTGTTACTATGCTGTCAACACCATTTTTGCTGTTTGTCAAATAATTGTCCCATACCACTTCCCCTAGTCTATAGGAGACCTCAATAGGAGTCACTGAACAAAATCATCCAAAAATAGCTTGTAGTACATTTTATGGCTGTAATTTATTTGCACGTCTCAAAAACATCCCTGAAAGCCTAGAAGCTACCCCCCGCGGCCCCTTTTCTCTCAACTGTCCATCCTTTAAATCACAGCTCAGACCAGAAATAATACTTTGTCCAAAGCAAAAGTGTCCCCCCCTAAATGCATACTCCCCCAGTCAAAACCGTAAGCTTTCTCTCATTATAAACCAGTATTATTGTCTTGTGAAAAATAGATTTTTTTATGATCAAAATAAGGGTCTTCTTATCAAAAAATTTCCCGCATTTTTCTCATCAAAACCAGACGTCTTCCCTTATCAAAATTGGAAAATTTCCCTTTTTCAAAATTAAAACCATATCTCCTGTTATATGTAAACGTTATCTTCTATTCAAAAGTGAAAGCTTCTCTGGTCGACGGTCATTGGTAAACATTTTTCCTCGTCATGAACCAAAAACTCAAAATATCCCGTGGTCAAAAATTTTCTCCTACATAGTCCCCCTCCCCTTTTCCCTCTTCTAAGATTTAAAAAAAAACGAAAGGAAAAAAAATCCTTCTTGATCAAATCCAAATTTTTTTCCCAAAACAAAACGTAAAGTTCTTATTGAATAAAAGAAAAGAACAACGCATATACACAAACAAGGGAAAAACTGCCCTTCTCACCTGTTAAATCGTGAAGTTTTCCTTACTTAAACCTAAAGGTTCTGTCTTCTAAACGCCAGAAAGTTTCCTTTATCAAGCCTGTTTGGTGACACAATGAAAATAGAAAATAATGTTCCTATGGTAGACAGGGTTAATGATTATGATCGGGTTTAAAAAAGCAGTGAGATTATATCGATTTACTCTCTCTCTCTTCTCTTCTCTTCTTTTCTCTTTCTCTCTCTCTCTTCTCTCTCTCTCCTCTCCCTCTCTCACACCCCTCACACACACCACACACACACACCACAACACGGGATAGCTCAGCTGAAGTAATTTCGCCTGCTTTAAAGGTTTCTGATCTGAGCACTATTGCTATGCTGACCAGTTTAACAAGTCTGGGTGATCGCCTAACAAGTGTTGTTTAAAGAAAAAGAAGAGACGGCACCAAAAAAGGCGTGAGCATTAAAAATGCCAGCAAGAATGTGCTGGGACCGTTGGAACGCCAGGACCAGGCCCAGAGCTCCATGACAGAGGTACAATCTTCACCTCCAGATAAACTGAAGACCGAAACAAAAGAAATCAGCACCCAGACGGAGGTTAGTGAGTCTGTTTCGCCAATGATTCAGTCACTTTTTGAGCGTATTGAAAGTCTTGAAAAGACAGTAAAATTGCAAACCGAGGCGATTAAAAACTTAACACCAAGTCTTTAAAGTCTTACAAGAAGAACCTAAGAAGACTGAAACATGCCTCTCTGCTGAACTCCCTAGTTTCCATACGAAGCCGGAAAAACTTTCGCGGATGCTGCAAGAACTGCTCCACTGACCCCTGCCACCAAAAACATCGGGCAGAACAACGATCAAGCACAAAGAAAACAAAAAAAAACAAAACGAAACAGAACAAAAGCAAACTGGAGAGATGAAAAACTGACGTCAATGATAGTGAGCCCACGCGTGACGTCAAAGTAGAAAAGAATGTTCGAAAGCGTCACAATAGGGAAAAGCTTCCACAAGTCATTCTTTTGGGGGGTTTCTGTCTTCATTTATAAAAACCCAAAGGGGACGGGTTTGGTCCTAGGGCTTGTCCCTTGGGTGGGAAAAATTGCCGTACCACTGAAGATTTTCAAAAAACTCTTAAATTTTCCCCAAGCCGAAATCGAAAAACGGGAGAGCAAGCCATAATATAGACGAAATTTGGGTTTTTTCATTGTGAATAAAGACACCCAGTCATCAACCCCAAAAAACCCAGTCCAAAAGTTCACAAAAGTAATCAAGAACATCGCTGGCTGCCCCCTTTTTTTCCAAACTTCAAAATTGTTGTCAAAAAATCACCCCCTTTTGTGACTCCCAACTTGATGTCAAAAAAGAAACTTTTTAAGGGAAATTTCTTAGTGAAGGGTTACAATCTATAGAACCCCTTTTTCCCATAAACCCTTCCCCCTCTCCACCACCCCCAAAGGAGGGGGTGACTCCACCCCAACCCCCGGGGTTCCAGCATTTTGGGCGGGCAACTTTGGCCGACATTGAGGGACATGTTCGGGGAGGGGACCGCGAAGAACCCCCCTTCCCCCTTTACCATTACCACCAAAAAAGGAATTCACCCCAACAGCCTAACCTCCGAAATGCCCTCCTTCCCCCACAAATTGGGAAGATCATGGAACTTTTATCGAACTTCTTGATTTGAGGTTTCCCTTTAAAAAAATTCACATTTCCAAAAAGAAATTTTGTCTGGGCTTAGTACTTTTTTACTTTGGTAAAGAAAAACAGTAAAATACTGGGCATTGACTGTTTTTGGTATAATATTTTAGGACTTGCCCCCTTCGCGAAAATTGTTATCACAATTTTTTTTTAGTTGTTAAAAACCAAAAACCTCTCCCCCCCCCCTTCCCCCCCCCCCCCCCCCCTTTTTTATTTTTTTTTTTTTTTTATTAGCGTTTTTTCTCTGCGTATTTTTTTATCATTTTTTCTGGGGTTTTATTCGGGGTTATTTTTAATAACCTTCGCCGGGGGTCTTTGGGTCCGGGGTGGCCCCAGAAGGGTTTTTTAATTGAAATTTCTCAAAAATATAAATTTTGAATTTAAGCTTTTAAGAACCCTGGGGCCACCAAAAAGCCTTTTTTCCTAAAAGTTTAATTTAAAAATTTCAGCGAGAAGAAATTTATAAAAAAAAAAGGGTAAAATTTAATACACACAAGGGCATCGGGGGGCCCCGTGGGGGACCCTACTTCCCCAAAAAAGGGAAAAAGTGTGCCCCAACCCTTCCGTAATGTGGGGCCGGCGGCCCCCCATGCTTCCCAAAAAAGGGGAAACGTCCCTTTTTCCTTCCGTAGATGTCGGGGGGCCCAGGGGGCCCACATTTTTTACTGTAAAAAACCAAAATACCGGAAGGGCCCCCTTTTTAAATCATTTCATATCGGGGGCAAGCAGCAGCCCCGGGGTTGGGGCCTTGGGACGAGTTTTCTAAGCAGGGTTTTTTTCTCCCATACCTTTTCTTAAATCATTTTGCTCGATAATTTTGTGTTCTTTCGTAACCCTTTGGGCTTTTTTATCAACAATTCAGGTTACGTAAAAGTCCGTTTCTCTGTGCATAGGGCCAGTGTACCCCCGGGCCCTTCAACTTTGGGTGTGGCATGGGGGAAAGGGACAAAGGAAAGATGTATAAACCTGGGGGCATCTCAGGGGTAAGCTAAAAATTTTCACAGTGTTTGAAAAAAGCAAAGCCCGGATGAAAGGGCCTAAAGGTGATCTGGGTGTGTGTGTGGTGTTTTGTGTTGTGTGTGTGGTGGGTTGTGGGGGGGGGGAGAGAGAAGAGGGGGGAAAAGAGAGAGAGAGGAGAAGAGAGAAAAGGGGAAGGGGGGAAAAGGAAAGGGGGTGTTTTGGGGAAAAGATAAACACAGGCAGAAGAAAAAGCCCAAAAACAGACAACAAAACCAAACACACACACCCCCACACACACACACAAAAACAACACACACAACACACACCCACACCAAACACACCTCTACATTGGGCGGCAGGCAAACAGACGACCCCCAAAAAATTTGGAAAAAACAGGAAAAAAATAATTTAGTCAACAAACTTAAAATTTTATATTTTGTAAGAGGGACAAAATAAAAAAAAATTACAAATTTGGGGCCGGCAATATTCAAAAATGAAATGTGTGATTGCATTTGTCGAAAAGCTGGCCACGGGGGAAAGCGAACCCTCTTTTTACCCAAAAGGGGAAAAGGGGAGAAAGGGGGGAGAATTCGGGGACCCCCAATCGGGCCTTTTATGATATCAGAAATGAAAAACCATGGGAAAAAAAAATACCCGCCCTTTAAAACAAAAAAAGAAATTTAAAAATTTCGTAAATCAGTCAAAGCCCCAGGGAAAATAAAAAAAAATTTGAAACCCTTCTCTTTATCCTATATGTCCCCCGGTTCCTTTTGAACAAAACCAAATATTCACCATACGTGCAATGTTTTCTCAAGTGCGGGAAATTTTTAATCTGCAATTAAATCATAAAGTTTTTGAAAATTTAAAACAATGAAAACCCTTTTTTCAAAGCTTTTATTCAAATTAAAAGTTCCCCTTGAAAACAAGTCCACAAATTACAGCTTAAAAACAAAATCGCTTTCCCCAACAAATGGAAAAAAGTTTTTTGGAAAGGGAAAAAAAAAATACACATAAAGTGAAAACAAATAAAAATTTTAAAACCATAAAATTTCCTGGGTTTTAAAAACATTTCTGAGCCTTTTCAAACCCCTTTATTGAAAATTTCATGTTTGACATGTGAAGAAAGATTTTAAAAATTTAAAAAATGTTTTTTCCCTTTTTGGGGGGACTGCATACCATTTTCACCAGGGGAGGACCCGGGGCAAAAGGGGGCCGTTTCCCCCCAAAAAGCTGAAAAACTGGGGAGTGCTTGATTTTTTTAAAATTAAATTTCAGATGTTGATTTGTGTCTACAGCTTTTTCAAATGGGAAAGAAACTGTGTTGTTGGGGGGTTTAAAAAAGGGGAGAGAGAGAGCGAGAGAGAGAGGAGGAGGGGAGGGGGGGGGGGGGGGAGCAAACAGGAGGGAACGAACAAAATAATGTGCGGGAAAAACACAATCGAAGCAGGGTCTAATTTTTTTTTCAGAAAAACCCCCAGTAAAAAGGGCAGGACCATTGTCCCGTCCCAAGCAGACATTTCCCCACACTTTTTATTTTGATCCCCCCAAAAAAAAGACATTTCCCCCCCGGAAACCCCTTTTCTTACTTTCCCCGTAGCCTTTTCCCAAAGGGCAACATCGCAAAATGGCCCCCTTTTCCGACCCTTTTGGGGAGTGAGCGATGGCCTGGGGTCAGATCCGGGCCCGCCTCTTGCGCAATTCCCAGCAGCTTGAACCCGATTTCCTGGTTTAGGGTTTAGTCTCCTGACCCTTCCCGCTCTTTACGGGTGGGTTAGCCAGTTTGGGATTTTCTCAAAGTTTTTTTTTGGGGCTTTGGATCAAGACTGTAAATTCCCGGGAAAAGTGTCTGTCGAGGGCGGGGCTTTTTCTTTTGGGAGCATCATCGTTTTCTGACGCTTTTGGGTAAAATGCCCCGTGCATTTTGGTGTACAGAGAGTTGTCCCCCATCGTGCCCGCGACTGTGGGGGAGGTCAAAAGAAAAAAATTGCCCCCCAAACCAACAAAAACCCACCCCTTGGGTGCTCTTTTTGGGGTGTATTTGGGCCATCTTGGGAGGGAGCGCCCGCTCCCTTGGTGGAATTATAAAAGAGAAAACTTTCTGACTTTTTTTTTTCCCCTTGGGGGCGGGCCCGCTTTTAAACCCCACCCAAAGTCATGCAAATTTAACTGAAAAACCAAAAAGTGTTCTTGTTTTTTTTACCCCGGTAAAATTTCCAGGGGGCTGTTTTTTTATAAAAACCCCAATGCTGTGCAGTGGGGGGCCTTTCTTTAACCCGGAAAAAGGGGCGGCAGGGAAACTTTTTTTTGGTTTCTACTGTGCCTAACCCCCGTCAGGAACCCTTTTTTTGGAATCCTTCGCCAGAGCTAAATTGTAAGTAGTTTTTCGCATGTTATGTTGCGGGCCACTCTTGAAAAGGGGTGTGCCCAAATCAAGGGCCTTTTTAGACCCCGTTTTAAACCCGTCTGGTGGCCCGCGGCCGGGCCAAGGGAGGGGGGCCCCCGAGAGGGAAACAAATTGTTGGAGTCAAAACCCAGAAAATCTTTTTTCCAGCATGGTTTTTCTGGGCCCAAAACGTAGAAAATTTCATCCTTCCCCCAAAAGGGGGCAAGGGTCCGTCAATTGGGCAGAAAATGGCCCCCCAATGTGTGCTTGGGTCAAGTTTGTAAATGAAATGATCCCCACAGGCCCTGAATTGGGGGGGGCATCTTTTTTAGGCTCGCTTGCGGACCTTTTGGGGTTTTTTCCCTCAAACCTCAGGCTGACAAAGGTGTCTTGAACCTCTGTTTGCTCTGCATGCTCCAAAAACCCCATTCAGCCTCAAAGGGGTCCCTTTTTACAATTTATTTGGGAAAAAACCAAATTTTTTTTTTCGTACCCCCCAAAACAACAAAAAAAACCCCTCAAACCCCCAAATTTTTACAAAGGCGCAAATTAACCCACTTTCTGAAATTGTGTGCGGCCCTTAAAAGAAAAATCTTTGTTTCATTCACTTTACTGCTGTGCCAAAAAAAAAATAAAGAGAAACTGAAATCACAACTCTGTTTTTGAGTATGGGGCCGCACGGGCCCCAAAGACATCTACGGGGGGGGTGCCCACTTTTCCCTTCTTTGAGAAGTATGGGTCCGCACGGCCCCACGATGGCTTCCGTGTGTAGTCTAAAAACCCGGTCTGGCGAAGGTAACAAACAACCGAATTTCTTCACATTTTCCTTTTTGCCTTATCATGACAAAGTCAGTTCCCATTAAGGTTTTACAATGGAAAAGCAGGTCTGTAAAAACAAACCTGTCTTATCTCACTCAACATCTTGTTTCTTCTTACTACCAGGTTCTGATTTTACAATCTTTGAATGTAATCCAAAACAACCTACCTAAACTGGTAAATTATTATTATCCACCATGCATGAGATAGTAAATAAAACAGAAAATATTAAGACAGCTATATACATTAATGAAAAAATACAGTATACAGTGTGTGATTCCCCAGCCCCAAAGAATGATCCTAATATTCTTTCATGTGCTGCAAGTCTAAAGTTTAATGATCAACTAATAATAAATGTTGTTTCTGTCTACTTACCAAAAGGCCTAACAGAAATTAACACGGAATGGATTCGTACAATAGAAAATCCAAACAAAAAGTGGCTAATTTGTGGAGACTTTAATGCACACTCCCCTTTTTGGGAGAAAAAATGCACTTTGATCACTAGTCACAGATTTTAGAAAACATAGTAGACTCAAATCTTTACCTTTTAAAACGATGGAAGAGTGACTAGAATTCCAGACAATGCAAATCATAGAGCCACTGCCTTTGATCTGTCTTTTGATATCCCTGCTTTGGCCCATAATTGCACATGGGAACCACTTTGTGACACGTTTGGGAGTGATCATATACCCATTGTTACCACTGTCAATGTTCAACAAATATCTAGCGATTGAGATAAAGATGTCATTCCTAAATATAATTATAACTTTGCTGACGGGGAAACTTTAGAGCTTTTTTATGTGCACAAAACATAGATTGCATTAAAGATGATAACATAGACATTTATTACTCAAAATTTACGGAAACAGTACTAAATGCTGCTGATTATGCCATCCGAAATATGCAGCTCGCAAATCAGATAAACATGCAGGGAATGTATGGTGGAATGATGAATGCCAGAAAGCAGTTGACAAGAAAACAGAAGAATATAAATTATATCTACAAATCCTGGACCAAAAACGCATGCTCCAATGAAGAAAGCAAATGTCATGAGCAATAGAACGATTGCAAAAGTCAAGCGGGAATTTTGGTCTAATTTCTGCACCCATAAAGACTTACAGAGGGTGTGGAAAAAGTTAATGAAATGAAAAATGGTGTTCATTTGCCACACTGTCCAATCAAATTTGATGGTAATGAATTACCAAGCAATTCGGAAAAGGCAGAATCATTTGTAGATATTTTTTGCTGATATAATGAATGCAAGCAAACTACCAAAAAATCACAAAATGTTCAGGGAAAATGAAGAAAGAATGATGACTATCAAGATCTGCAGCGTAAAGATGATCTTTATGTCAATGCTCCAATTACTAAAACGTGAGTTGAGAGAAGCTTTACTTTCCCTGACTAATAAAAAGTCATCAGTAGGCATGGACGCAATTTCTAATATATATCTTACTTAAACATTTGCCAGACAGTTGGGTACTGTTGCTCCACGACTTATTTCAAAAGTGTTGGAACAGGGACAAAACCCTAAAATATGGAAATATTCTATCATAATACCGATTCCTAAAGAAGGAAAAACGAAAAGTAATAAGATAATTACAGACCTATATCATTAACTTCGCATGTAGGTAAACTCATGGAAAAGATAGTTTTAAACAGACAATATTCTATTGTAATAAAAATAAAGTGATCCCCAAAAAAACAAGCCGGTTTCCAAAAGGGTAGGTCAACAACCATTGACCATCTTGTCAAATTGACTACACAGGTAAAGCATCAATTTGCTCGCAGAAAGAACATTCTAGCAACCGTTTTTGATATAAAAAAGGCATATGATTGTGTTTGGCATCATAAATTACTGTTAAAATTGGGAACAAATTGGGTTGTCTGGGAACATCTACTTTTACATAAAAGACTTATTGATGAAAAGAAGCATGCAAACAAAGGTGGGAAATTCCTATTCGACTACACGCATGCCTACAATGGGTATTCCACAAGGCTCAGTAATAGCGCCCCATCTTTTTAATATATTACTTCATGACCTACCTCAATGTTTGTCAAAAAATGTCAACTTTGTACAATATGCAGATGATATTGTATGTGGATGAATGTATCCATGAAAAAGAAGTCACCAAAAAGAGATATAAATTACTATAGAAAAGCTTATCAAATGGAATTAGATAAATTAAATAACTACTTGCTTGAAAATGGACTAACTCTATCAACTGAGAAAACTCATCTGGTTTTATTTAACAATGGTGCTGATCCACCCAACTTACCATCCCTCCATATTGGGTCTGATAATTTTGGAATATAAACAAAGGGCAAAGTTTTGGGGGTTATATTACCTCTAAATTAAATTGGAATTATCACATTGAATACCTATTAACTAAAGCAAGAAAAAAATTTAATTTTTTTAAAGTTATTAGTAAGCAATACTGGAGCCAAGATGTCAGAGTACTAAAACATCTAGCGATAAATCTTGTTCGCTCTAGGCTTACGTATGGTCAAGAAGGTTTTTTCACTGCTCCCAAAACATTTATTAAACAAATTACAAAGCGTGGACTGTAAAGCTTTTCGATGGTAAAAGGGGGTTCCTTTCCATACATCAACAATAGCAACATATAGAGAGGTAGGAGTACTTCCTTTAAATGAATGCCGTCACCTTGCCATCGCTAAATATTTGTTAAAAGGCTCTGTAAGTGAAAACAATGTTGAAAAGGAAATTGGCTTAATCAGATGTTGATTTCCCAAAACGAAGCCAAAAACATATCATGTCTTAAAACAATAAGAACTGAAACTCTAGATACTTTTCAACAATCAAATACGATTAGAAGATATGGTAAAATGTAGTAATCCATGTAGTGCTATCCCTCCATGGGAATTACAAAAAGGACATTTTGACATTAATTATACCCATGCAAAGAAAAGTGAGAATTAAATCGCATTTGCACAGTTGCGAATGAGCATTTATTTCTCAATTATCAAAATCAATCTCAAAGTTTATACCGATGGTTCAGTTCTAGAAAATCACGAAGCTGGTGCTGCTTTAACTATCCCCTACTTAAAGGTCAAAAGAGGTTTTATATTGGAAAGCACAGATCTATATTTACAGCTGAATTAACTGCCATTCTCATGGCTTTGCAATATTTGCTTGATTTTCCGAAAACTGTGACTCAGATTCTTTTTTGTGTAGATTCAAAATCAGTGTTGTATGCCTTAAGCAATTCAAAAATTTTAGTGAGAGACAAGATTTGATTTTTGCGATTAATCATTTGGGGCATTTCCTTATCCTACGAGGTAGTAATCTTACATTTCTTTGGGTGCCTTCACATAGTGGAAATACATTTCAATGAATCCGCAGATAAACTAGCTAAAACCTCTGCAGATTATACAAACGAAACATATGATTGAAAATCCCATTATCACTGAAAGAAGGGTACAGCCTACTGCAGAATGGAAGCATTGTAAAAGAAACAAGAAGATGTTGGCCACTCATCACCCTGCTGACCACCAAACGAGTTTTGGGAAAATGTGTTTTATATCTAAGTATGGTCAACTGTCTAACTTAAGGCTTATAACTTCCCTTGCCTATATATTTAAACTTAATGCTTTTAAGACCAAATTCACTTCCAACATCACATGCGTTTTGTGGTGGGAAAATTTCTAATGAACATATACTTTTCAACTGTAGTAAAAAAGAAAACCTATCTACCTGCTTTTTCGGAAACGTCCCTGAAGGAGTTTTAATATAACCCCTTTTGATTTGTGACATTGTTTTAGGTCTTGTTCAGAGTACCATTTTTAGATTCCTTTAATAATTCTATTTTCACGTTTAAATGTTATTATCCTGTTACCTTTAAAGGGTTCATCTGATTTTAAAAAATGTTATTCTAGTTATGTTATAGGTTGCAATTTTTATTCATGTTAACATTTTTTCTTCCGATTCCCATTCTGATCCTCATTTTTCTCTTTTTCCTTTCCCATTTATACTTCATCTTTCTATCTCACTGTTTCTCTATCTCTTTATCTCCTTCAGTTGCCTGTCTATCCCCCCCCCCCCTTCCCTCCCTTCCTCCTTTTCTACCTTGTTTATTCATTTATTTTGGTTGTCTAAAATCACTAATGTGTATAGACATTAAATTGAAGAAACACACACACACACACACACACACACACACACACACACACACACACACACACACACACACACACACCACACAACTACCCCCACCACCACCACCACCACCACCACCACCCACCATCAAATATCACCACACCACCAGGCCGCACACCAAAAATGAATGTGCCAAAGCCTTGCTTAAGAAGTCGAGTATTTACTGACGGGCATACTAAGATTGTTTCTGAGAATTCTTATTGTGCCTGAAAGTTGTTTTACCTCCTTTTCTTCTATATGCCCATCAAGGTACACGCCAGGTGGGCTCCAAGCAGACAGGTTTAAAATGCAAGGGATGGGCTATTTGAGGGACTCCCCCTGGCGCAAAGACAGGGTCAAGTTGAGCGCAAAGCCTGACAGGACTGCGATGTCAGGTAAGGGGTAGTTTTTACGTATTTCTAGATTGTGAATGATTCCATCGGAAGAAATCCCAAAAACAAGTGAATTGATTGATGAGGGGGGTGGGGGGTGGGGGTTGTTCATCTGATCTGTTATCAGTTTAATATCAATTTCTGGCTCATATTTACGTTACACCTCAATAGGCTTACAAGTATTATACAGTGAATTAGTGCACAATCCTAACACCTCAACACGTTTACAAGGATTATACAGTGATTTAGCGCAAAATCCTAACGCCTTAAACGCCTACAAGGATTATACAATGCGTTCGTGCAAAATCCTAACGCCTCAAACGCCTACAAGGATTATACAGTGAGTTCGTGCAAAATCCTAATTGCAGAGTGTGGCCACCAGCTGCTCCACCAACCCCTTCACCACCTCCAACACACTTTCCAGACCAGGGAAACCTGTGAACAACAGGGGCAGGGAGAAGATGACGGGGGGGGGGGGGGGGGGGGGGGGGGGGGGGGGGGGGGGGGGGGGGGAGGGGGTCAAGCCCGGCTGCATTCCCCCCTGGACCATCCGCTGCGGGCAGGCGGACTATGTAATGGGTGCCAGAACGCAGAAGCCACAGATAATCATGTCATCCCATGTCTAACCACGTCAATCACGCGAGACTCCCGCACCCCATTTCTTCCCACCCCCCATCCCCCGCACACTGTCCCACTCTTTGCTCTCTTCCAGCTTTCTCTCTCTCCCTCCCCCCCCCCCCCCTTCACTCTCCACCCTGCCACTCCTCCCCTTCCCCTACCCTCCTCCCAACCCTCATCCAACAGATCGCGTGACATCATCAGCAATATGTAACAGAAATGTAGACTCTAGCACAGTTGAGATCAAACAGTTTCTGTGTCCTCTCTACCTGCCCCCTGGATCCCCCATCTCGACCCCTCTCTCTTTCTCTCTCTGTCGCTCTCTCTCTG
The DNA here is from genome assembly GCA_018398815.1 of Conus ventricosus. Taxonomy (NCBI): domain Eukaryota; kingdom Metazoa; phylum Mollusca; class Gastropoda; order Neogastropoda; family Conidae; genus Conus; species Conus ventricosus. The sequence continues at coordinate 63,904,405 of CM031620.1, read as the reverse complement.
TCTGTCTGTCTGTCTCTCTCTCTCTCTCTCTCTCTCTCTCTCTCTCTCTCTCTCTCTCTCTCTCTCTCTCTCTCCTCTCTCTCCCTCCCTCTCTCTGATTTCCATGTCTGCATCTCCAATAAGACA
>CM031620.1:63899279-63901779 GCA_018398815.1 Conus ventricosus | reverse complement strand
TAAAACTTGGAGGGCAATATAATGTCATGTGATCGATTAACATTATATTCCGCGTTCAGACAACCAAATGATGCACCACAGTATGTAAAACATGATTATGAGTATTGTGTTAGGAAAGTTCTTATAGAGTCAGAGTTTGTGTGTCTCTACTGAAACCAAATCGCTGAAGACCTTTGACAGCGTATGAGAATATGCGTATATCTTGATGAAATATACAACAATCTGAACAACACTATACTCTGATATGTCCCGGGTATTGAAATCGTAATGACTCTTCATGCAAAAGAACTTTTTGCCCATTCCTAATGCTATTCAAATGTCACTATTGTTTGCAGACGTCAAAGTACGCCTGTCCCCTTTTTTCCCCAAAAACTTTTGCTTAAATACGTAAGTTCACATTTAGCTAATAACGCACAGCCAATACTCTCTCTCTCTCTCTCTCTCTCTCTCTCTCCTCTCTCTCTCTCTCTCTCTCTTCTCTCTCTCTCTCTCTCTCTCTCTCTCTCTCTCTCTCTCTCTCTCTCTCTCTTTCTCTCTCTCTCTAATGCATCTGATGAACTATGAATAATCTGAATCCATGTTATTCAAAAGTACAAATGTGCCACACCCTACATTAACTGGATGTACATCACTCTGTCTTTCTTTGTGTCTTTTTTGTAACCGTTGTCACCGAAACGAATATCACTGTCATGCGTCACCCTGCCCTCACCTTTCTTAGTTTGACACAGCCAGAAATGGCCTCCTCATTAAACCATTCTGATTCCAACTCTGACACACACACCCCTCAACCCCTCTCGTCATTAAATTATCCTGATTCTAACTCTGACCCCTCCCTCACCCTCACTATCCTTTTCTTCAAGAAACAAATCTAAACTGTTAGTTCTGTTAGATGCTTAAAGTATAGCGACCGGTGTAAGGCTTTTCCAGATGTTCCCATTCGCTATCTACCGCGCGGGGGTGGGGGTGGGTGGGGGTAGGAAGAAAATCACTTACGCTTTTATCACACACTTTGCGTACAAGCATAATTGCAAACCATGAACCAAAATACTTCTTGGAAGCCACGGCCATTTCTGTGCTCTACTGTAAGAGATTTCATGAGTTTGCTTCAGACGGATTCACAGAAGCAATGTTTTGAAGGGAGAGGATTCTGTCCAATGAAACTGTCCCCCGTTGAGTAAAACTGAGTAGAGCACCTTCCGTTGAATTCCATATGACTGAATTTTCCTTCGAAGATCATGGCATTTTTTATGCATGTAAATTCATGAACAAATTATAAAACTGCTCATATTGTTTGCATCCTCATTGTGTTTTTTTCAATTCTGAATTTACCGTTGCCAGTTCTAATGTAGGAACCTTTCCATCATGGTACAACCATCCTGAAAACCCTCATCTACTCCCTCCCCTCCCCTCCTGCTCTATATCTTTCCTCCATCACGTGTGCCCCCCGCCCCTAACCCCCACCTCACACTCCTCCATCCCTCTGGTCACACTGTTCTCCGGGTATTGATCGGCTGTCTGTCTCTCCATCGATCTGATAAACGACTACTCCATTCTCTCCACCACCACCACCACCCTCCTTCCACCACCACCCCTCTCTCCGCTCCTTTCTCTCCAATCCTTTCCCACCTTCCTTTCCCGTCCTTCAGTGGCTCTTATCAGACCCGTTAGATTTCTGACTGCTTGCAACCCATGACCTTTCATCAGGATGAGCTCCATCCAAGCCAGCAAGGCACATCTGAATAATAGAGGGTGGTTACATTTCTAGTCCCATGGTGAAGCAGTTACAGACACATAACTCGAAATTAATACTCCACGTGCTACGCGTTCACCTAGCGCACATGCTGACGTCAGGAAAGCAAACGTAAGAGGTTTTGACCTTCAGCGTGGTTTGGTTGGTTCAAAAATTCACAAATCAACATCTTCAAGAATTTCCTGAAGAGTCAAATTATGGAGTGCAGCCATTGCAATGCGCCGTTTTGCCTGACGAATGCTTCCGGTATTAAGTTGTTTGCTATTGTCTTATCTGACTCATGACAGTATAGAATCGTATGCGAATACAATGATAGTCAGTTTATTGACATTTTGACGAGTAAGACGATACTGACACAGAAACCTGTGCCCACACAACCAGAAACTCTAAACCCTGCAGACATGTTTGTGTCGTGATCATTCCAGAGCATTCTCTGACTGGATTAGTCTGTCATTGTTACACACGTTCGCACACACTCGACCAACACTTTAACACTGTGTCCTTTCATTCATTTGATGAGCACCTGAAAGTCTTTCAGCTTAACTCGCATGTAGGCAATTCACTGTATTCATCACTGCCTGTGTTTTGAGCTTAAACATGCTCTCTGGTCTGCTCTCTGGAATTTATCACTGAGCCCGCGTCACTGAAAACATACACGTCGAGGAGCGGAACGCAAGTAACGCGAGTAACCATACAATCCATAGACCCAGGAGAAGGCAACTCCACACAGACCGCGATTTTAATCCATCA
>CM031620.1:63871779-63884279 GCA_018398815.1 Conus ventricosus | reverse complement strand
GGATAGAGGATCCGTGTGGAGAAAGTGGGTGGGGAGGGACGGATAGAGGATCGTGTGGAGAAAGTGGGGTGGGGAGGGACGGATAGAGGATCCGTGTGGAGAAAGTGGGTGCGGAGAGACGGATAGAGGATCCGTGTGGAGAAAGTGGGTGGGGAGAGACGGATAGAGGATCGTGTGGAGAAAGTGGGTGGGTAGAGACGGATAGAGGATCGTGTGGAGAAAGTGGGTGGGGAGGGACGGATAGAGGATCCGTGTGGAGAAAGTGGGTGGGGAGGGACGGATAGGGATCCGTGTGGAGAAAGTGGGTGGGGAGGGACCGATTGAGGATCCGTGTGGAGAAAGTGGGTGGGGAGGGACGGATAGAGGATCCGTGTGGAGAAAGTGGGTGGGGAGGGACCGATTGAGGATCCGTGTGGAGAAAGTGGGTGGGGAGGGACCGATTGAGGATCCGTGTGGAGAAAGTGGGTGGGGAGGGACGATTGAGGATCCGTGTGGAGAAAGTGGGTGGGGAGGGACGGATAGAGGATCCGTGTGGAGAAAGTGGGTGGGGAGGGACCGATTGAGGATCCGTGTGGAGAAAGTGGGTGGGGAGGGACGGATAGAGGGATCCGTGTGGGCTTCGATCATGAAAGGATCAGACAGTTTTTGTTTGCTTGCTTAAACAAATGCAAGTGTTCCGCATCTCTCTCTCTCTCTCTCTCTCTCTCTCTCTCTCTCTCTCCCCATTATTATATATATTATATATATATATATATATATATATATATTATATATTATATATATGTTAATAATATTAAAAAAGGAATGCTAAACTCTACAAATTTGTTTCGAGCGTGTTGCGCTGTCATCAGGATGGCCCTCGGTTTGCCCACCGCCGATGTTATATAGCGTGTGGGCTCCCGTTTGCGGTTGTTTGCACGTGCGGGTTGGCTGCACGTGTTTTTGGGGGGCTTTCAGGTTTTTGTTTTGGATGTGTTCACTAACAACGATTTCCATTTATGCCTGCAGTTGTTTACTATTTCTGTTTTGGTGTTTAAAGTTGCTAAGTGTGGTTTGCATAGTATTAACCATTTTTCAGTTAAACATAGGTTGCACCTTTTTGAAACATTGCTGTATGGTGATGCTCTTTTTATGATTTTCCAGGATATATTGTAGCTTGTTTTTGCGTCTTTAAGTTTCCAGTATATTTGCTCAGTTCTGTTTGGTTTTTATATTTTTCTTTATTAAATGATGTTTGTGGTTTGCATATCTGGTTTTGAAGTGGTTTTCAGTGATCCCTATGTATGTTTCTTTTTCATTTTCTGATGTCACAGTAGCCTGGTATACAATGTTGCTGTGAAGACATTTGTTGTTTAGTGGGCACTGCTCCTTTCTGGTGCAATTGCAAGATTTCCTTTCTTCACCCTTCTTTGCTGTGTTGATTTTCATTTTGTTGGATGCGTCAATCAGGTTTTTGAGGTTGGGCATACATGAGTACGATAGTTTAACAGTGTTTTTGTTAAATATTTTGGACAATTTGTGTTCTTTTGGAAATGAAGTTGTTAGGATTCTAAAGAATTCTTTCCCTATGTTCGTTTTTACTTTCCCGTCGTATGGGGGGTTATACCATATGATTTTTCTTTTCCTATTTTTCTTGCTTTTATTTGTGTTGTTGTCTGGGTTGTATTGTAATTTGTAATTGTATCCACTTGTTTGTAGTGCCTCCTGGTATTCTACTGCTGCATTGTTGAACACTCTCTCACTGCATGACAGGTTTGATAGTCTCTTGTTTATGCCATGGGGTATGGTCTTCAATACAGATGGTGGATGGTTACTTTTGGTGTGTACATAAAGCGGTGTATCGTTGGGTTTCTTGTATGGTTTGTATATATGATTGTTGAGATCCAGTGTTATGTCTAAGTAGTTCACTACCTTTTTGTTTGCTTCAATGGTAATCTTTAAGTTGTGGTTTTGGAAGATTTTGCAGAGTTCTTTCTTCTTGTTTTTCGATGGTTCTTGGGTTGTTGGTTAGTGCAGCAAGGCCATCGTCTCTGTATAGTCCGACTTGTTTTCCGAGTTTTTTCTCGATGTTGGACAGCATGAATAGTCCGACCAGTTCACATGTTTCTGCACCATCATATGAACCCATGGTTACGTCGAATGTTGAGTTTCTGTTGGTTTTCCTGATCCAGGTTTCATTTCTGCTGTGTAATAATGTTTTCTTGGTGTGGAGAATGATTTCCATTTCTGACCCTGTTATGTCTGTGTGGTTACTGGCAAACGTCAGGGCTTTGGTGAGTAGTTCCTCATCTATGGATGGGTAAAAGTCTACTATGTCAAATGTGATGAATACTGTATTACTTTGTTTTTTGAGTGTTTTGAACCATTGGATAACTTCGCATGTGTTCTTCCAGAGGTTGTAATCAGAGTTTGATTTTATGTCCTTTATTATTTTTTCCAGAATTTTCTTGCTTATTTTGCCTAATTCAGATTTGGATGGGTTTATTAGTCTACATGTTGGATTGTTGTGAAAGTTGGGTTTGTGGTCTTTGAGTGTTATGAAAGCTTCTTTTGTTGGTGTCGCTTCTATCCTGTCACTTAGGTCTATGCGCTCTGCAAGTTCTTTTTCTTTAGTGTCCAGGAGGCACTTTCAAACGTGGATACAATTACAAATTACAATACAAAACCCCAACAACAACCCCAAAAAAAAAAGCCCAAAAAAAAATAGGAAAAAAAAAATATTTTGGTATAACCCCCCACACGGGAAAAATAAAAAAAGAAAATTTGGGAAAGAATTCTTTAGATTCCCAACAACTTCATTTCCAAAAAAAACACAAAAATTGTCCAAATATTTAACCCCCCCCCCCCCTGTTAAAAATATGTATCAGTATGCCCCCAAATCAAAAAAAGGGGTTGAGCATCCAAAAAAAATGAAAAACAACCCAGCAAAGGAAAGGGGGAAGAAAAAGGGAAAACTTGCAAATTTCCCAAAACCCGGAAAAGGGGCCGTGGGCCCCCTAAAAAAAACAAAAAGTCTTCCCCCGCAACATTGGTTTTACCAGGCTACTGTGACATCAGAAAAAAGAAAAAAAAAAAATTTAAAAGGGATCACTGAAAACCACTTCAAACCCCGTTTTGGGAAACCCCCAAACAGTCATTTAATTTAAAAAGGGAAAAAATAAAAAAACCCAAAAAGAATGAGCAAATAAAATCTGGAAACTTAAAGGGGCGCAAAAACAAGCTACAATTTTAATTTTATCCTGGAAAAACATTTAAAAAAAAGATTTCCCAATTTTCAGCAAAAGTTTCAAAAAGGTGCAACCTATGTTTAACTGAAAAAAAAAAAAGGGTTTTTAAAACTATGCCCCAAAACCCCACTTAGGAAAATTTAAAAACCAAAACAAAATAGTAAACAAATGCAGGCATAAAAAGGAAAAAATTTTTAGTGAACACATCCCCAAAAAAAAAACCCCGAAAACCCCCCCAAAAAAACGTGCAGCCCCAAAGGCCCCGTGCAAACAAAAAGCAAACGGGGGGCCCACCGTTATAACATCCGGGGGTGGGCAAACCCAGGGGGCCCTCCTGATGGGCAGCGCAACACGCTCGGGAAAAAAAATTTTTAGGTTTTAGCATTCCTTTTTTTAAAATTAATTTAACCCAAAAGTTGCCCCACCAAGGGGGGAGCCCCTTTTAAAGTAGGCTTTTTAATCATATTCATCCTTTTCTTTTATTTTATATATATATATTTTTATATATATATATATATATTTATATATATATATATTTATATATATATATTCCGCGGTCACTGAGGGAAAAAAAACAATCCCCTTTCGAAATTCGGTTCGACCAGAGTTATATGTTTGTGGTTTCCCCCCCCTATTGGGAATTGGGTTTTCCCCCTTGGGGGGCTTAAGCTTGTGAAAGGCCCCAAATTTTTAGAAGGGATTTATTTTATTTTTCCCCCTTTACCCCCCCCAAGGGACATATGTTTGTTAGGCCCCAGGGAAATTTTCTACCCCTGCGATATGGGAAAGCTTATCCCCCCCCCATTTCTTCAATGTTTAAAACATAAGAGCAAAACTTTGTTTCTAAAAAAAAAAAAAAAAAAAAAAAAAAAAAAAATATATAATTTTAAAATATAAAATATATATATATATATATTATATATATAATAATTTTACACGAACAGTATAAAAATGTCCCCTTTAAAAAAACCAAAAGAGCCAAAACCCTGCGGGCGTGCGTGGTGTGTGTGTGTGTGGTGTGTGTGTTATGTGTGTGTGGTGTTGTATGTGTGTGCCGCGCCGCGCGCGCGCGCCGCGCGCGCGGGGTGTGTGTGTGTGTGTGTGTGTGTTGGTTTTGTTGTAATACTTTCAACTGTAATTTGAAAATAAGAAAAACCCCCCAAAAGCATCGATTATTTTTCAATATTTTGGGCCCTGGGCCTTCCCCCGGGGACATGAAAAAAGGGTATGCCCCACATCAGGGAAAACGGCAACGAACCCAAATTCAACCCTTTAAAAATTAAAATGCAATGTTTTCAAAGTTAGAAAAAAAATAACATACAAGGGTATGCAAAATTTTTTCACCCCCCTGCCCCCCCCCATCCCTCCCATAGGCAAGCAGGGCCCCCAGACGCGGGGGGCGCACGCACGACGCACGCACGGGACGCACACACACACAAAAAAACACACGCGCACACACACAAACACACGGGTTTACACACACACACACACACACACACACACCCCCACACCCACACACCACAGAGGGCCCTACACCCTCCCCACACCACACATCACCCCCACAAACACAAACACACACACACACACACAAACACACACCACACACACACGAGTCACTCCCCACCCCACACCCACACAACACACACATATTTCACACCCCGTGTCAACAAAACCCCCCACACCCACACAAACACGTGTTTTTCACACACACCACACAACACACACACCACAAAACACACACAAAAACTCAAAACCCTACGCGTGTCCCACACACCCCAAAACACCACACCACACACACCCCCCACAACCCCCACACACATCCCCTGTCCACACACACACCCCACACACACACCCCCCCCAACACCCCCACACACACGTGTCACACACAAACCCCCAAAACACACACAAACCCCCACACCACACACACACACACACCCGTGTCACACACACAACACACACCCACGTCACACAACCCCACCCCACACCCACACACCCACACACACAACCCCACAACGTGTCACACACACACACCCCCACACACACACCCCACCGTGCCCCACCAAGTGTCACCCCACACACACACACACACACACCCCACAACACACTCACAAAACCCCCCCCACAAAACACACCCACACACACACGGTCACACACACACACACGCACAAACACACCCCCCACACACACAAAACCCCCACACACCCCGTCACACCCACACACACCACACACACACCCACACACAACCACACACACAAAACACTCCCCCAATCAAAGGGTCAGCCAACGAAAACCCAAAAAGAATCAAACCAAAACCAAAAAAATTTCATAGCACTGTAAAATGTTTACTAGTTACAGGCCCCAAAAATTTTTTTTACGCCGGGGCGCGGGTGTATGTGGTTTTTGTGTGTGTGTAGTGTGTGTGTGTGTGTGTGTGTGTGGGGGAGGTGCGCGCGCCCCGCGTTTGTGCTTTTCCCGCGTGCGTGCTTGGGGTGTGTGTGTACGTTCGTGCATTTCGCGCGTTGGGGTGCGTGATGTGTGTGTGTGTGTGTTTTGGTGTGTGTGTGTGTGTTGTGTGTGTGTTTTTTGTGTGTGTGTGTTTTGCGTGGCGCCCCGCCACCCAATACTACGTGTTGGATACATGAGAGAGAGGACAAAAGGGGGGAGAGAAAAGAGGAGGGGGGACAGAGGGGGAAAAAGGGGAGAGGGGGAAGAGGGGGAGAGAGAGAGAGAGAGATTTTGTGATCTTTCAAAGTCTTTCTCGTGGTGAACCCCCGTAAAGGGCCTGGTGTTGCCTTTTTTTTGTTTTTAGTTGTTTCCTTTGACTTTTTTTTTTTTTTCTCCCCAGTACGGAAAAATGAAGACGATGCAGCGGAGGGGTTCCATGTTTGTCCCAGGCCAGAAAAGACAGTGCAGTCTCTTTTGCTTCTTTCAGACACTGCATCTCAGCCTGCCACCGGTCAGGCCGATCATGGAAAACCCCCCCAGTTTTGGGGTTAGGGAAACGTGAGCAACACCCCACAGCCACAGCCGTGGGAAAGAGAAAAAAGAATAAAAAGAAGTGTTTAAAAGTGGACAAACGTGCCCCCAGTCTTTCCCCCTGGGAATTTTATAAACACTCGACTGTCCTCAAAAACACAGTAGGTCGGGGGGAGAAAAGCGTCCAAATGTTTAGTCTCGAAAGCAGGCCCCCCAAACCCCACTCCCGCGCTAATTTAAACCCCTGTACATCTTGTTTTTTTTTTTTCTTTCTCTCTCTCCTTTTTTTCCCTTTTCCCTTCCCTTTCCCTTTTTTACCTTTTTTTTTTTCCCGTTTTTCTTTTTTCCTCTTTTTTCTTTCCCTTTTTTCCTTTTTTTTTTTTTCTTACTATTTTTTTTTCTTTTTTTTCTTTCTATCTGTCTGTCGGGCTTTCCCTTCTTTTCTATTTCTTTTTTGTTTTCTCCCCGTTTATTTTCTCTTCTTTGGAAGAGAAAAAAGAAGAAGAAGAAAAAGAAGAAGAAAAACGAAGTATTCAAAAAGACAGAGGGTTGGTTGCATCGGGAACGGGGAAACGAATAATTTTACAGTTTGTGGGCACAAATTTGGGGGCAGCATTTGCCCCACGAAATGAGAAGGAAACCCCAAAATTTCTATTTATTTTGTTAGGGAAAAATGGCAAGTGTGGGGGAAGAAGGGACGTCCGTCTTCCTGTCTGTCAGTTTTGTTCCATTTTTCTCTCTTTCTCTCTCTCTTTTCTCTCCTTCTCTCTCCTCTCTCTCTCTCTCTTTTGTGTGTGGTGTTGTGCGTTGTGCGTGGTGTGTGTGTGTGTGTGTGTGTGGTGTGTGGGGGGGTGTGTGGTGCGCGGTGGTGCGTGGTGCGTGGGGTGCGTGTGGGGTGGGGGGTGTGGGTGTGTGTGTTTTTTTTTTGTAGGGTTTGGGGGGGTGAATTATTTTTGTGGTGTTTTGGGTTTGAGGGAAAAAAAGGCAGGGGCGGGGTTTTGTATCCCCACCCACCCACCCCCACCCAAAACCAACCCCACCACCCCCACCACACCACACACCCACAACCCCCCCCCCACCCCCACCCCCACACCCCCCCACCCCCCAACCCCCCCCCACGCACCCCCACACACACACACACACGCAAAACCCCACGGACATAGCAATCAAACTAAATGTAAAAAGGTATACACACACACCACACCCCAACACCCACACACACACCCCCTCTTTCAAACCCAAATTTTGTTTAAGGGGAAAGAAATTTTGCACGGGGCGATCGATTAGCCCCCCCTCCCCAACTATCCCCCTTTCCCCCCGCCCCCCCCCTCCCCCTCTTCCCTCCCTTTTACCCCCTTTTCAAAAGGGCCGACCGTTTGGGCTCCTCCCCTTTCCTTCCCCTCCCCCCTTCCCCTTTTCCCGCCCAAATTCCCCTTTTTGTCCCCTCAAACCCCTTTTGCCCCCTCTTTAGTTGTCCCCCCGAAACCCCCCCTTCTAACAAAGTGCCCCCAAACCCCCCCCCTCCCCGAACCCTTACCTTAATTCCTCTCCTCCCCCCCTTCCAAAAGTGCCCTTTTCTTTCCCCCCTTTCCCCTCCCCGATTTAATTCCCCGGGTTTTTTTGCCCCCAAAGCTTTAAATCGTTTGTTTGTTCATTTACAGTTTTTGTTCTCTGCACAAAAATTCAGTCGTATGTATGTTTTCTGACCGTTTGTGTTCCCCTGCACAAAGATTCAGTGTATGTATGTAAATTATGACAGTTTTTTTTCTGCACAAACATTCGGGCTTTTGTTTTGGGAACATGGGGCCCGTTTGTGTTCTCCCGCACAAAAATTTAGTGTATGTTTTATGACAGTTTGTTTTTTGCGTGGAGCTAGTGAATAAATTTATGAATTTCATTGATTTCCCAACGCTCGTGTTGGTTTTTTTCTTGCTTTTCCCAAACCCCGCTCCCCTGCCCGACCCCAGGCAGGAAAACCAACCCCAAAACCCACACACACACCCCACACACACCCACACACCACAAACCCACACAAGATAGATAGATAGATAGATAGAAAAAAAGATAGAGGGTAGACGAACCGAAAAGGGCAGAAAAGGCACAGAAGAGAGAGAGGGAAAAAAAGAGAGGAAAAAGAGAGAGCTGGGGGAGAGGGGGAGAGGGGAGGAAAAGAGGGGCGAGAGAGGAGAAAGGAAGGGGAAAAGGGAGAGAGACACAGACAGGGCAGGCCCCGACGGGCAGGCAGACAGGCAGACGGCAGGGGAAAGGGAGGCAGGCAGGCAAGCAGGGGAGACGAGACAGACAGGAAAATAAAAAAATAAGACCCGACCAAAAAAAAAACCCCAGACCCGTCCCGAGAGAGGGAAAAAGGGGGAAAAGGGAGGGGAGCGAGGGAGAGGGGGGGAAAAGGAGGAGGGAGGGAGGGAGGGGGGGGAAGGGAGGGACGAAGGGGGGGAGGGGGGGGGGGAGGGGTAGATAAATTTAAAAAGGGGGCCCGATGGATACATAGATTTATAGACACATAGATAAAATACTTTGGTTATGCTGCTTTTCCTTTAGTAAATTTTGTGCTATTTTGGAAGTTTTAAGGGGCCCGATGAAAAAAAAGGAAAATTTTTTTCAGTTTTTCCCTTTTACCTTTCCAAAACGGAGATCTCAATTTAAAAAAAAAAAAAAAAAACCTTTTTATATTTCAATTGCGATTGTTTTTTGTCATTTGTCTTTTGTCATTGTCATTTCGTTTATAGTTGTTGTTTTTTTAACCCGGTTTTCCCCGGGGAATTTTCCCCAGTTTTTTTATGAATTTTCAAATATTGTAAAAAAAAAATGGTTTTTGGTAGGGAGGGGTTTACCCCGCACCCCCCTCTCTCTCTGTCTGTCTCTCTCTCTCTGTCTCTGTCCTGTCTCTCTCTCTCTTCCTTCTTCTCTTCTCTCTCTCCTCTCTTTCCCTCTCTTTCTTCGTAGGGGGCTGTGGCCCAAAACTGGAAAAAAAACCCTTCTGCATTTTCCCCTTTCCCCTTTTTCCCCTTTTTTCTCTTTTCTCTCTGTCCCGTCTGTCTGGGCTGTCCCGTCTGTCTCTTTCTCCCCTCTCTCTCTCTCTCTCTTCCCCTCTTTTAAACCAAAACCCCCCAAAAACACACACAAAAACACACACACACACACACCCCACACACACAACCCCCACCCCACACATCGCACCATACAAGGGGGATAAAGAATGCTTTAAAATTCCCCTTATTCTCCATGATACCAGGGATGCCCGGGGTATTTGGGGAGTTTCCACAAAACTGCAGGTCACAAAAATTTTTTCCCATGCGTGGGTATCCCCCCCGGGACCCTTCCCTTCCCAAAACATAAGGGGGCATTTCTTTAAATATTTCGGCGTTTTACAATCCCCGATGTTTTTTGGGGAATAAAAAGGATCTTTAAAGAATTTGAATACGTACATGAGGGAAAAAGAAAAAGAACCCATTAGGTAAAAAAAATCGGTGACGAAATCAAACGGCCCGAATCCTACAAATTGAAGAGGATTTTTTTGCAAAGTGTAGGATACCCGGAAAAGTTTTTTTGTGGGATGCGTAAATTTTATTTGTGAGAAAATGTGTGCACGTTTTTTCGTTTTGGGGAATTTTATTTTGTTTAGTAAAATTTTATGTCGTTGTCTTCGTGTTCCCGCAAATTTATGCACGTACCATGCATGCATGCATGCGCACGGCACCCCCCAAACACAAAACCCCACACAAAAGACACACACACACACCACATTAAATATTATATTTTATATATATATATATATTATTATATAAAATTTTATTTTATTTTATATATCATAATATTAAATTTAAATATAATATTATATCTATTAAAATATTATATATATATTCCGCCCCCTTTCACAGGAATTTTGTTTTTGGTATGTTCATTCCTTAAAAAGAGAAAATTTTTGCTATGCCCTGTGGTGTGTGTGTGGGGGGTGTTTTTTTTGTGTGTGTGTGGTTTTGTGTGGGTTTTGTGTGGGGTGTTGTTGTTTTCTTCGATTTAAAGTCTTTTTTACTTTTAAAAGGGTATTGACAGGAAGTGGGGCGTTTTTTCTTGTATATGTGTATGGGGGTTTTTAGTATGGGATTGTGTTCCCTTGGGGTGTTTGTGTGTGTGTGTTTTTTGTTTTGTGTGTGTGTGTGGTTTTGTGTTTTGTGTGTGTGGTGTTGTGTGCATGTGTGTGTTGCGCGGTTGTGTGGTTTTGCGCACTTGGTATGTGAGGGTGTGTGTTAAAAAATTTAGAGGAAAAAACTACTAAGAACAACCCTTTGCAAAAGAACATTTTAAAAAAACAAAACTGCAACCCTTCCCAAAAAAACAGTCTAAATAATGCCCGAAAACATAAAAACGAGCTGACCCGGACTTATCATGAAATTCTGAACAAAGTTCAAAAGGGAAAAACAGGGTTTCTTGGAAAATGCATTTAGTTCATCTTTTTTAATTTTTATAGAGGTGATTCCCCAAAAAAAGGAAAAAAAAAGTACCCAAAAAATGTGTTGTTTTACAAATTCAACCGCCCCCATACACATTGAGGGTTTTTTATTTTAAATTGGTTTTTTTAAACGTTTTTTTCCCAAAATTTTTGGGAAACAGTTTAAAAAAATTTTTTTTCGGTCTTTTGGGGTTTATTGACATTTTTTTTTATAAAATGTATAATCTATTAATGAATTCTTTTTTGAAAAATTTTGTGATCGAGCATTTAGACAACACTTTATTGAAGAGTTAGGTTTATGTATTTTGGGAAGCATGTAGTCTTTATATGTTGAGTTAGGTTTATGTATTTTGGGAAGCATGTAGTCTTTATATATCTTTTCAAAATTTTCAAAAGAAACTTTTTGTAATAGAGAGTAACCTTCTTGTAAACTTAAAGGAATGGGAATATCCTTGGATTTAAAGGATTTTTTTTGCACCTGCCCGAGCAGTACGAGCAGCCCATTCATTTCCAGATATTGAACAATGAGATGGGATCCAACAAAAATCAACTGCGATACCCCTTGATATAAGAACATGAATAAGTATTCTAATTTCTGTGACGATTTCAGCCCGGTTTTTCGGATTTGTTGATTCTAAAGCTTGGAGAACTGATTTAGAGTCTACACAAAAGAGTGCAACATAGAAATTGAATGGTGTATCAATGACATACTGAAAAGCCATTAAAATTGCTATTAATTCAGCTGTGAAAATGGAGAAGTCCTTACCAAGGTAAAAAGATTTCTCAATTGTTAAAGTGGGGATGACAAAACCACAGCCTGCCTGATTGTCTAATAAAGAACCATCAGTGAAGATTTTCAGATGATTGGGATAAAAATCATTCATATGGGATCTAGCTTCATATGCAAGAACATTGATGTTATCAAATTTGGACAATTGTGTATAGTTGTAATCAAACTTTGCCTTAAAAAGCTCCCAGTTTGGGATGGGACTTATTGGAAAACGCACAGCTAATTTCTTTTGATTAGTGTTTAATTTTGTCAATAGTTTAGAAGAAAATGTAAGAATAGTTTTATTAGATCGGATACGTTTTTCACGCTTTGGAAAATGAATATCGGACCTAATTTCAAGTTCCATTTGGTTTGAATTTTGAATGGCAGAGCATCTTAAAATGTATTTAGCACAGGCTAATTTTCGCTGATCATCAAGAGGCAAAACACCTGCTTCATGGTAAGATCCTATGATGGAACCATGAAATGGAACGCCAAGGGCTATTCTATATGCTTTACAATCTATGCTCCGCAGTTTTTTCAATAGATATTTTGGAGCACTAAAGAATACCTCTTGTGCATACGACAATTTAGATCTAACTAAAGCAGAGGACAAATGAATTAATGTATTTGTGTCTTGACCCCAGCTTTGTTTGCTTATGACTTTTAGAAGGTTCAATGACTTTCTTGCTTGATTTACAGCATGTTCTAAATGCAGGTTCCAAGACAGCTTAGACGTTATATAAACACCAAGAAATTTAATATTTGAAGCGTATTTAAGTGTGATGTTGTTAACTTTAAATTCTGGAGCATTGTGAACATATCCACTCGCATCAAATAGCATCATGTGAGATTTTTGAGGTGATAAGCTTAAACCATTTTCAGACATATACATAGCGATATTATCTAGATCATATTGATGTGCTCTTTTTATTAAATTTATAGACCTTTTTGGTGTTTTCTTTTTTAAAGTAACTTTCATCCACAAACAGATATCATCGGCATACTGAATGAAGTTACTTTTTTTGGAAATAGATATTGGTAAATCGTAAGCTGG
>CM031620.1:63856779-63859279 GCA_018398815.1 Conus ventricosus | reverse complement strand
CTCATACAGGATGTATATACAGCAAAAGCCCTTTTGTCCTTTCTCATACAGGATGTATATACAGCAAAGGCCCTTCTGTCCTTTCTCATACGGGATGTAGCAACAGCATAGGCCTTTCGTTCCTTTGTCATGAGTAATGTATTTACCCAGCCAAACATGGGTGACTGTTTCCCGTTCTGATAGCTGTTTCTACAGCAATGGTCTTTCTTTCTATTGTCATGAAAGCTGCCTTTACAAGCGAACCAGGGATAGCCAGCCTTTCATGTAGCTTGTCAGAAGCAAAACAAAACACGTAGCGCTTGCTGATAGACGTTGGGCACAAAATCAAACCACCACTATCCTGATGAAGCATTACAGAATTCTTTGAACGGAGAGACACAAAAACCTAAACCTTTCCAAATGAAATAACCGGGAAAGTCTAACCGTGAAATAAACTTTGCACTTGGCAGAGTGGAAACCTCTTTCTCATTTCCTCTGAAGCAAAACTCAAGAGGGATGTGGCCCGTGTGTCTGCCGGCTGGACAGCCGTCGAGAAGTCCGCAGACACAAAGACGCGCAATTTGACTCGACTACACTTACAGGATCAAGGCAGCCCCTCAGACGAGATCAACATCAAAAGAGTGCTCTCCTCTCGGGTGAAAAGAACTAGGAGATGAAGGCTGAGGAGGAGGAGGAGGAAGAGGAAGAGGAGGAGGAGGGAAAAGGGTAGGAGAAGGAGGAGGAGGAGGAGTAGAAGGAGGAGAATGTGTTAAAGAAGAAGAAGAAGAAGAAGAAGAAGAAGAAGAAGGAAGAAGAAGAAGAAGAAGAAGAAAGAAGAAGAGGATAGAGAGGAGGAGGAGAGGAGAGGGCAGAAGAGGAAGAAAGACGGAGGAGAAGACGACGAAACGACGACGACGACGACGACGACGAAGAGAAGAAGAGAGGAGGAAGGAAAAGAAGAAGAAAAAGGAAACGAAGAAGGATAAGAAGAAGGAGGAGGAGGAGGAGGGGCAGGAGGAGAGAAGGAGGCGGAGGAGAAGACGACGACGACGACGACGCGACCGACCCGAAGAAGAAGAAGAAGAAGAGAAGAAGAAGAAGAAGAAGAAGAAGAAGAAGACGATGAAGAAGAATGGCTGACTGATTGACAGAATCTCTTTCCTGTGTAATGTATTGGATAATATTAAAGGCCTTTTCATCAACAATTTACCTCCTAAAAATCTAAGCAGGAGGAGGAGGGGGAAAAGGAGCAGAAGAGGAGGAGGGAGAAGGAGGAGGAGGAGAGGAGGAAAAAAGAAGAGCGACGTAGACAACGAAACGACGACGACGAAAGCGAAGAGAAGACGAAGACGAGAAGAGAAGAGAAGAAGAAGAAAAAAACAAAACAAAGAAGAAGAAGAAGGAAAAAATATGTTGCCTATGACATCATTGCTACATGTTTGTTGTGGTCGTTGGGGTGGGGGAGATTAAGATAAGGGAGGTAAGGAGGAGGAAGAAATGCCAGACTACGACACGACACCACTCAATAGTGGGAAGAGGGAAAAGCAGGAGAAAGAAGACATGGAAGAAGAGTAAAAAGGAGGAGGAGGAAAGGAACAGGAGGAAGCAGAGAAGAGGGAGAAGGATGAAAAAGGAAGAGGAGAAAGAAGAGGAGAAGGAAGAGGAGAAGGAGGAGGAGAGGTGTTTCCCCATGACGTTGTTGCTATAGGTATGTTGGGGTCGTGATTTGGGGAAAGAGGAGGAGGAGGAGAAAGAAGAAGAAGAAGAAGAAGAAGAGAGAAGAAGAAGAAGAGAAGAAGAAGAAGAGGAACAACAACAAACAAACAACAACAACAACAATTTTGTTCTTTCTCTCTTTTGTCCCTTCCTCAACTTCTTCTTCTTCTTCTTCTTCTTCTTCTTCTTCTTCAGCCGCTGTGGCGAAAGTGGTTAGCGTCGCGGACTCCCGGCTGGGAGGTCGCGAGTTCGATTCCCATCTGAGTCATGTGGGATTTTTTCTGCCCGACGGCTCCTACCCAGAGTTGAGTTTGCTACGGGCTCAGTTGGGAAGACTGGGACCACACAGTCGAGTTTCACCCACTTATTGGATGCGTCTCTGAGAGTGTTGCTCAAATTTCCTGACCAACACTGCAGGTGCCTGTATCTCTGGGGCCCTGGTTGACACCGGAATATATCATGAAAGGAAGCGTAGAGTACACCCCTGTCATGTAGTCTCAGACCGAAATGGAAATCCGTAGCATTATCTTTATCACCCTCATTCTCACCGATCAGCATTAACAAAAATCTGTCTCAAATTCTGTGGATCTTCATGCCTGCTCTCATAGTGACCTCAGTTTCGATGTCCTACCCAGTCTGTGGCCATGGTTTGGTTCCGTTGGGATCCCCGATATCGGCGAATCCACGGGGGCTGTCGTTGGACGGACAGGGTGGCGCCTCCGGAAGGAGAGCTCACTCACCCCGGCCCCGCGGCAAAGCAATTGTCGTCAGTAAGGGGGCTTAGTAGGTGGTGTCCTGCGTATGT
>CM031620.1:63824279-63846779 GCA_018398815.1 Conus ventricosus | reverse complement strand
ATGCAGTTAAACATCCAAAGGCTGACTGTCAAGAGGTCTTTTGTAAACCTTTTACAATGCAGTTAAACATCCAAAGGGCCCATGTCAAGAGGGCCCTTTTTTAAACCTTTACAATGCAGTTTTAAAAATCCAAAGGCCGGGCTGTCAAGAGGTCTTTTGTAAACCTTTTAAAAATGCAGTTAAACATCCAAAAGGGCCCACTGTCAAGAGGTCTTTTGTAAACCTTTTACAATGCATTAAACATCCAAAGGCCGCTGTCAAGAGGTCTTTTGTAAACCTTTTTCAATGCAGTTAAACATCCAAAGGCCGACTGTCAAGAGGTCTTTTGTAAACCTTTTACAATGCAGTTAAACATCCAAAGGCCGACTGTCAAGAGGGCTTTTGTAAACCTTTTACAATGCAGTTAAACATCCAAGGCCCACTGTCAAGAGCTCTTTGTAAACCTTTTACAATGCAGTTAACATCCAAAGGCCGCTGTCAAGAGGTCTTTTGTAAACTTTTACAATGCAGTTAAACATCCAAAGGCCGACTTCAAGGTCTTTTGTAAACCTTTTTACAATGCAGTTAAACATCCAAAGGCCGACTGTCAAGAGGTCCTTTTGTAAATTTTACAATGCAGTTAAACATCCAAAGGCCGACTGTCAAGAGGTCTTTTTTAAACCTTTTACAATGCAGTTAAAAATCCAAAGGCCGACTGTCAAGAGCTCTTTTGTAAACCTTTTACAATGCAGTTTAAACATCCAAAAGGGCCCACGTCAAGGCTCTTTTGGAAACCTTTTACAATGCAGTTAAAAATTTCCCAAAAGGGCCCACTGTCAAGAGCTCTTTTGGTAAACCTTTTACAATGCAGTTAAACACCAAAGGCCGACTGTCAAGAGCTCTTTGTAAACCTTTACAATGCAGTTAAACATCCACAGGCCGACTGTCAAGAGGTCTTTTGTAAACTTTTACAATGCAGTTAAACATCCAAAGGCCGACTGTCAAGAGGTCTTTTTGTAAACCTTTTACAATGCAGTTAAACATCCAAAGGCCCGACTGTTTAAGAGCTCTTTTGTAAACCTTTTACAATGCAGTTAAACATCCAAAGGCCGACTGTCAAGAGTCTTTTGTAAACCTTTTACAATGCAGTTAAACATCCAAAGGCCGACGTCAAGAGCTCTTTTGGGAAACCTTTTACAATGCAGTTAAAAAATCCACAGGCCGACTGTCAAGAGGTCTTTTGTAAACCTTTTTACAATGCAGTTAAACATCAAAAGGGTGACTGTCAAGAGGTCTTTTGTAAACCTTTAACAATGCAGTTAAACATCCAAAGGCCGACTGTCAAGAGGTCCTTTTGTAAACCTTTTACAATGCATTAAACATCCAAAGGCCGACTGTCAAGAGGTCTTTGTAAACCTTTGCAATGCAGTTAAATATCCAAAGCCGGGGCTGTCAAGAGGTCTTTGTGAAAACCTTTTACAATGCATTAAATATCCAAAGCCGACTGTCAAGAGGTCTTTTGTAACCTTTTAAATGCAGTTAAACATCCAAAGGCCGACTGTCAAGAGGTCTTTTGTAACCTTTTCAATGCAGTTAAATAATCCAAAGGCGACTGTCAAGAGGTTTTTGTAAACCTTTTACAATGCATTTTAAAAATCCAAAGGCCGACTGTCAAGAGGTCTTTTGTAAACCTTTTACAATGCAGTTAAACATCCCAAAGGCCGACTGTCAAGAGGTCTTTTGTAAACCTTTTACAATGCATTAACATTTCCCAAAAGGGCCCACTGTCAAAGGTCTTTTGTAAACCTTTTACAATGCCCGTTAACATCCAAAAGGGCCCACTGTCAAGAGGTCTTTTGTAAACCTTTTACAATGCAGTTTAACATCCCAAAAGGGCCGACTGTCAAGAGGTCTTTTGTAAACCTTTTACAATGCAGTTAAATATCCAAAGGCCGACTGTCAAGAGGTCTTTTGTAAACCTTTTACAATGCAGTTAAATATCCAAAGGCCGACTGTCAAGAGGTCTTTTGTAAACCTTTTACAATGCAGTTAAATATCCAAAGGCCGACTGTCAAGAGGTCTTTTGTAAACCTTTTACAATGCAGTTACATATCCAAAGGGCCGACTGTCAAAGGTCTTTAGTAAACCTTTACAATGCAGTTTAAATATCCAAAGGCCGACTGTCAAGAGGTCTTTGTAAACCTTTTACAATGCAGTTAAAACATCCAAAGGCCGACTGTCAAGAGGTCTTTTTTAAACCTTTTACAATGCAGTTAAACATCCAAAGGCCGACTGTCAAGAGGTCTTTTGTAAACCCTTTACAATGCAGTTAAACATCCAAAGGCCGACTGTCAAGAGGTCTTTTGTAAACCTTTTACAATGCAGTTTTAAACATCCAAGGCTGACTGTCAAGAGGTCTTTTGTAAACCCTTTTTCAAAGCAGTTAAACATCCAAAGGCCGACTGTCAAGAGGTCTTTTGTAAACCTTTTACAATGCAGTTAAACATCCAAAGGCCGACTGTCAAGAGGTATTTTGTAAACCTTTACAATGCAGTTAAACAATCCAAAGGCCGACTGTCAAGAGGTCTTTTGTAAACCTTTTACAATGCAGTTAAACATCCAAAGGGCCCACTGTCAAGAGGTCTTTTGTAAAAACCTTTTTCAATGCAGTTAAACATCCAAAGGCCGACTGTCAAGAGGTCTTTTGTAAACCTTTTACAATGCAGTTAAACATCCAAAGGCCGACTGTCAAGAGGTCTTTTGTAACCTTTTTACAATGCAGTTAAACATCCAAAGGCCGACTGTCAAAAGCTCTTTTGTAAACCTTTTACAATGCAGTTAAACATCCAAAGGCCGACTGTCAAGAGGTCTTTTGTAACCTTTTACAATGCAGTTAAACAAACCCAAAGGCCCACTGTCAAGAGGTCTTTTGTAAACCTTTTACAATGCAGTTAAACATCCAAAGGCCGACTGTCAAGAGGTCTTTGTAAACCTTTTACAAAAGCAGTTAAACATCCAAAGGCCGACTGTCAAGAGGTCTTTTGTAAACCTTTTACAATGCAGTTAAACATCCAAAGGCCCACTGTCAAGAGGTCTTTTGTAAACCCTTTTTCAATGCAGTTTAAACATCCAAAGGCCCACTGTCAAGAGCTCTTTTGTAAACCCTTTTTCAATGCAGTTAAACATCCAAAGCCGACTGTCAAGAGCTCTTTTGTAAACCTTTTACAATGCAGTTAAACATCCACAGGCCGACTGTCAAGAGTTTTTGTAAAAACCTTTTACAATGCAGTTTAAAAATCCAAGCCGACTGTCAAGAGCTCTTTTGTAAACCTTTTACAATGCAGTTTAAACATCCAAAGGCCGACTGTCAAGAGGTTTTTTGTAAACCTTTTACAATGCAGTTAAACATCCAAAGGCCGACTGTCAAGAGGTCTTTTGTAAACCTTTACAATGCAGTTAAACATCCAAAGGCCGACTGTAAAGCTCTTTGTAAACCTTTACAATGCAGTTAAACATCCAAAGGCCCACTGTCAAGAGCTCTTTTGTAAACCTTTTACAATGCAGTTTAAACATCCACAGGCCGACTGTCAAGAGGTCTTTTTTTAAACCCTTTTTCAAGCAGTTAAACATCCAAAGGCCGACTGTCAAGAGGTCTTTTTGTAAACCTTTTACAAATGCAGTTAAACATCCAAAGGGCCCACTGTCAAGAGGTCTTTTGTAACCTTTTACAATGCAGTTAAACATCAAAGGCCGACTGTCAAGAGGGTTTTTGTAAACCCTTTTTTTAATGCAGTTAACATCCAAAGGCCGACTGTCAAGAGGTCTTTTGTAAACCTTTTTCAATGCAGTTAAACATCCAAAAGGGCCCACTGTCAAGAGGGCTTTTGTAAAAACCTTTTACAATCAGTTAAACATCCAAAGGGTGACTGTCAAGAGGTCTTTTGTAAACCTTTTACAAATGCAGTTAAACAATCCAAAGGCCGACTGTCAAGAGGTCTTTTGTAAACTTTTTACAATGCAGTTAAACATCCAAAAGGCCGACTGTCAAGAGGTCTTTTGTAAACCTTTTACAATGCAGTTAAACATCCAAAGGGCCCACTGTCAAGAGGTCTTTTTTAAACCTTTTACAATGCAGTTTAAAAATCCAAAGGCCGACTGTCAAGAGGTCTTTTGTAAACTTTTACAATGCAGTTAAACATCCAAGGCGCTGTCAAGAGGTTTTTTGTAAACCTTTTACAATGCAGTTAAACATCCAAAAGGGCCCACTGTCAAGAGGTCTTTTGTAAACCTTTTACAATGCAGTTAAACATCCAAAGGCCGACTGTCAAGAGCTCTTTTTTAAACCTTTTACAATGCAGTTAAACATCCAAAGGCCGACTGTCAAGAGGTCTTTTGTAAACCTTTTACAATGCGTTAAACATCCAAGGCCGACTGTCAAGAGGTCTTTTGTAAAAACCCTTTTTCAATGCAGTTAAACATCCAAAGGGCCCACTGTCAAGAGGTCTTTTGTAAACCTTTTACAATGCAGTTAAACATCCAAAGGCCGACTGTCAAGAGGTCTTTTGTAAACCTTTTACAATGCAGTTTAAAAATCCAAAGGCCGACTGTCAAGAGGTCTTTTGTAAACCTTTTACAATGCAGTTAAACATCCAAAGGCCGACGGGCAAGAGCTCTTTTGTAAACCTTTTACAATGCAGTTAAACATCCAAAGGCCGACTGTCAAGAGCTCTTTTGTAAACCTTTTACAATGCAGTTAAACATCCAAAGGCCGACTGTCAAAGCTCTTTTGTAAACCTTTACAATGCATTTTAAAAAATCCACAGCCGACTGTCAAGAGGTCTTTTGTAAACCTTTTACAATGCAGTTAAACATCCAAAGGCCGACTGTCAAGAGGTCTTTTGTAAAACCTTTTACAATGCAGTTAAACATCCAAAGGCCGACTGTCCAAGAGGTCTTTTGTAAACCTTTTACAATGCAGTTAAACATCCAAAAGGCCCACTGTCAAGGGTCTTTTGTAAACCTTTTACAATGCAGTTAAACATCAAAGGCCGACTGTCAAGAGCTTTTTGTAAACCTTTTACAATGCAGTTAAACATCCAAAAGGCGACTGTCAAGAGCTCTTTGTAAACCTTTTAACAATGCAGTTAAACATCCACAGGCCGACTGTCAAGAGGTCTTTTGTAAACCTTTTACAATGCAGTTAAAAATCCAAAAGGGCCCACTGTCAAGAGGTCTTTTGTAAACCTTTTACAATGAGTTAAACATCCAAAGGGCCGACTGTCAAGAGGGCTTTTGTAAACCTTTACAATGCAGTTAAACATCCAAAGGCCGACTGTCAAGAGGTCTTTTGTAAACCTTTTACAATGCAGTTAAACATCCAAAGGGCCCACTGTCAAGAGGTCTTTGTAAACCTTTTACAAAGCAGTTAAACATCCAAAGGCCGACTGTCAAGAGGTCTTTTGTAAACCTTTTACAATGCAGTTAAATATCCAAAGGCCGACTGTCAAGAGGTCTTTTGTAAACTTTTACAATGCAGTTAAATATCCAAAGGCCGACTGTCAAGAGGTCTTTTGTAAACCTTTTACAATGCAGTTAAATATCCAAAGGCCGACTGTCAAGAGGTCTTTTGTAAACCTTTACAATGCAGTTACATATCCAAAGCCGACTGTCAAAAGTCTTTTGTAAACCTTTTACAATGCAGTTAAATATCCAAAGGCCGACTGTCAAGGTCTTTTGTAAACCTTTTAACAATGCAGTTAAACATCCAAAAAGGGCCCACTGTCAAGGGTCTTTTGTAAACCTTTTACAATGCAGTTAAACATCCAAAGGCCGACTGTCAAGGGTCTTTTGTAAACCTTTTTTCAAAGCAGTTAAACATCCAAAGGCCGACTGTCAAGAGGTCTTTTGTAAACCTTTTACAATGCAGTTAAACATCCAAAGGCTGACTGTCAAGAGGTCTTTTGTAAACCTTTTACAAGCAGTTAAACATCCAAAGGCCGACTGTCAAGAGGTCTTTTGTAAACCTTTTACAATGCAGTTAAACATCCCAAAAGGCCGACTGTCAAGAGGTATTTTGTAAACCTTTTACAATGCATTAAACATCCAAAGGCCGACTGTCAAAGGTCTTTTTTAAACCTTTTACAATGCAGTTAAACATCCAAAGGCCGACTGTCAAGAGGTCTTTTGTAAACCTTTTACAATGCAGTTAAACATCCAAAAGGCCGACCCGTCAAAAGGTCTTTTGTAAACCTTTTACAATGCAGTTAAACATCCAAGGCCGACTGTCAAGAGGTCTTTTGTAAACCTTTTACAATGCAGTTAAACATCCAAAGGCCGGGCGTCAAGAGGTCTTTTGTAAACCTTTTCAATGCAGTTAAACATCCAAAGGCCGACTGTCAAGAGGTCTTTTGTAAACCTTTTACAATGCAGTTAAACATCCAAAGGCCGACTGTCAAGAGGTCTTTTGTAAACCTTTTACAATGCAGTTAAAAATCCAAAGGCCGACTGTCAAGAGGTCTTTTGTAAACCTTTTACAATGCAGTTAAACATCCAAAGGCCGACTGTCAAGAGGTCTTTTGTAAACCTTTTACAATGCAGTTAAAAATCCAAAGGCCGACTGTCAAGAGGTCTTTTGTAACCTTTTACAATGCAGTTAAACATCCAAAGGCCGACTGTCAAGAGGTCTTTTGTAAACTTTTTACAATGCAGTTAAACATCCAAAGGCCCACTGTCAAGAGCTCTTTTGTAACCTTTTTCATGCAGTTAAACATCCCAAAGGGCCGACTGTCAAGGGTCTTTTGTAAACCTTTTACAATGAGTTAAACATCCACAGGCCGACTGTCAAGAGGTCTTTTGTAAACCTTTTTCAATGCAGTTAAACATCCAAAGGCCGACTGTCAAGAGTCTTTTGTAAACCTTTTACAATGCAAATTAAACATCCAAAGGCCGACTGTCAAGAGGTCTTTTGTAAACCTTTTACAAGCAGTTAAACATCCAAGGCCGACTGTCAAAGGGGCTTTTGTAAAACCTTTTACAATGCAGTTAAACATCCAAAAGGGCCCACTGTCAAGAGCGCTTTTGTAAACCTTTTACAATGCAGTTAAACATCCAAAAGGCCGACTGTCCCAAGAGCTCTTTTGTAAACCTTTACAATGCAGTTAAACATCCACAGGGCCCACTGTCAAGAGGTCTTTGTAAACCTTTTACAATGCAGTTAAACATCCAAAGGCCGACTGTCAAGAGGTCTTTTGTAACCTTTTACAATGCAGTTAAACATCCAAAGGGCCCCACTGTCAAGAGGTCTTTTGTAAACCTTTTACAATGCAGTTAAACATCCAAAGGCCGACTGTCAAGAGGTCTTTTGTAAACCCCTTTTTCAATGCAGTTAAATATCCAAAGGCCGACTGTCAAGAGGTCTTTGTAAACCTTTTACAATGCAGTTAAATATCCAAAGGGCCGACTGTCAAGAGGTCTTTTTGTAAACCTTTTACAATGCAGTTAAAAAATCCCAAAAGGCCGACTGTCAAGAGGTCTTTTGTAAACTTTTTACAATGCAGTTAAACATCCAAAGGCCGACGTCAAGAGGTCTTTTGTAAACCTTTTACAATGCAGTTAAACATCCAAAGGCCGACTGTCAAAGGGCTTTTGTAAACCTTTTTACAATGCAGTTAAACATCCAAAGGCCGACTGTCAAGAGCTCTTTTGTAAACCTTTTACAATGCAGTTAAACATCCACAGGCCGACTGTCAAGAGGTCTTTTGTAAACCTTTTACAATGCAGTTAAACATCCAAAGGCCGACTGTCAAGAGGTCTTTTGTAAACCTTTTACAATTTCAGTTAAATATCCAAAGGCCGACTGTCAAGAGGTCTTTTGTAAACCTTTTACAATGCAGTTAAACATCCAAAGGCCGACTGTCAAGAGGTCTTTTGTAAACCTTTTTCAATGCAGTAAACATCCAAGGCCGACTGTCAAGAGGTCTTTGTAAACCTTTACAATGCAGTTAAACATCCAAAGGCCGACTGTCAAGAGGTCTTTTTTAAACCTTTTTCAATGCAGTTAAACATCCAAAGGCCGACTGTCAAGAGCTCTTTTTTAAACCTTTTACAATGCAGTTAAACATCCACAGGCCGACTGTCAAGAGGTCTTTTGTAAACCTTTTACAATGCAGTTAAACATCCAAAGGCCGACTGTCAAGAGGGCTTTTTTTAAACCTTTTACAATGCAGTTAAACATCCAAAGGCCGACTGCAAGAGGTCTTTTGTAAACCTTTTACAATGCAGGTTAAACATCCAAAGGCCGATGTCAAGAGGTCTTTTGTAAACCTTTTACAATGCAGTTTTAAAAATCCAAAGGCCGACTGTCAAGAGGTCTTTTGTAAACCTTTTACAATGCAGTTTAAACATCCAAAGGCCGACTGTCAAAAGGTCTTTTGTAAACCTTTTACAATGCAGTTAAACATCCAAAGGCCTCAAAGTAAAGCAGAACAGGCAGGTAAGCAAACTGTATACTTCTCAATCGAAACGCGACTCAGTGCCGCCATTGTTCAGACGCAGACACTGAAGGTGGGTTGGGAAAATCGTGACGTCCGTTTTTATTGTTCCCTGCTGAATTAGCATTGTCTCCCTTTACACCGTTTGCATACGGGAAAGTCGGTGAGTGTCAATAACACATTCCGTCGCAAACAGGATGAAACCCACACGCACGTACAGAAATAACAGAGTCTCGTATGACTTGTATGTTATAACTTTTTCCCCTTTTACTTGTCGCGTTAAGATCGATTTTTGCAGAAAGTGACGTATGAATCAGTGCTAAATTACTTCCTAGTTAATTTGACGTCAGATTGCGCCCGTACATGACAGTGATTTCCTTTAGTGACACAACAGTTGTGTCTGGCATCTCGCTGAAAAGGTTTAACATTCTGTCGTGTTACTGACGAATTTTTTTTCTTTGCTTTGATTTTTCGTTTGCTTTTGTCTTGCAAACTTTCTTTTAAGTCGACAAAAGCCCTTGCGGTTAAGTACGTGCACCAACGGTCAGCTGAAAAGCACTGCTCCCTTATCAGCATAGGCTAAAACTACAAAACATTCTTTAATAAGACATTCATTGATAACTGCTCTCTCTCTCTCTCTCTCTCTCTCTCTCCTCTTCTCTCTCTCATCTCTCTCTCTCTCTCTCTCTCTCCACACACACACACACACACACACACACACACACAACACACACACACACACACGCACACACACACACACACACACACACACACAACACACACACACACAGGCACAATCGTTTGTTTCTTTCTCTCTCTCTTTCTTTCATTCTATTTGTATACATGTTCACGATCACATACAGAAAAAATGTGCAGGTCCACTCTCTCTCAGTGTACCTCTCCCTTTCCGTATATATAAATATGTATATATGTGTGTATGTATTATGTACGTACGTATGCACGCACGCACGCACGCACACACGCATATGTACACACAAAAATTACATTCATCTAGACACTGTCAGAGTGACCTATGTCATTATCAGCAAATGGATGGTTTGCCTATCTAGATATAAAGAGATGCACAATACATTCATATAGAACAAATAAATAGACCAAGATCAGATCTCTGTGGAACCAGATAGCCAGATAACTGTAAATACCACGTAGCACGGAGACAACATACCCTTGTTGATCTAATGATGACCAAACAGTACTGTACGTTAATATATGTTATATGCAACGCTTCTGTATTTGTGTTTGTTTGTTGTGTTTCTGTATTTTGTATTTGTGCCACAGAAAGCTGTAGCAAAATCAATGTCCACCACTTCTGCCCGTTCATCTTTATAATCCTATTACCGGTTTTTCTTTCAGTCAGTCGCGTATGAGCATTGCAATAACAACTGTTTTCGTTGGACGTCGCAGCATTGAGCGCATTCTAAATACTGAATGGAAAGAACAGTCTGGATTTGCATTTTGGGATGGACCTGTATAGAACTGATGACAATGAGGCTTCTGGACCGCCACTGGGTTTGCCAGAAGTGTGGAAGCGTCTTCAATGTTGAACAAAAAGAATCAACTTTTGCACGTTTTATACATATCGACTTTCCGTAATCTGTGTGCCGATAACAGCATGAGAGCAGTTCTAAACGACAGCTGTATGTGCCGAGTATTCTAGCACCCGGTTTGTATCTGCCTTCGGTGAATGACTGTACTTTTATCTCTGAGAGAGAGAGACAGAGAGACAAAGAGATACAGACAGACAGATCAGCAGACAGACAGAGACAGAGACAGACAGACAGACAGAGATCATTTACATACTGACTTGCACATGCACATTACAAAGGAAATGAAGGTCGGACAAATAACAAAGTAAAGAGGCAATCAACAACACGAACAAAGCTGAGTAACTTCAGCAACGAAACAAGGCACTGCACAGAACAAACAAATGAACATGATGGGTGGCACGCACGCCAGCCTGCCCAGTCAGAGACAGATGTTTCGATGCACTCAAGTGCTCATCAGGAGGGCGTTAGCTATAAATCGTACGTCGGACGAACTCACGATGCTATGTTCAGCAGTGAAACAAGGGGACTATTTTGGCAGGCATCGGATTCCAGACCACTTTGACAAGCTGCAAGAACTGGCTTTGTAGTGCGACTGCCAACTGGTAAGGCGTTTGTATCGCCAGTTGTTTGGTGTGCGCATGTGTGGGAGGTGATGAGGGGGAGGGGGGGGGGGCTACCGGTTGGGTGGGATGGCGAGTGAAGGGGTGTGTGTGGGGAGCTGGGGGTGGGGTGGTTAGCGTTGTGTAGTGGTTGGGTGGGGGGGGGTGAGAGAGTGTGTGCGTGCGTGCGCGCGCGTGCGCGCGTGTGTGTGGTGCAATGTGTGTGTGTGTGTGTGTGTTGTTGTGTGTCGTGCGTGGCGCGTGCGCGTGCTGCGTGGTGTGTGCGTGCGTGCGTGCGTCGTGTGGTGTGTGTGTGTGTGTGTGCGCGCGCGCGGTGCGCGCGCGCGCGCGAGCAAACGTGCATGCGTACTCGTGCGTGTGGTGCGTGTGCGTGAGAGAGGAGAGAGAGAGAGAGAGAGAGAGAGAGAGAGAGGAGAGAGAGAGAGAGAAGAGAGAGAGAGAGAGAGAGAGAGGGGGGGGGAGACAGACAGACAAACAGAGAGATTGGGAGAGAGACGGAGACAGAAAGGGAGAGAGACAGAGAGAGAGAGAGAGAGAGAGAGAGAGAGAGAGAGAGAGAGAGAGAGGAGAGACAAACAGATAGACAGACAGACAGATAGACAGGCAGACAGACAGGCAGGCAGAGAGTTGTTACCGAACTGCACAAGCACATCACCAAAGCAACGTGGGTCAGGTAAAATGCATACGTACAAACCGATCAATAAACACAGACACAAACGCAGACCGAACAAAATTATCAAATAACCTCTTGGAAAAAAACAACAAAAAAACAACTCGTGGGTAATGAAATACATGAATACGTTTTTAGCCCAGCCGGTCAAGTCAAGCAACAGGCGTTGTTTCGATGCAGAAGTGTTCGTCAGGAGAGCGTGAAATGTATGCCGTTTGTCAGACGTGGCCATGCTGCTCTGTCAGTAATAAAACATGGGGAGTCTCTCTGGCCTGGCCTCGGCTTCCAGGCCACTTAAAGCAGTCTCCGAGGACTGGGCTTCTGTCTGACTGCCAAATATAGCTTGGGTCAGCTGGCAGTGTGTGTGTATGTGCGTGTGTGTGTGTGTGTGTGTGTGTGTGTGTGTGTGTGTGTGTGTGTGTGTGTGCGCGTGCGTGCGGTGCGGTGCGGTGCGGTGCGGTGCGGTGCGGTGCGGTGTGGTGTGGTGTGGTGTTGCGTTGCGTTGCGTTGCGTTGCGTTGTGTGTGTGTGTGTGTGTGTGTGTGTGTGTGTGTGTGTGTGTGTGTGTGAATGCGCGCGTGGGTGCGTGCGAACGCGCGCGTGTATGTGTATGTGTGTGCGCGCGCGCGCGTGTGTGTGCCTGGATGTGCTTGTGCCTGCGTGCGCGCGCGTGTGTGTGTGTGTGAAAGAGAGAGAGAGTGTGAGTGTGTGTGCGTGTCCGTGTTTGTCCGACTATCTATGTACCTGTCCATTCGCTATCATTTCACATATGTTTGTGTAGAGAGCATGGGAATTTACTTCGAACGTCTACTCGCAACAACAGCAAAAATAAACAAATAAAATGAATGGATAAATCAAATAAACTTACATCCTTAAAGTAGAATTTATCTCTATAAAAAAAAATCCTCCGCGTCGTTATCACCCTCACTTTCATCATCATCTTTTCTCATCGTCATCATCATCCAAATGTACGACAACAAAGTTAATACACGAATAAAAAACATTTCTCAGTATCTCGCCCACCTCGTCTTGAATGTATCCCCCCTCCCTCCCCAAAGACTACTCCAATCCGTCCCCATTACCGCTTCTTGTCACAGATCACAGCTTCTGTTACAAAAGGTTGCTCGTGCTACACGGCTCAAAATGACAGACAAGAACCAACCAGCTAAAATGCTGTCAAGCGTGTTGGGTTGTCATGTAGCTTGGGCATCTGATAGACCTAGTCCATGAGACTCACAAGATCCTCTTCCCAATGTTTTCGTCTTTATTTGTTCACTTACGTGTATCTAACTGCAACACTTGCACACAGTGGCCTCGTGATAAGACGTTGTGGTAGAGATCAGCTGTCGTAGAGCAGTGGTTAGTGTCCCAGGCTGGGAGATCGTGGGTTCGATTCCGTCAGAGGCATTAATTTGTGTTTGTTTTCGGCCCCTATCAAGAGTGAGTTTGGTATGGGCTCAATTGCGAAGACCCGAACGACACAGTCCTCTGGTCGGCTGGGCTGAATGCAACATTACCTTACCTTCCGTCCTTTAGTCCTCTGGTCGGCTGGGCTGAATGCAACATTACCTTTACCTTCCGTCCTTTAGATGGACGCAACTCTCAGAGTCTTGCTCAAATTTCCTAACCAACACTGCAGGTGTTTGTATCTCTCGGGTCTGGTCGACATCGGGATGTATCATGAAACTGAGCGTGGCGCACAGCCCTGTCATGCGGTCTCAGACCGGAATGGTTCTCCACAGCATCCCCCTTACCATCCTTGTTCTCATCGATCAACAGAAACATGCCCTTCGTGCCCTGCGCTCGTGATGGCTACAGTTTCGGTTTTTTCCCCTACGTCAACGCCCTTTGTGAGTCCTGATATGGCCCTTTGCGGTCGGCTGGGCACTAAGCAACATGACCTTTGTGAGTCGACGGCATCCTGGGAACTGCCATTGGACGGACTTGTTGACGCTCTCCGGAGGAAGGGGGGGGGGGGGACGCTCGCTCGTTCTGACTCCGCGACTTAGCAATTATTGTCGTCTGTAAGGAGCTTAGCGGGTGATGTCATGCATATGTTGGATCAGAACACGCACCACCGAACAGCACCGTGAAGCGTCTCCTTTGGTGGGTTGCCTTATGACGACTTGGCACTGGCGGTGCCAAGGCGGCGGCGGAACGAGCCTGAGTGTGGCTGCGGAAGGGGAGTATGAATGAGCGGCGTGGGGGTGATGCCATGGAGGTGGTGCAGGAGATAAGACAGCACACAAAATAAAGGGGTGGGGGGGGGGGGGAGAAAGAAAGAAAGATGCAGTTGACGTGTATGGGCTGGTCCGCACGACGTGACGCCTCCCTGGCAGCACGTGCACCAGACACGGAAACTGTCAGAGAGCATTAGAGGTCTTAGCTGCAGCTTACTCGTCCTGCATTGTCCAGTCATACAAACCAGGAACCAACTTACTAGATATGTAAAAAAAAAAAAAAGAGAGAAAAAAAGACAACTGTGGGGGAGGTGATGGGGGCCGGAGGAAAGAGAGGCGGAAGGTGGGACCAGGGGGGTCAGAAAAAGAGTTAAATAAATTGTGCAAACTATGCGTTGAAATATCTTCTTGGGGAATTTGAGTGCGAAGGGCATATAAGCCAAGTCATAACAAAATAGAGAGGAAAATCAAAACCATATGTCTTACTTATCTATCTATCTGTCTATCTGTGGAGATGTACATACATTTTTAAAAAGTTGAAAATAAAATCTAGCTAGCTAGCTAGCTAGCTGTCTATTAATATCAATCTATCTACCCATCTTTCTGTCTGTCCGTCTGTCGTCTGTCTGTCTGTCTGTCTGTCTCTCTATCTCTCTATCTATCTATCTATCTATATATCTATCTATCTATCCATCCATCCATCTGTCTCTCTAATTGTCTGGCTATACATCTGTCTATAAATCTGTCCATCTGTTTGCCTGTCTGCCTTTCTTTGTAATTTTGTACACGTGAAAAAGCAGGAAACAGCCATACATCTATAACAAAAACATTGATAATAGCAACAAAAATGGTAGTTACAACAGCCATAATGGTGATGGTGATGATGATGTGATGATGATGACGATGATGATGACTACGACGACAACGACGACGACGATGATAACGATGATGACGACGACGACAACAATGATGACGATGATGATGACGACGACGACGACGACGACGACGACGACGACGACGACGACGGCAGCCAAACATACAACAACAAAAAGACAAAAACGAAGCCGCCTTTTTCTTGACCGTCATTCCCCAAACCCCCCCCCCCCCCTCCCCTACACCAACCACATCCAGACACCAGAATCTTCTCTCCCGGTCGAGTCCCAGCCTCTTGTTCACAGATCATTCACTTCGTGGGCCCGGGACGACTCGCTCGGCGCTGTTCAATAATACGGACCTTCTCCAAGACAATCGTTGGGGACGGAACAAGAGAGTGGAAAGAAGCGAAGCAAGGGTCGGCCATTTTCACTGCGGTCTCCATGGCATCTGCCAGACAGACAGGCCATCACTGCCTCGATACAGCCACCACTGCAGGCACTGAGAGGCAGAGGAGGTGGAGAAAGGTGGCCACACGCCACAATTGGAATGTTGCACGGAATCACTATAATCATACTCCACGTAAGCATTTTTGAGGTATAGCATAAATTAGAGTCAAAAATTGATATCAAGCTGATATTAGCTCAAATGAACAACCCCCACCTGTCATTTCATTTGTTTATAGGCATTTCTCTCGATGAAATCGTTCACAATTTAGAGGTACATGAGCTACCCCTAGCTCGACGTCGCATTGTCAGGCCTTCGCACTCACCCGTGACTCTATCTTCGCGCTGGTGTGATTTCGCCAAAATAGCCCCATTCCATTCGTTTCAATCTGTCTGCTTGGAACCACCTGGCATGTACCTTGATGGGCATAAGAAAGAAACTAAAGGTAAATCATCTTTCAGAAACAACAAAAATTATCAAATAATCTGTTTCTATCTATAAATACTCGAGTCCTTTAGCATTAATTTTTGGTGTGCAACCTGCACGTGAGAGGTCAGTATTTCATTGGTTGGCACAACAAAGGCTTTACTGCTAAAGTTCAATTTATACCCCTTTTGGCACAAAACTCGCCTGGAACCGTCAGTGCCAGAAGACTGCTGTTGGTAGTGGGTGACTCTCTTTGGGTTTACGTCCAAGGTAAAGTGTGGCTGTTACCAAGGCTCAAGAATTGTGAAGTCGCTTTTTTCCAGAGGATTCTGATGTTTCTACACTCTACTGACTCCTGATTTGGAGTGAGGGATCGTATTAAGACTGCTAACAATAAATCAAGCATTAAAAATATTTCATGCAATGCATAAATCATATCTAATCGAGAAAAATGTTGATGGAGATAGGTGGACAGTGATGTCACCAACAACAACAAAACCCAGCGGAAAACAAAATCATCGTCTTTCTTTATTTCTATCTGTGTGTATGGAATGCATTTGTAGTCGACTCCTATCACTTAAGGAAAAAAAATCTGATAAACCGGCCACACTGCCAGATAGCCGGACGAACGCATTCCTAAACCATTATCGTAGGATTAGCTGACCTCAGTGCATCGCTCTCCTAGCGGTCAATGCAAAGGGTTCAAAGACAGCCTCAACATTTCCTGAAGCAAACCTTCAGAACAGGCCTCCAGAATAGGCCTTAGTGTCTGAGAACTGACCATAGACCGCAGTTCCTACTGCAGAAGCATCACAAGAAGGACTGCCATGGTCAAAAAGCAGCGCATACCAGCAGAGAACATTGAAACTGACTGTCGATGACACCTCCGCTTCCCTGAAGTGTCCACCTGAGGTGGGCAATGAATTGGCCACACTGGATTATTCAGTCCCCAGGGACCTACAGATCCCATACCATGCCTTTCTAGGTGTGGTGATGGTGATGGTGAAGCCCTTGATCGACACACATCATAATATCAGTATAATCATGATTTTATGACTATATAAGTAAAGGGGGAAGGGGGTGGGGTGAAATGAAATGAACATGAAAATAGTCCCTCGTGCTTAATAGTCAACATGTGTTTCTACTTGTATGAAAACACACACACACACACACACACACACACGCGCGCGCGCGCGCGCGCGCGCGCACGCACGCACGCACCCATGCATGCACGCACGCGCACGCACGCACGCACGCACGCACGCACACACACGCACACACACACACACACACACACACACACACACACGCGCGCGTGCGCGCGCGCGCGTTTCTTTGTTTACTGTATGTATGAATGTATGCATGCATGTATGTATGTACTTACGTATGTATGTATGTATATGTATAGATGGTGGACGGAGGGAAAGGGAGAGAGGGATGGAGGGACGGATGTAACAAATTCAAAAGTACTGGAAATAACTTGATATGAGGAATAACAACGAAAGAAACGACAAGAACACAATTAAGAATAATAACACTTATACAACCATAATCATGATTAGTAAAACAGAATGATAGTCAGAAATAACACAAAATAAAACCCTCTCTCTCTCTTTCCCTCAACTTCCAAAACTATTTTTTTATTTCTTCAACACCAGATCGAGACACTAGATCCTTCCCCCCAGGTCCCAGTATCTGGCCATAGACCATTAATTCTGCTGGCCCAGGGGCAGTTCACCCTGCACTGTTCAACAGGAGAGACAAGAAGCAACAACAGAAACGACATGCGTGGGCAGCTGGAAGGGAACTTGTACACGAAAAGGAAGGAAGGAGAAAGGGTAATGAGAGGGGGGAAAGGGAAAGGGAGAGGGAGTGTGTTGTGTGTGTGGGGGGGGGGGGGGGGGGGGGGGTTCGAAGCTTCGGGCATACCGCTTTGGTCTCCATGGAATCTGCCAGGCAAGCAGTTACTGGCCTGACGGTTCGTTCTTTGGTCACGACACAGACTATTACAACTGGAGGTCGCGCTACAATGTTGTCCTTGATGGTGGGTGGTATCTTTTGGAGTTCATGTGGTCTATGGCCCTAACGGCCACACAGGCATAACAAGGCTGTAAAACCAGTTCATAGCGGGAGACGAAACTGCCCAAGTATTGAAATGAATAATCCTGGTTTAAGGACGAATCTACATTCAATTGTCGAGGGATATCAGCTAAAAATGCTCAATTCTCCAGACAATATAAGAAGAATTAAACTGATCTCTTGTAAACATTTATACAGTTGTATCTGGAGGAACGTTGGTGAAGATGTTCTTTGAGAAGTCTTGATGAGAGTGACTATGTCTCTGACGATAGTGACTATGTCTCTGATGATAGTTACTAAGTCTCTGATGACAGTGACAATGTCTCTGATGATAGTGAAAATGTCTCTGAGGATGGTGACTTGTCTCTGATGACAGTGATTATGTCTCTGATGATAGTGACAATGTCTTTGAGGACAGTGACTATGTCTCTGATGATAGTGACTATGTCTCTGATGATAGTGACCGTCTCTCGTTGTGGATCTCCTAATATTTTCACCTATATGCTAAACGGCTCATTAAATGGTATACGGTGCCTCTTCATCTCTTAAAGTCTATGACCAAGTATAGAACTGGTGACCCGTGAGTGACCTGTGCAACCGTGTCTCCTCCTAGCGTTTTCCATGAGCAGAGAGGAAAAACATTTTTTCTGGGTCGAGGTGGATTTGAAAAGATTGTTGTCTGTTTGAGTGTTGCACTCTTCTTGCCAAACGGTGGCCGGAATAGCTCAGTGGGTAGAGCGCCAGACTCGTGAGAATGACGATCTGGGGGTTGAGTGTTCAAACCTCAGCCAGGTTAGTTTCAGTACAGAGGTGATTTTTCTCTCGGGCTTGACACTGGTTCCGACTCCACGTTCTGTGAAAGCCTCCAAAGTAAATCATAAATCGAGGTTCCGTGTATGAACGCACGCATATCATATTGCACACACACGTAGAATCCCATCATCAACTTTCTGAAGAGAAGGCTGGTTTGATCCTTGGTATGGATGGCACATATGTACGTAAGATGCATCGTCCGTGAACATTTGAAAGAAGAAGTGAAAAGCTGAGTGGCAGACATTACACGAATACACTGGAAACACTGGGCGTAACAACAGCAGCTCTTTGGTCGACTGATTGTACGCTTGTGGGCAGACCGTTGTGTAAAAGACAGCGAGGTCTGTAACATGCTTAGACACTAGCCAAATAATGGCACTATGTAACAACAACAACACTAATAATAATAATATATGATGATGATGATGATGATGATAGTAATAATAATAATAATATTAACAACAATGATTATGACAAGAATGATTATAATGATAATGATAATAACAATAACAAGAAGAATCAATAATAATAACAATAACAAAAATTATGTTGTTGTTTTTTTTACATTAGCTTGTAATCTTGGTTTACCATTCCCATGTGGGGTGCAGACAGGC
This sequence comes from Conus ventricosus, assembly GCA_018398815.1. NCBI lineage: Eukaryota > Metazoa > Mollusca > Gastropoda > Neogastropoda > Conidae > Conus > Conus ventricosus. The sequence continues at coordinate 63,828,022 of CM031620.1, read as the reverse complement.
AATTCTAAATAAAAACGAAATGGTATCCAGAAACAGAATGTCTCAGACAATGTACTTCATCTTCAACACTCCAGATGCAACAAGCATTTCTATTTGATTTTTTGTGTGCACACAATTAATCTACAAAATGTTATAACTGTAGCCCAGCGTACTTCACTAAGGACTTTTCGGGACTATAAGAACTTGGGATAAAAATCCTGCCCCATACAAACAATAACAAAAACATAATATTCCATATATAGTAACACTTTCATCTAAACATCTACCTCTAAATTATAGTAATGACACTACACTGATTGATATAAACAAAATGCAGCTCAGCATTTGTAACAGTATTTTACTCATATCACTTCCTGTCTCTTTTATCCGGGTAGTAAGCAATACTCTGAAGCAGTGGCCATTTCTACGAAACATTGTAATGTTGATTTCATTGCTGAAAACGTTAACTGCAGTTGTTACGGCTGTAACAATTCGGTGATATCTTCATACATGGAACGGCTGGAAAACTTTCAACAATACTTATCATTCCGCCAAATTTGATTATAGCTATAAGCGCTTATTCTTGCTGGAAAAAATGCCAACGTTAAAGTATACCACAGGCGCGCGCGCGCGCACGCTCGCACACACGCAGCACACATACACAGAGAGAGAGAGAGAGAGAGAGAGAGAGAGAGAGAGAGAGAGAGAGAGAGAGAGAGAGAGAGGAGAGAGAGAGAGAGAGAGAGACCAGTTACATAAAACTCAAAGACAGTGACAAGAAAAAGAACAATATTAGTAGCATCGACTTTCCAGAAGGCGGCATTTGTACTCACATTTGGAAAGAAAGGGTCCAAAGAATCCCCAGAGAGATCTACTATTAATTCAAATTTACACTTTAAATAAACCAAGCTTTGAAGGCATCCTCATCAAATAAAAAAAAAATTGCCCAAATTTGAACGTAATGTAAACGTCATGGATTTCATTGCCTTTCTTTAAACCCTTTTTTCTCCCTTCTGCTGAATCCCTAATAGCTAGGCAGCTTACGGCGATTTTTTTGACTAGATGGGGACAGACCGGACAAAAGTATGACATTTTTCCCTAGCTATCTACATGCAAAATACTTTCAACGTTTGCTGGGCCCCATGTGCACAGGTCATTTGACAGCATGTACGTGCCAAAATGCAATTTTTTATGTTTCGCACTCCAAAAATAGGGAAAAATCGCTGTTAGATGGAAATGATGAATTAAAAAATAGTGAGTTGGCACTCTGTTGGTATACAGTGGGGTCCGAGAAGTACTATCACCATGAGGAAGGCCTATCAACTCAACAGTGCTTCAGAGGGCAAGTTCTGAGCCTTGCAAAGACTATCAGTGATATGGGCAATCCCTTCATGAATGACACTGCAGAACTGTTGATGCTGGATACTTGTGATGTCATGAACGAATCAGTGAAAACACTGTCCGCAAAGTGGAAGAACTTGGAAAGAGCCAGTATGATGATTACCACAAGTCAGTTTTGATAGAATGCACCCGATCAATTCATGACCCTATCAAAAAGAACTCCCTTCCACTCTTCAAGTGTCCCACACAGAAGGAAAAATCGAAACAAGCTGACAAAGTAGCAACTTTGAAGGCTGATGTCAGCCTTTTTTCACAGCTGCACATTGTGGCCCAAGACAGAGAAACAGATGTGGGTACCTTTTTCCAGCACGAAAATAACCCATACCCACCTTCTCTTGCAGACAGAGGGAAACTGCGCCTGGGCAACAAGTCAGACTTGCTCAAGTGCCTGGTACAAGCACCTGATACAGACACTCCAGGTTCACTTGAGACACAAGACCTTAAGGATGACACTGATTTGGCAGCTTGTCTTCAGCATGTGGCTGAGGCGGAAAGCTCAGATGGAGAACTGGATGTTCTAGACCTTGATGCAGGTCTACTTTCCTCTATAGAGCAGACATCAGCGTCACAGCAGCTCGAACCCCCTAGCACTTTCGACACAAAGATTCTGGATGTCACTGACATTTTACACTTCCTCTCGACTGCTGAAATCTCAACCTTTGAAGATTATGCCAATGATGTTTTCCTACCGTACATCAGAAACCAGTTGGAAGGTGCTGGCAGAGTGGATGTGGTGTGGGGCACATATCGCAGCAGCAGTATTAAAGAGAGTGCACGAGAGAAGAGAGGCAAAGGGATCAGGAGGAAAGTTGCTGGTCCAAACAAGATCCCTGGAAAGTGGCCAGAGTTTCTCAGAGACTCTGACAACAAACAAGAACTCTGTCTTCCTGTCAGAGAAAGTTGCCACAGCTCAGTTTCCTAATGGAAAAGGAGTTGTCATTACATCAGGCTAGAAAGTTCTGATCAGAGGAGCGGATCACAGCATGCCAGACAATGATCACGAGGAAGTAGACACAAAGATACTGCTACACCTGCACGATGCACTGCAGACTGGCTCCTGTACCTGCATAGTTCGCACTGTAGACACTGATGTCATCGTCATCATCACCGGAAAGTTCCGCCAGCTACAGCCATTGTGTCCAGCAGCAGACGTTTGGGTTGCTTTCGGCACAGGGAAGAATTTCACCTACTTTCTCTCAATGCTGTCACTCATGCCCTTGGAGAGGAAAAGTCTCCAGCCCTCCCCACTTTCCACAGCTTCACGGGCTGTGACACAGTGTCTGCCTTTTTCGGCAAAGGAAAACTGTCTGCATGGGCTGCATGGAAATGTTATCGTGCAGTGATAGAGGCCTTCAAGTTCATTGCAGAAAATCCCTTCAATGCCCTGGATGCTAACAGCCACCACTTCAGATTGCTGGAACGCTACACAGTTGTCTTGTATGACAAAACCAGCCAGCTGAGCTCTGTTGATGGGGCCCATAGAGAGCTGTTTTGCCACAGAGACGAGATGATGATGGAAGCCCTTCCTCCCACACAAGGAGCATTATTATAGCATTCAAACCTTGCTGTCTACCAGGCAAGCATTTTGGCTACTGCTGACCAGCCCAGCAGCAAGCACCATTTCCAGAGAGACGGGGCTGGACTCTGGACAAAGACAGCAAGGCTAAATTGGTTGCCTTTTTGGACGACACTGCCGGTGGCATCTGCAGCTTGCAGAGAACTGGTCAAATGTGCATGCAAGGGTGCAAGAGGATGTGGCAGCAGATGTGGTTGCAAGAAAGGCGGATGGCCATGCACAAGACGGTGCAAGTGCAGCTGTGACAAATGGACGACTGGACATGCACAGACCAGCTGAGGTAGCCGAGGCACATGCAAGAATTACCAGTCAGGACGTTTGGCAGAATCCTGAAAATGTAATGGTGACAGAAAGCTTTATGAAGGTGAATAAGCAGTTATAAACACTCATGTATGTGGAAATAAATTGATGTCTAATTGTCATGTTTACTGATCTCTGGAAACAAGTTCCATTCCATGTCGCGGCGCGATTTTTGGGCCTTATTTTTGGGTTTGTCGTAACTATAAACAAATATCTCACGAAAAGTGAACGTGTACTAATTAAAAAATGTTTGAAAATGCATCGTCTTCTGATCTTATTCATTTAACTGATCACGTTGCCTTTACATTTTGAAAACACTTTGCTTAGACACGTACATGCAATATTTTCCTCTGTTATTGCTATGAAAAAGTTTACGACGTCACGTGACTAGGCCCCATGGGTCAAATTTGATGGGGCCTAGCAAAAAGTTAATGGGCAGCGCCTACAGACGTGCCTCACAAAGTTTGACACTTTTGTCCAGTCGGTC
>CM031620.1:63814279-63819279 GCA_018398815.1 Conus ventricosus | reverse complement strand
CCTCATATCACTACATCATTGTGTTTAATATCGCTCGTGTGCACTTTCTGAGCTCAGACCATGGCTGGCCGGTCTATCCCTTCTAATCATAAACTGACATTTGTTTGTTTGTTTGTTTGTTTTTGCTGTCTCCTCTTCACGCCGCTCATTCCGGCTACCCGACCCTAGTTTGTCCCGTCGCAGCCGCAGCACCGGCAATACGCATAAAGAGTCGAAATCAAGTCGTCATGAGGCAACCCACCAGAGGAGACACTGCACTGTTGCTGAGTGATTTTGGTGATGGTGTTCAGTAGTAGTGCCTGTCCTGGTCCAATGTTAGCAGGACACTGCCAGTTAAGCTCGCAAAGAGGATCCCCAAGGTCCTGCCTTGGGTTGAATCTCTGAGACTCACACCCCTGTCCTCGGGCTTCCCAGCCGGGGTCGGGGGGGGGGGGGGGGAGTGGGGGAGGGGGCGACCATTTCGGGTGTTTCACCACAGCTGGCCAAAACTGGATCGTGTGGATCCATATCAAGTGGCCCTGAAAAGGGACTGGAGAAGGCTTGGAGAGGAGACTGCCACAAAGAGAGGGACGACCAACGACAACGACAGCGACTACGACCAATCACCACAGGGGACTGCAACACCAAAAACGACACAGACTGAAGTCTGGGAAACCTTGTCCTTAAGGGCCTCAGGCCAACGGGACGTTCATCCCGCCCACTCAGTTAAGCTCCCTGCTGATGATGACAATAACTGCCTAGTCGCGGACCCAGCATAAGTGAGCATGCCTCTCCGATGAGCGTCAACACGTCCGTTCAACGACAGTCCCCAAGCACACGCAGACAAGACCACTGACGACCCGGACATGAAGTCACCAAGGGCACAGACGCAGAGTGGCATCGACACTGAGGTCACCATCAGAGCAGGGCATGAAGGGACACATAAATCGGGACTTTTTCTTTTTAGATATTGATACTTACATTAAAGTTCTCTCTCTCTCTCTCTCTCTCTCTCTCTCTCTCTCTCTCTCTCTCTCTCTCTGTGTGTGTGTGTGTGTGTGTGTGTGTGAGTGTGAGTGTGAGTGTGTGTGAGTGTGTGTGTGTGTGTGTGTGTGTGTGTGTGTGTGGTGTATGTGTGTCTCTATATACCTCTCTCTCTCTCTTTCCATGTACATATAGATAGATAGATACATAGATAGATAGATGGATAGATACATACATACATACATAGATGGATAGATAGATATACAGATAGATAGATATAAAGATAGATAGATAGATAGATAGATCTAGACAGATAGATAGACAGGCAGATAGTTAGACATCTTTAAGAGAGATAGATAGATAGATAGATACATACATACATACATGCATACATACATACATACATAGATGGATAGATAGATAGATAGATAGATAGATAGATAGATAGATAGATAGATAGATAGATAGATAGATAGATAGATAGATAGGCAGATAGTTAGACATCTTTAAGTCCATTACTTCCCACTATATTTGCAATGTCTGAAAAACACATACTCGTCGAAAACTGACCTGTCTCTCTTGCGTTAGGCGCAAAACAAAACAAAAAAATCAACGTCACCTCGCACTACAAAACGTGTAGCTATTTCAATTTTGCCTCATCGTCAGTAACGCCGCAGTCTATTTTAGTTGTCTCATCCAAAAACAGTTCCGGAAGGAAAGTCGCAATAACAAGAAAGTCAGCACTGGCAGCAAGCACTACTTTTATTCTCGGAACGTTCAAACCCTGAAGCTGCCAACAGAGTCAGAGCGGTCAAGACCCAGATGACGGGCAACTGTCCGCGGAGACGGTAATCCCGGGATCAGTGCCTCTTCTCCTGTCTTTCTTTCAGTGGTCGCCATCGCTGTGCTGATGGTTCTGACGATGTCGTAAAAGACTGCCGGGGTTTCTGACGGTGATCCCAGAGGATTACTTCTAGCCTGGAAGACTAGTTTGACCTACGTAGGGTGGAAAAGAGGGGATTAGGGGGATAAAGGAGGCGGGAGGGTGGGGTGTGGGATGGAGCGAACCTGCACAGAGGGGTAAGGTGGGATGTGTGTGTGTGTGTGTGTGTGGGGGGGGGGGGGGGGGGTTACATTCAGATTTGACGTCCACGCTTACAAAAAAAAAAATAATGTAGCAGACAGGGGAGAGTAAGAGAGGGGGTGGAGGGGGAGGGGCGGAGTTAAGGGACCTATCACATTTTCACCATCTCCAAAGCAAGGGGAGGGAGGGGGGGGGGATGGGAGGAGTTAAGGGACCTATCCACATTTTCACCATCTCCAAAGCAAGGGGAGGGAGGGGGGGGGGGATGGGAGGAGTTAAGGGACCTATCCACATTTTCACCATCTCCAAAGCAAGGGGATGGAGGGGGGAGGGGCGGAGTTAAGGGACCTATCCACATTTTCACCATCTCCAAAGCAAGGGGAGGGAGGGGGGGGGGATGGGAGGAGTTAAGGGACCTATCCACATTTTCACCATCTCCAAAGCAAGGGGATGGAGGGGGGGGGGGGATGGGAGGAGTTAAGGGACCTATCCACATTTTCACCATCTCCAAAGCAAGGGGAGGGAGGGGGAGGGGGGAGGGGCGGAGTTAAGGGACCTATCCACATTTTCACCATCTCCAAAGCAAGGGGATGGAGGGGGGGGGGGGGATGGGAGGAGTTAAGGGACCTATCCACATTTTCACCATCTCCAAAGCAAGGGGAGGGAGGGGGGGGGGGGGATGGGAGGAGTTAAGGGACCTATCCACATTTTCACCATCTCCAAAGCAAGGGGAGGGAGGGGGAGGGGGGAGGGGCGGAGTTTAAGGGACCTATCCACATTTTCACCATCTCCAAAGCAAGGGGAGGGAGGGGGAGGGGGGATGGGAGGAGTTAAGGGACCTATCCACATTTTCACCATCTCCAAAGCAAGGGGAGGGAGGGGGAGGGGGGAGGGGCGGAGTTAAGGGACCTATCCACATTTTCACCATCTCCAAAGCAAGGGGATGGAGGGGGGGGGGGGGATGGGAGGAGTTAAGGGGCCTATCTACATTTTCACCATCTCCAAAGCAAGGGGATGGAGGGGGGGGGGGGGATGGAGGAGTTAAGGGACCTATCCACATTTTCACCATCTCCAAAGCAAGGGGATGGAGGGGGGGGGGGGGGATGGGAGGAGTTAAGGGACCTATCTACATTTTCACCATCTCCAAAGCAAGGGGAGGGAGGGAGGGAGGGAGGGAAGGGGCGGAGTTAAGGGACCTACGTACATTTTCACCATCTCCAAAGCAAGGGGAGGGAGGGAAAGGGCGGAGTTAAGGGACCTACCAACATTTTTCACCATCACTCACAAATTACGAAACTTGATGCTGTAATACCAGGCCCACATGTCAGCAGTTACATTATACTGCACAACGTCTCGGTGGTAACTGTAACGTGATGTGACTAAAGGCGGAAATTGAAACAAATGTTAAGAGGTATTTGAAGGAACTTCACCAGTTAACATGGACAAACGAATCGAAAGACAAAACACGGCACCTTTTGACCTCTCAGGTCTTCTTCAGGCAAGATAAACAATATTCAGGACAACGCAAATGAAAAACGGTGAATTATTCAACGCCCATCTTGGGCTGTAAATGAGAAGGTAAAGTGATTGCTCGTTCTTCATTTTCGTTGTCCTTATCGTTGTTTATCTTGCTTGAAGAAGACCTATGAGGTCGAAACGCGTCGTGTTTTGTCTTGTAATTTGTTTATCCATGTTAATTGGTGGAGGTGTTTCAGATATCTTTTTCAAATCTCTCCCTGTGGTAGACAGTTTCTTTGCTTGACAATAATAAGGCCGAGCTGGCCAACGTAATCAGCTGACAATTTGGTCCTTTGCGTTTCCGTAGCATCGTAACAATTCAATCTTTTGAGGTGGGAAAGGGGACAGTGGTTGAAACCAATGAGTGAGTGTGTGAGGGGGAAGGGATGTGGGGGTAAGGGAGGAGGGATGTTCCTAAATTCCAGGTTTGCTGCGAAGAGTTGGCTCGATAGAAGCTAACAATCGCTCGTTAAGTAAGCCAGAACTTCTAGAAAGCTCTGTCCGCCCATCAAAGTAATGAGTCTCTCTCTCTCTCTCTCTCTCTCTCTCTCTCTCTCTCTCTCTCTCTCTCTCTCTGTGTGTGTGTGTGTGTGTGTGTGTGTGTGTGTGTGTGTGTGTGTGTGTGTGTGTGTGTGTGTGCGTGCGTGTGTGTGCGTGTGTGTGTGTGTGTCTCCCACCACCATCCCCTCTGACCCCCCTCCGTTTTCTCTCTCTCTGTGGGATTAGGCTAAAAATGATAGGTCGTAAATTTCCAGTTCAAGACCAGGTTCATGAATTCGCTGCCAAAAGCGCAAGCGCGCGTGCGCGCATTCACACACACACACACACACACACACACACACACACACACACACACACACACACACACGTCATAGACACATATTTCCATTATCAAGTCCTGTGATCATTATCCTCATAACAAAATGTAATTCGAATAAACAATACTAATTCAATTTAAAAACATTTTTTTTTTTAAACTGACATGTACACGTGCAGCTTTGCTCTTCCCTCATGGGGTCTGTGGTTGTAGAATAGCGAGTATTTCCCTGATCGGTTGGTGTCTTCTTTCAAAAGAGCGTCAACGAACGAGATCAAGAGAAAAGCTCGACATAATAATTATACTTAAAACATAGAAGGACTACACGGCACTTGTCCTTTATATATATATTTGACACCAAGAGCACAGACACAATCAGCCGTGTCTCCCTGATGAGTCCGATCCAGCGGACGAAAGGCCTAGGAGCAGGCAATACAAATAGATCTGTCTTTGAAGGAGAGTACGATGGTTCCCTCAGGCAGCTAGTGAAGGGTTTCTCATATTTATAATATATTCCCCCCAATTTGTTTTTTGTTTTTTAATTCAAATCTTTGTCAAGTCATTGCTGTAATGACTGAAGAAGAATTGTTAACTTGCACTTGTTTTCTCCCACTGTTT
>CM031620.1:63801779-63809279 GCA_018398815.1 Conus ventricosus | reverse complement strand
GCTTGGGTTACTATTGAACAGTAGAGCTAACCGCTCAGACTGTTCCGTATCTTTTGATCTCCCTTGTATCCTTGAATGGATCCTCAAGCATTGCAGGTTCAAAGATGGTCCCCTACACTTTATACTGTTTGCATAATGTTTTTGGTTTTTCAGCAACTTTTTCCCCCTCCACACTTTCGTTTTGTTTCTTGTACTACCCTTCGCTTTGGACCTCCCTTTGGAGGTGCTATTGGATTCTTTTTTGAACCATTGATGGTGAGAACACCACAGAGTTATGGACTGTGGTGTATCTCTATTTGACGCCAAATAGCACAGATACGAACAACCGGGTCTTCCCGATGAGTCCGACCCAGCAGACGAAAGGCTGAGGAGCATGCAATACTAATAGATCTATCTGCCTTCGAAAGGGATAGTGTTGGTTTCCTCATGCAGTTTGCGAAGGGTTTTCATATTCATAATACACTTTCTCAATTTTATGTTCTCATTTTCAACTCGATCCTCTTTTCTTTTAAAATTCAAATCTTTGCCAAGTGTACTATAATAACGGAAGAATTGCTGATCTGCACTTGCTTTTCCCCACTACTTCATTGCTCGACTATATATATATATATATATATACCTTCAACGTAGTAGTTGTTTGGAGATAGATATATATATATCTATCTCCAAACAACTACTACGTTGAAGGTATCCAAGTATTTCGACCTCCTTGGTCTTCATCAGGGGACAGCAAAGATGGAATTGCACGTAGCAGGTTCCGTTCGCACTTTTTTTTCAAAAAACAGTTTACCACAGTTCAGATAGCTAGAGAAAGGACAAGGTTACCACAGTTCAGATAGCTAGAGAAAGGACAAGGTTACCACAGTTCAGATAGCTAGAGAAAGGACAAGGGGGAGAGCGATAATCTACGGGAAACACGAAGAAGAAAAAAAAAAAAAGACAAGCGATAACCTACGGGAAACACGAAGAAGAGAAAAAAGACGGAGGAATAGAGAGAGAGAAGGAAGAGCGGAGGCCGACACCGAGAGGATGAGGGAAAAGGAGACAGAAAGGGCAAGTAGGAACAAGAACAAAAACAAAAAAAAAAAAGGGGGGGGGGGTAAAGAGGATGGGGTAAAGGATAGTGCGAAGATGTGAAGGTAACAGGGATGGGGTGAACAGGACGGTCATACAGGAAAAGTAAATGGGAAGTGAGAGAAGTTGGGGGAAAAGGTTGGGGGAGGGTGGGGGTGAACAGGACGGTCATACAGGAAAAGTAAATGGGAAGTGAGAGAAGTTGGGGAAAAAGGTTGGGGGAGGGTGGGGGTGAACAGGACGTCATACAGGAAAAGTAAATGGGAAGTGAGAGAAGTTGGGGAAAAAGGTTGGGGGGAGGGTGGGGTGAACAGGACGGTCATACAGGAAAAGTAAATGGGAAGTGAGAGAAGTTGGGGAAAAAGGTTGGGGGGAGGGGTGGGTGAACAGGACGGTCATACAGGAAAAGTAAATGGGAAGTGAGAGAAGTTGGGGAAAAAGGTTGGGGGGAGGGGTGGGGGTGAACAGGACGGTCATACAGGAAAAGTAAATGGGAAGTGAGAGAAGTTGGGGAAAAAGGTTGGGGGAGGGTGGGGGTGAACAGGACGGTCATACAGGAAAAGTAAATGGGAAGTGAGAGAAGTTGGGGAAAAAGGTTGGGGGAGGGGTGGGGAATTGGCCTAGAAGGAGGGGAGAGGAGGAAAACCCAGGGGAGTCGGGAAGTGTTGGTACAGACAGACGGGGTGTGTTAATGGAGGTGAGAGGGGTGAGCACAGCGGGGGTAGGGAGGGTAGGGGCACATCTAGTGGTGAGTATATACATAAATCACCTATTTCATTTGCAGGGATGCCATGAGAAGTATTGTTGTCTGTATGAAATATAAACCTTTATAAAATAATAATTTTCCATGAAAGACAGATTGTCAGACGAAAGTGTGCCTCAGCAGTACAGTTTTGACCTCTAAGAAATAACAAATATATACGACATAAAATGTTACCATTTAAACTGTTGAAAATGTCGAAGTAGGATATCATATACTTTCCATTAAATCATAAGTTCAAACGGTGTAAACGTCATACCAAAACTGCCCACTGTGATCCACTAGGAATAACATACCATTAAATCATAAGTTCAAACGGTGTAACGTCATACCAAAACTGCCCACTGTGATCCACTAGGAATAACATACCATTAAGTCATTGTTCAAACGGTGTAATGTCATACCAAAACTGTCCACTTGGTCCACTAGGAATAACATACAGGTGCATGTTAAAAAAAAAACATAAACGAGAATAATGCCGGCCGCATAATGAATATGATATGTTACTCTATTTAATTCTACGCTCATATTGAGAGAGAGGATGTGATGGAGAAAGAGACGGGTTGTGGAGGGGGAGAGAGAGAAAAACAGTCGGACAGACAGACAGACAGACAAAGAGGGAGGAAGAGAGAGGCAGTGTGTGTGTGTGTGTGTGTGTGTGTGTGTGTGTGTGTGTGTGTGTGTGTGTGTGTGTTAAGAATATGTACTGAGGGAGAGAGCGGAAGAAAAGAGAGAAGAGAGAGAGAGAGAGAGAGAGAGAGAGAGAGAGAGAGAGAGAGGAGAGAGAGAGAAGTTTGGGGTTAACAGACTGGGGTTCTCAACCACAAAACATGATTGTAAGAGCGAGGGAGACAGTGAACGAGAGAGAGGAGGTGGGGGGGGGGGGGGGTCTGGTTGTTATGGTTGGAGGAGAGGGCTAGAAGACAATATAAAAAATAAGAAGAGATAAGAAGTGCACTGCAAGACAGTAGGTCTGATAATACTTCCACACCGAATAAGAGATGCCCAATAGGACTGAATGGCCTAAAAAAATTGTATACAAATGTAAAAATGAACATACAAACAAGAAAATGAATCTCTCCTCACCCCCCCCCCCCCACCCCCATCCCCTCCTCCCACCCACCCCTACCCCCATCAAAACACACACACACACGCGCGCGCGCGCGCGCAGCACGCACGCACGCACGCACGCACGCACGCACGCACGCACGCACGCACGCACGCACACACACACACACACACACACACACACACACACACACACACACGTCTAATATCACTCAAAGTGAACAGACGTTAAACAAAGTACGAACGAACGAACACACACACACACACACACACTAACTGACCACAGTAATTCACACATACAAACCCCACACCCCGATACCCCCCCCCCCCCCCCCCCCCCCCCCCCCACCACCACCACACACACACACACACACACACACACACACACACACACGCACGCACGCACGCACGCACGCACGCACGCACGCACACACACACACACACACACACACACACACACACACACACACACACACACACTTTATTCACTCCGATCATGGGTTACAACAAATTGGAGAACAGTGACTTCTACTCAGTTTAAAAGGATTATCTCTGCATCTAAAACAGTATTGCTTAGAGCCATATGAATAAAAAAAAAAAAGAAGAACAATTTGAGCAGGTAAAAATGTGATCATTAAATAGAACATAGAATGAAACAAATTGAGAGCTTAGGTTGATGGGGAGGAGGGGGTAAAGGGAGAGGGATGGAAAGAAAAAAAAAAGGGGGGGGGGGGCAAGGAAGGAGGAGGACAGGAAATTAGTAATTCAGACTCCAAAGTGTTGAGGCCCAATGGAAATAATGTCTTTAGTTTATAAATCCAGAATAGTTCTCTTTTTTAAGTCTTGAAGTGATGTTTTGCTTCCATACTCTTTCTGACACAATGCATTTCATGTCTGTCAGAGAATGGTCATTTAGGTGAAAATGTTGGGTGACCAAGGTACTGGTGTTCGTTTTTTATATTTGACCTATTTGACCTATGTTTGACCTAATCTAGTTTTAAGAGAATTTTTAGTTTCACCCACATACTGCGCATGTTGGCATTTGTCACAGAATAAAAGGTAGATGATATTGCTGCTCTCGCAGTCCAGCCTGTGTGGAATGGTAAACTTCTCTCCAGTTCTGGAACTGGTAAAATATTTGCTTTGCACCACGTGTTCTAAACATATTACACATTTTTTCAGGCACTCACAACATCCTGTGTCCATTCAATCGAATATCAGCCACTCAGTTGTTCATTCCGCCCTTCAATTTTTCACGGAGGGTGCATGTAGTATGTTCTCGTATCATCCATATTAACAGCCAAAATGGCCTCCTTTTCCGAAAGTTAGTGGTGGATTTATTTATTTTTTTTACGAGCGTGCAACATTTTAAGCGTGCGTTCACACAAGGAACCTCGGTTTATACTCTCATTCGGAGGACTTTTCGAGAAATGGAGTCAGAACCCCCTTTAACTCCGAGGGGAGAATCCCCCTGTACCAAAGTAGCCCAGTAAAGATTAAACCCACGACCCCGGATCACCAGAATCACGAGTGTGGCGCTCTGCCAGCTGAGCTATTCAGACTATCCAGTGAGCAACCAGTCAACCAGCCCGCCGTACAAACAGTTAAACTTTAAATAAACTTACTTAGAAAATCTCTTGGGGGGAAAAAAGACCAAACAAACAAATAAACAAACCAACCAACAAACAAAAGCATCAGCAGAGAAGATTCAGGTTTAAAGATAGGGAACTCTAAGTTTAGAATTCGCCTTTTCTTCGGTTGTGAGCCATGAGAACTGATACACCACCGCATCCACCACCACCCATCCACCACCGCCATCGCCATCCCCGCCAACCACCACCACCTCCACCATCACCGACACCACTACCTCCCCCCCCCCCCCCCCCCCCAGCTTTCAGAGTCAGAGGTGTGTTGGATGGCAGGCGGGGGGAAGGTTTTTCCCTACACTTGGCTTCATTCACACTCCCCCCCCCCCCTCCCCCCTCCCCTCTCCATCTAGTCAGCAAGTTCCATCGATTAGGTCGACAGCCGCGCGCGTTGGAGACCCGTGCCGTGGTGTGCTGTTCTGTGCTGGGCTGTGTTGCGCTGGGCTGTGTTGCGCGCCTTCTGTGTCGTAATCGTCTGAGCCACAGGCACACGACCAATTTGTTTTTTTGTTTTGTTTCTTGCTTCATGGTTTAGGTCAATAGGTTTTCTGGTTTGCTTGTTTATATCATGTTCTCATTCTTCGGTGAGCACACCTAACGGAGTAGCCTGTCCAGAAAGAATGCGTTCATGTCAAAATCATGTTGTTTGCCGTTGAGCCGACCACGGCAGGCTGCACTAGCGATTCATCAGAGCAGAAGACGAAAGGCGAACAGGTACAAGAAGGGAAACCACAAGAACGAGGAGAAGAAGAAAGTGAAGAAGTGGAGGAATGGGGAGGGGGGTGGGGGAGGAGGAGAGAGAAGGAGAAGGTGTGGGAGGAAGATGAGGAAGAGAGAGATTATGTAGCTTACAGCCCAGTCGACCAAGAGGGGAAGAAGGAGGAGGTGGAGAAGAAGAAGAAGGGGGGGGGGGGGGGATGTGGAGGATGGGAGAAAAAAGAAGAAGAAAGAGAAGAGGGAGGAGGAGGAGCGGGAGAAGAAGAAGAAGAAGAAGAAGGAAAGCAATAACAAGAAGAGGAGAAGCAGAAGGAAAGGGAGGAGGAGGCGGGAAAGAGGAAGAAGGCAGAGGAGGAGGACGAGGAAAAGGAGGAGGAGGAGGAGGAGAAGAAGCCAAGAAGAGATTGATTATTTGTTTATGATCCAGCAGCCCGAAAAAGACTAGAGGAAGAAGAAGAACAACAAGTTGAGGAAGGGACAAAAGAGAGAAAAAAACAAAATTGTTGTTGTTTTTGTCATTATCATTCTCATTATTATTATTATCATATTATCATCATTGTTATTAATATTATTGTCATTGTTATTGTTGTTATTATTATTAATATATAAAGAGGACGAAGACAGACAGATGGAAAAAAACAGACGGAGAAGATGAAATTCAATGAAAATGTGTGTGTGTGTGTGTGTTTTTTTTTTTTTACAACGCTTCTAAACTATTCAAAAGATCAACCTTCCAAAATGTATGACAAACACAACTAAAAGATAGAGGGAGAAGTTCATGAAGTAAAGTATGTACCACAAGACTTCAGAGACGTGAAAGGAAAACCACTTCAAGACAAGTGACAATAGAAATCAGAATGTTCGATTCACTCAATGAGTTTTCAGCCCTGGGCCAGATGTTAACTAGCATTCCTTTCTAACAGAAGTGTGACAATTCACGCCCAGCCACACCTACGAATTGTCTGCAGACTGCGGCTACACTCACTACGTCAATAACTCCTTTCCAACGATGTCGGTTGACTCGTTGTTCCATCCGCTCGGTAACTGTCGAGTTGTCTCTTATCCCGAAGACGTTTGCACAAGAACAACGGATTTCTTGAAAGTGGCTAGTGAAGAAAAGTTTAGAGGATAAATGATACTTCACAGAGAGAGAGAGAGAGAGAGAGAGAGAGAGACAGAGAGAGAGACAGACTGACAGACAGTCAGACAGACAGAAACGGTCAGACAGTCAGACAGACAGAGACAGTCAGACAGACAAACAGGTAGAGGTTGGTAAGCGGAGAGAGAGAGAGAGAGAGAGAGAGAGAGAGAGAGAGAGAGAGAGAGAGAGATGGGGGGGGGGAGGGGCATAGGGATTAGGAGTAGGACGGAAAACAGACGTGTATGCAGACTGACGGACCTGGAGCCAGAAAAAAAGACGAACAGATAGAGTGGAATTTTTCTTGTTTGTTTGGGGGAACACACACACACACACACACACACACACACACACACACACACACACACACACTTACTCATTTACATGCACACAACACACACGCATACACACACGCTGAGGTAAATATATAAGCTAGTCACAAAAAATTAAGGGCCGCCTTAGATTTTGGGGTACTCTAAGTAATGGGTCTCAATGCTCGTAAAACAAAGCACAGCGTGTTTCATTCTGAGCTATTCTGACAGCTCACACACCACACTGTATGACCGAAATAATCTTTCAGACGACGCATTTTTCGGGTCGAGAATATGCACTCAGCCAAAACACCAAAAATCCGTGAATAATGCATGAAGTTTGGCCAGGCGCAGATTACACAGCAGTTTTGAAGTGAGAAATCGGCACAGTGCACGTGCAAGGCCTGCCTATGTTGAACACTTTTCAATGACAATTTGCCTGCGGTGGGTATAAAATGACCGCTAATCGGGGCTGCAATAACCATGCCTCCAAGACGAAAACTGTCAAATCTAGATCGCGGCCGGGCTCTGGGATGGCTCCAAGATGGCATTTCTGGAAGAGAGGTGGCAAGACGTCTGGGAGTGAGCCACTCAGTCATTCAACGCCTTCACCAGCGATACCAAGACACTGGAAGAGCCGAGGAACGACCACGCTCAGGGCGGCCAAGAATCACTAACGGGCAAGACGATCGCTACTTGATGCTGACAGCAGTCCGCAGCAGAACCATCAATGCAACCACTCTGAGACAGGAGCTGAGAAGAACGACTAACATCAACGTAAGTCGC
>CM031620.1:63776779-63786779 GCA_018398815.1 Conus ventricosus | reverse complement strand
TGCTTAGGTGGGGGATATTTCATTTGGAGCTCCCAGAAAGGAATGGCCATACTATTTTTGGGAACTTTAAAAAATCCCAAAGAGGGGAAAGGTGCCCAGTTTTGGAAATGAGATGAGATTCCGCAAAAAACGCTTTTCCAAGTTGTCACCTTATATTCCCAAATGCCAAGACTTTGACTTTGGTTTTATGTTGTGTTGGGCATGGTTGAATTTAAGCGACGGGTTTTGGGCCGAGGGTGGCGGATGCCCGGCCGGTTTCAGAGATGCGGGGTCTAAATTTTGTGCGAGATGTCCCAACCTACAAAAAACTTATCGCACAGCTGACAGTGGAGGGCAAACAAAATTTTTGGGGCCGGGCAGGAAAAAAGTTTTTTTAAAAATGGAAAGACCTGGGGGGCCCTGTAGTGGTGTCTGGTTGGTGGGGAAGAGAAATTTTTTGCATTTTGGTTTAAGGGGGGAAATTACCGGGGGCTTGGGGTTTTAAGATTTTGTTCAGCTTAGAAGGGCCCCAAAGTACCCTTTAAAGTTTTTTTTCACTTTTGAAAAGTGATCTTTGGGTTTCGCCCTAAAAGGCTTTTTTAAAATTTTTTTCTCCCCATGTGCCATTAGATTTTAGGATCCTGCGGGAAGGGAAATTTTGAAAAATGGAAAGAAGGCAGGGCATGGGTCTTTCTGTCCTTTGGGGGGTTTAAGTTTCCCAAGTAAATTTTCTGTTTTTAAAAGCTGCATTGCGGCAAAGAGCATCATTATGACGGCACTGGGTATCCAGGGTTTTTTTTAAAAAAAAATCAGACTTTTTGGGGCTGCTTGTAATGGAAATTTTTTTCGCTAAGCAGGGGCTGCGTGGGCAAAAGGAATTCAGAATTGGAATGCTTTTTAGAGGGACTGGGGGTGGAAGGTTTATCCGGGTTTATGAGTGGGGCATAAAGTGGGTTGTAGAAGACGGGGGTTTGAAGGGGGGTCCATCTTTTTAGGAGATAGTGATGCCCCGGGAAAATTTAACTGATTGTAAAAATGGGGTAGTCAGTTTGGATGGGGGATAGGAAGGTCTGTGCAAATTTTGAGGAAATTCTGGGGGTTCCAGTTCGGGCAGGATGGGGCTTCCCCCAACCCATCTATTTTATCTTTTGTAGAGCTCGGGTTTGGGGCCCTTGAAAGAGGTTAGTAAGCGGTTTTCTGGGTGTCCCAAAAAAGGGGCAGGCATAGGTTTGGTCCCAATTTGGTTCCCAAGCAACCCCAAACTGATTTGTGAAAAAGGTGGTTTTGAATTCAAAAGAAAGAGGGTGAAACTAATTCTCAGTTTTCCCCTTTGTACTTGGGAGGGGTTGTTGGTTAAGGGGTCTTTTGTTAAAAAAAAAATGGCGGGGGCCTTTTCAATCCATCAGCAGGGGGAAAGGGAAAAAAAAAGAGAGAACTTAAAGGGTGAAAAGAGGGCGGGGTTTGGGAAAGGGGATCTGGTTGTTAAATTTTAAATCAGTTGAGTGTTTTTGGGGTGTCTTTGGGGGTTTTGTGGGGGGGGAAAAAGGTTTTTTAAACTAGGGGTTGGAGAAAAATTTCAAAAGTATTTGGGGAAAAAGTGTTCGTGGGGAAACTCATGCAATACAATGGGTCGGGCCCGGGGTGTTTTGGGTTTTTTTTTAGTTTGGGGAGAAAGGTAGAAGGTGGGTTGTTTGGTGTCGTCCAAAATGGGGAAGTTTGGCTGCCCTTTTTTCGTAAGTTTTTAATTTGATTTCTTTTTAAAAAACTGTGGTTGAGAAAAATTTCTGGTGTTGGGGGGGGGGTTTGATCCCTGCAGTGGTGTAAAAGAAATTTGGGGTTTGCCCAGTTGCCCCTGGGGGGCTTTTTTTTATGTCCCTGTTTGTCCCAAAAACCACCACCACCCAAAAACCCCCTTTGTCCCCCTGGTTTGAGAAAAAGGCCCTGTCTTTTCCCAGTGATTAAAGGGGGTTTTTTTGTTAAAACCCAAGGGGTTTGGAAATTTTGCAAACATTTGGAATTTCACTTGAGAATTTCTTTTCTACATTTTTTTAAATGAGTTCAATTTCCCAGTTTTTTTGTCAAGAGGGGGTTTGGCAAAGCGCGGGAGTTCGAAAAATTTGGGAAAAAATGCCCTGATTCTCGGGTAAGGGGGCTTAGGAACCCCCGCCCAAGTGCAGCCATCCATAAAAAATTTTCTAAAAATCTTTCAATACAATGGGGTTTTGATATTTAGGGGGGCGGGGCGAAGGGGAAATTTTAAATTTCAGACCTTTTGCCAGGACGGGATCTTTCACGGGTGAGATTCAGTTTAAAACGGGAATGCAAAACCCAAGGGGGCGGTGTTGCTCTTTGGGGGTAGAGGGGCCCCAGTTTTTTTTTTTGGTGGGGGTTTCCCAACGGGTCGGGTTTTTCCCTTGGGTTTTTTTTTTGAAAAATTTTGATAACTTGTCTTGCTTAATCGGGCCGCGGGGTTTTGGGGAATGTTATCTGGGGCTTAAAAGCAGGGCAAAGGGGCTTTATGATTGGGGTTTGTTGTTTGAAATTTGAAGAAGAGGGGAGAGAGTTCCGGGGAATGAACTTTATTTTTTGAAAGTGCCAACATGATTTTGGGCGGTTTGGGGCTTGGAATAGAAACTTGTAGGGAAAATTAAGGGAAAGGGAGCGGTTTTAATGAAGATGGGAAGGGGTGTGAAAAGGGGAAACCCGCGAGGGTATTCGCCAGCGAATGCATTTTTTTTAGAAATTGAGAGGGGAAATGCAAAATTTTTTTTTCAAAAACCGTTTTTTAGAAATATCCAGTGAAAAAGGCGGTTATGGTGGCAAAAAAAATGACTGGATTTGGGAAACGGCATGTGTAAACGAGAGGGGAAATTTGGGGGGGCCGGCATTATTTCTGATTTAGGTTCTTCCGCAGATTTGGTTGAGAAAGAAGTAGATTTAAAAGGGGTCCGGGTGCCTGTTTGCGTTTCGCCCACACGACCTAAACAAATTTTTTAAACACATAGGGATCAATAAATTAACAGTTAAAATTTTTGGGAAAGACGTATATACGATAACAATCGCACACACTGAGGGGACTTAAACAGAAATACAAAAAATAAAAGGGTACAGTCAGTAAAAAAAATTCAAAAAATGGGGGAAATCAAAAAAAAGTTGCAAACCGAGAGAATTTGGAAAAAGGTCAAACAAAACAAATTTTTTCAATTTAAATTTGTTTTAGTAAAAACCGAAAAAACGTGAAACCGAGCCCACAAGACAAAAAAAGGCGTTTTCAAACCTTTTAAAGGGTTTGGGTGAGTATAAACGAATAAAAAAAAATTACAAAAGGAATCAAATGGTAAAAGGGGGGGGGGGGGGGGGGGGGGGGGGGGTGGGGGGGGGGGGGGGGGGGGGGGGGGGGGGGGGAAAAGGGGGGGGGGGGGGGGGGGGGGGGGGGGAAGAAAAGGATCAACCCTTGGGTGTAAATCAGTAGGGGAAAAGGGGAAAAGGAGGGGGGTTTTAAGGATTTTTTAAGCACCCGGTTCCCCGTGAAACATTCCCAAGGCAAGGCAAATTGTGATTCAATTTTAGGGGTAGAACAATAAAAAAGCAATAGCATAACTGAATGATCCCCTGCAAAAACGAATGAATTTAAGGAACCCGAAAGCATAAATACAGAAACTTTTAGAAAATACTTTTTTAAATAATAACCCAAAATAAATAAAAAAAAAAACATTAAAAAAAATTTAATTAATAAAAAAAAATAAATAAAAAATAAAATATTTTTTTTAAAAAAAAAAAAAAAATAAAAAAAAAAAAATTTTAAAAAATAAAAAAAAAAAAAAAAATAAAAAAAACATAAAAAAAAAAATTTAAAAAAAATAAATAAAAAAAAATGATAAAAAATGCAAAATCAGATAGTTTATTAGTTATGTGGGGGGGTGAATAGTGGAGATAAGGTGGGTATGGTGTGTTTGGGGGAGGATATTGGGGGGCTGAGATTAAATTTTGGTGGGTTGGTAAAATTTTTACTTTAAAGGGTTTGATGCTATGAGGGGGGGGGAAAAAGGGGGATGGTTTACGTACTAACTGGGGGAGGGGGGGGGGGAAGGGGCAAAAAATTTCACCCCCTAAACACAAAATCCTGTCTCCCCACTCTCTCTTTTCCCCCCACCCCCCCCCCCCCCCCCCACCCCTTTTCCCCCCCGGGCCCAAAAAAAAAAAGGGTAATAGCATTCTATTCATTATGGGGGGTGTTTTTGGGGTTTTGAGTGAGTGTGAGTGTGTGTGGGGTGTTGTGTGGTGTTGTGTGGGTGTGTGTGTGGTGTTTTGGGTGTGTGTTTCCATTTAAAAATCACCTTTTTTTCTTGGCCCCCCCCCACCTCCACCCCCAAAAAACCCCAAAAACCCAAACCAACAACCCTACACAAAATCATTTCAAAGGGTAGGAGGGGGGGGGGGGGGGGGGGGTAAGTCGATTAGGGGTAGCAAAGGGAAACCCCAAGAGGGTAGAAAAGGGGAAGGGTGATAGCTGCAACCTATGCTGGGGAAAAAACCAAGGAAAGGGTTTGCGTAGGTGGGGGAATTTTCGGGCGGGACTCCCAAGAAAAAAAAATGGCACATACTATTTTTGGACGTTGATGCCATGGGGGTGGACGGTTCCCATTTGGCAATGAGATGAAGCCTTTGAGCAAACCAAAGACCACTTTAAAAACGTGACAAAAACCTAAAAGACCTACTGGGGCGTTCAAAAGCTTAACAAAATCTTCACAAAAAAAAGGCCACCATTTAAATTTCCCCGCTCAAAACCCCCAACTGCAAAATCGCTCCCCTAAACCAAAACCAGAAAACCATCCAACAGGGCCCCCCACGGGCCCTTTTCACTTTTAAAACGCACTTTCCCCTTTCTCCTGCCAGAGCCACAACATTGTGTATGCCTTTCCACTGTCAGCGTGCGATAAGATCTTTTTAGGGGAGCATCTTTGCACCTTGAGACACGCTCTCTGAACCCCGGCCGCATCCGCCACCATCGCCCAAACCAGTCGCCAAAAACTTCAAAAAACCAAGGGGGCCCAAAACCCCAAACCCGCCAAAATCCACCCCTTTTGGGAATCTAAGAAATGACAATTGGGAAACCCTTTTTGCAGGAATTCATCTCAATTTCCCCCCCAAAAAGGGCACCGGGTGTAGGGAAAGTTGGGGGGTAAAAACGGGTTTTTGGGGGGGGAGGGGGGCAACCCAATTTAATTTGGCTGAAATTTTCCAAGGAACCCCCCACACACACACAACACCCCACACACACACACCAAACCCAACACACAACACACACACACACACACCACAACCCCCACCCACCAAAAACAAACAACCAAAAAACCGGGGGGAAAAAAAGAAATTTGAATGCAATCCTTTATCGTTGGTCTGAAGGGAGGGGGGGGGGGGAATAGAAGAGAGAGAGAGAGATTTTTTTTGTATAGGTTTTGAATAGTTTTCCCCTCCCCCCCCCCCTCCCCCCAGGTTTTGTAAAGTAAACCCCCCCCCTTCTTTTTTCCCTCCACCCCCATAGCATTCCCAAAAACCCAAAAAACATTTCCCCAAACCCCCCACATCAATCTAAACCCACAATATCCCCCCCCACAACACAAAAACACTACTACCTTTCTCCCACTTATTTACCCCACAAAAAAACAAAAACTATCCCGATTTAAAGCCCTTTAAATTTTCATTTTTTTTTAATTTTTTTATTTTTTATTTTTAAAAATTTTTTTTTTTTTTTTTTTTAAATTTTTTTATATTTTTTTAAAAATAAAATTTTATTTTTTTTTTTATTATTTTTATTAATAATTTTTTTTTAAAGTTTTTCCTTTTTTTATTTTTTTTGATTATTATAAAAATTATTTTCTAAATATGGTTTTTTGTACATGCTTTTTGTTTTCCCTTTAAACCCCACTACGGGTTTTTACAAATAACATTCCCGTAATGGGTATTGCTTGGTTTTTTTGAACCCCAAAAAACCCCTAACAGAAAATCACAAACGGGCCCTTTTCCCCCTGGGGAATTTCCACGGGAAACCCCCTGCTTTAAAAAACCTCTAACCCCCCCCTTTCCCCCCATACCCATACTGATTGAAAACCCCAAAAGGGTCCCGTTTTTTTTTCCCCCCCCCCCCCCACCAATATTTTGACCCCTTATTAGTACCTACAGAAAAAAATTAAACATCATTACGACTTTTCTCACCACAAAATTTCCCCCTTTCCCAAAACCTCCCTTCTCATTCAACGCTTTTCCCCCTTTCGCGAACCCGAGCGATCTGATGCATCAAAACTAAGTGGGAAAACCGTTTTTTTAATTTTTTTATCCCCACCGACAAGACCAAAAAGGGGCGAAAAAGCGTTGTGTTTTGTCTTGGACCGTTTTTTCCACGTTCTCTGGGCGGTTCGCAAAAAATTTATTTTAAAATTTTTTTAATTTTTTCCGCCTGCAGTTTGTCTCGGGTTTGCCAAATATATAAAATATATAAATATATATAAATAATTTTATAAAATTTTATATAAATATATAAATATATATATATATATAAAAATTACATTTTTGTGTTTTTTGTGTGGTGTTGTGTGTGTGGTGTTGTGTTGTGGGGTTGGGTGTTGTATGTAAAGGGATGTATTTATTATGGGATGTATGGGGAAATAAATGTGTATTTAAAAGTACTACGTATTTGTAGTGTAAATTTTTGTATGTTGTGTTTAAGGGAAAGTAGTAGGAAAAGCATTGCATTTAAAAAACATGTTTTTCTTTTTGATTTAAACTAAGGGGCATGTTCTTAAGTATATGCTTTTTTGTATGCCCCCCTTGCCTATTTTTCTCTGTGTTTTTTCCCTTTTTTCTCATCTTTGGGCCCCCCCAAAATTTTTTTTTTTTTAAATCATGTTTTCGAATCCAATCGATGAGAGCTAGACAGAAAATTAGGAGAAACGAAAACAAGCAAACAACAAAGCTAACGGTGTGGGGGTGGGGTAGACATGGGGTGGTGGGGGTGGGTAGACATGGGGTGGTGGGGGTGGGGTAGACATGGGGTGGTGGGGGTGGGGTAGACATGGGGTGGTGGGGGTGGGGTAGACATGGGGTGGTTTGAAACTGTGCACCGGTTGTGAGATATAAAGGTGAGACAGACACTGAAATGTGTTGGAGGTCACCATCTGTCACAGTTTTCGTCAATACCACACAGACAGTGACCACAGCTGGTGTGTTTGAGAGAGAGAGAGAGAGAGAGAGAGAGAGAGAGAGAGAGAGAGAGAGAGAGAGAGAGAGAGAGAGAGACAGAGAGACAGAGAGAGACAGAGAGAGAGTGTGTGTGCCTGTGCGTGCGACTGTAAACAAGTGTGTGTGTTGTGTGTGTGTGTGTGTGTGTGTGTGTGTGTGTGTGTGTGTGTGTGTGTGGTGTGTGTGTGTGAATGATTTCTTTTTGTGTTTTATGCACAGTACGTAATTACGTACCGAAGGGAGACAGATTGGCAGCAATGATTTAAAACAGACAACAAGAAGGCACTAATCTTAAAATGTTACACAACTGACATTGTCTCAATTATAACCTCACGTTGCAAATAACCAAAAGGTGAACACCGAGATAGTTACAAATAGCATGACATGGTGGTGGACACCCACTCACAGCATTACGATAGAACACTCAGAGAAGGCAGTCAGAATCATTATAGTGCCTTTAGCAGGAAAGTGTATGGACACTGATCTGTTGAGCACAAACTCAGTGTACATGTGAACCTTATTTATAATTCGTTCAATTCAAATTCATAGTTAAAGACGTTGTAGATGTTTCATTAGATGAGATAACGGCCATTTCCAGTTCCTGAAACACTGCCATACCCAGGAAGGGATTGGTTACATGAGAGTGGGTGGTAGCGGTGTTCAAAGAGGAGGAGGGAGTGAGGACCTCTCCCGAATGGGGGCACGAAAGATAATACATCCCAAAATTCCACTTTTTGCCAGTCGGAATGGAGAGGGAGAGAAAACGGGGGTGGTGGTGGTGGGAATGGGTGGGTGGGTTGTGATTCCAGAAAATCCGGCCGGACGCCCCGCCCCCTCCCCCCCCCCCCCCCCCCCCCCCCCCCCCCCCACCCAAGGCTTACACATTTTTGATCCAACATTTTTGTTGTTATAGCCCAGGCAGAGGCATGTATCAAACTTGTGTACTAGTTCACTAGGGGAAAATTAAATTCCGAAAGTGATGACGTCATTTTTGCACAAATGTGTGTGTGTGTTCATTGTTTGAATATCGCCTGACCACTTGTGTACAAGCTTTCATGCCGTATCTACATTATCTACAGGAACATAAACCTAGTCGAGTTTGGTATTAAAAGAATTGCCGGGCATTTGCCTATTCAGTCATCTCAAGAGCACAGATATATTACATTTTTCATGACGACCACTAATTATCAAACAAGCCCCACTTGTAATGGCCGCTCAGCAATGCGAACACATTGTTGCTAGACCAGCTTTACACAGATGATATTCAGTTCGCCGAGTACAGCACGGTTAGCTGGCTGGTGGGGAGCAGCCTGCAGAAAACGCCCCTTTCCTGACCTGCATTCACGGCTTGGCCTCTGCAGCTGCGGGCGAGATGTAACTCCCCTGCCTCTCAAAACTAAGTGGCTTGCTCTGAACAGCTGTGCGCGCTCCCTAGCTTAAGAAGGTTAACTGCTGAAACTGCGTTGTTAATATGCTGTACCGGCCTCACTTGACTATGAACCCTATCAGCAAAAAAAGAAAGAAAAATAAAAAAAAAACACCACACGGCGTGAATTACTAAAAGCTCTCCAAAGCAGGGATGAATACAGCAATACACTCTTACATCACTGAAGTCCTGGTCCTTTTTACTGTAGGTGGTCTACCTTTCTTGCTGTCGTGGGGGGGGGGGGGGGGGGGGGGGGGGAATTCGTTTTTTTTTCTTTTTTTTTCTTTTTTTTTTCTGTGGTCATTCATGAAATTCAACAATGATGATCATGAAAATGCAGCAAGTCTGCGCATATACGCAGGCAGTCAAGCATTCTTCCTGGTTAAAGCGTGCCCGAGCTGTCTAACGGCGTCCAGAAAGCCGATGACCTCTCAGTGTTTCCACTGGATAGGAAATTCCAGAGGTCATTGTGACTCTTTGACTGCAAGTTTTGAGAGTCAGTTTTGAATTTCCAGGGGTCAGAATCGAAGGGTTTGTTGTTGGGTTTTTTTCAAAGCGGAGGGGTGATGGTGTGCGTGGGTGAGGGGGAGGAGGGGGAGGGACACCGTTAGCATTCGGGTTCACTGACTGATGCAGATCGACGCAGTTGACAGTATATGAAACGATTGTTTCAACTGCCGATGGCACATCGAACTGTGGTTTTTTTTTTTATCATCAGCACCACCGTAGGAGCAACGTTTTGACACAAGACGGCGCGTGCGCGCGTGTATGCGCAGAGATGTGAAGTAACCCTAGGTCTTTTCGTGGCTTCTGTGTTCATTGCCGTACAATATGATTGACAGGCCAGCACATTGTGTTCATTGCTGAACGTTATGACTGACAGGCCAGCGCACTGTGTTCATTGCTGAACGTTATGACTGACAGGCCAGCACATTGTGTTCATGCTGAACGATATGACTGACAGGCCAACGTATCGTGTTCATTGCCGAACGATATGACTGACAGGCCAGCGCACTGTGTTCATTGCTGAACGTTATGACTGACAGGCCAGCACATTGTGTTCATTGCTGAACGATATGACTGACAGGCCAGCACATTGTGTTCATTGCTGAACGATATGACTGACAGGCCAGCGCATTGTGTTCATTGGTGAACGATATGACTGACAGGCCAGCACATTGTGTTCATTGCCGTACAATAGGACTGACAGGCCAGCACATTGTGTTCATTGGTGAACGATATGACTGACAGGCCAGCACATTGTGTTCATTGGTGAACGATATAACTGACAGGCCAGCACATTGTGTTCATTGGTGAACGATATGACTGACAGGCCAGCACATTGTGTTCATTGCT
>CM031620.1:63751779-63759279 GCA_018398815.1 Conus ventricosus | reverse complement strand
CATTGGATGGTCAGAAGTACTCCTTGGCGAGGGGGACAGTTTGCGTGAATCCAGATAGGATTCTGGCCGGCCATTTTCTGGACTTAATTCTCCATTGATAGGAACACGAGAGGTAACAAATGTAACCCAACACCGTCTGTACGCTTTCCTGTTCGTCATGTCAGTGACACGCTTGAACTCTGCGATGTTAATCAGGTCAGCAAATGCCGTGCCGTGTCGTGACAGCGTGAGTGAGCACGTGCAACCCCACACCGAGCGCAAAACCAGAACGTGTTTCTTTTTTGTTGTGGAACGTAAACGGATTGTTATCAAAAATATTTGACTCTGGGTTCATTTCTTATGTTTGTCAGTTCGATTTTGTTTGTTTAGTTGAGACGTTCATTGAGGACTGTCAGTTGGACTTATTTACGGGTACAGACTATTTTGTAAACCTGCCGTTAAATTTACTAAACATGGTAAAACGATCGGAGGACTTGTTTGTTTAGTAAGGAATGATCTTTTCCCGTACGTTAAAAGTATTGATATGGATCATGTTAATTGTTGCATGTTTTTGATCAGTAAAGAGTTATTTGGATTAGGTAAAGATATTCTGTATGTGTGTACATATATACCACCAGAAGGATCTCCATTTTACACTTATTTTGATATTGACAATGGAATTAGTATGCTTGAAGATGTTTAACCGATTTTTTGTTGCAGAATGATATGTATGTTATTTTAAATGGAGATTTGAATAGCAGAACAGCTGATGTCTCTCAAGATTATATTGTACAAAATACGTTTGATCCACAGTTCAGTATTTGTCCTATAATATGGTTCGACATTCAAATGACTGTACTTTGAACAGCTATGGTAAATTATTATTGAACATGTGCACTGCGTTAGATTTGAGTATTTTAAATGGCATGTGCAAAGGCGACTATGAAGGTTGCTACACATTTATATCTGACTCTGGAAGCAGTTCACAGACTATTTCGTACTCTCACGTGAACTTTTTATGATTTTGTTTGATTCTTGTGAATTATCTATAGCTGACCGTATTGATTCCGACCATTTACCAGTGACAGCATGCGTTGTTCTTGCCAAGGAATGTTCACTTGATATGTGTATGCAAAAAGAGAATTTTGTCATACACAAACTTGTATGGGACGAGAGGTGTGCAGCTACATATACCAGTATTTTGTGCAGTGAAGAAACGCACACAAAAATTGATCTTGCAATTGACTTGATTGATGTTAACGTAAATAATGCTCTTAAAGTTTTTAATGATTGTATAAGAGAAAGTGCTGGATCCATGAAAACATGTATATCATTTAATAAGAATGGAAGTTCATGTAAATGGTTTGATATAGAATGTAAACTTTGTAAAAAAAAAAAAAACACTAGAAGATTGTTACAGATATTCGTCGCTCAGTAAAATTAGAAAAGAAAACAGAAACAATAATCGAAATGAGAAATGAATATGTAATTGCCAGACGTGAAATATAAAAAATTTACTAAAGCGGAAGAGGAAACAATTCAACAAAGCTTTACTAGATAAACTGGTAATGACAGTGGGAAACCAAAAAGAATTTTGGGGCGTTGTTCATAACGCGTCCTTCAACAAAAGAAAACAGCCTAGAAATAATATATCAGTCGACTCCTGGTTTCAACACTTTAAAGCCTTGCTGGAGACGGATAGCTGACAACACAGTAAATGAGTATTCAGCTGAAGTTGAAATTGAAGGCTAAATGAATCGTCCGATCTCTAGAGATGAAATATTGCTAGCACTTAGAAAACTAAAAAACCATAAAGCAGCTGGTCCCCATGGCATTATTGCCGAGCTTTTTAAGAATTCGAATGATCAAGTTGTACACTTCCTTCTGAAATTGTTTAATAAGCTATTTGATAATGGTGTGTTTCCTGAGAACTGGTTTTGAATCTGCTATTCAACCTATTTTTAAGAAGGGTGATATCAAAGATCCTAACAATTATAGGGGAATTTCCTTGAGCGATGTTAGTAGTAAATTATTTGGTATAGTGATAAATAATAGACTGCAAGAATGGGTGGATGAACACAATCTCACAGGTGATTATCAAGCTGGGTTTAAGAGGGGATACTCTACAGTCGACCATATGTTTTCTTTACTAGCTCTCGTACAGAAACAGTTTTGTTATAATCGAAAATTGAAATGTTGCATTTATGATTTCGAAAAAGCTTTTGACTCGATAAATCGAAATATTCTTTGGCCAATTCTCTTAAAAAATGGCATTAAAGGTAAATTATTCAGATGCATTAAAAGCATGTACAATGATGTCAAAGCCAGAGTTCGATGTGGTTCTATGTTAACTGATTACATTGCCTGCACATCAGGATTAAGGCAGGAGATGCTTGCAGCCCTGTTTTGTTTTCTCTTTTCATTAACGAACTGGCAGTTGAAGTAATAATAAAGGAAGACATGGCGCTCGATTTTTACTAGATGCATTCGAATTATTTATTCGTGTTGGCTGACGATGTCGTTTTTGATGGCAGAGACAGTTACAGGTCTGCAAACACAACTGAACAGCTTACAACATGCCGCTGCATCTCTTCAACTTAAAGTTAATATGACTAAAAGCAATATCATAGTATTTCGGAAGGGTGGATATTTGAGTGTGAGAGAAAAATGGTGTATAACGGTGAAAGAATGCCTGTGGTTAATGCGTATAAATATTTAGGAATTTTTTTCTCTACGCGCTTGAGTTTCACTGCTGCATGCAAAGACCTTGCAGGCAGAGCTAAGAAGCTTTGATTTATGTTCTGAAAAGGTTATATATGTTTGATAACAACTCTTTTAATATATTTATGAAATGTTTGATTCTCAGATACAGCCAGTAGTGCAGTATGGCTCTGAATTATGGGGCCTAGACAATGCTGTTGTCCATTGTGAATCAGTCCATTTATTTGCGTTGAAGAAATTTTTAGGAGTAGACAGGCGAACACCCAATGACCTTGTTTATGGTGAAACCAATCGCTATCCAATATATATAAATTCTGCTGTTAAGTGTATTCGCTACTGGCTTAAGCTGATACAAATGGAGAATCACAGGATTCCACGCAAAGCTTATGATATGTTATTTGACCTTGATATAAAAGGCAAGAAAAATTGGGTAACAAATGTGCGCTTATGTTTGTTTAAATATGGACAGAGCATACTACATTACCGAGATACGACACTGCCTCTTACAGCCTACAAGTCCGTTCAGTCGATTATCTCCCTTAGTCGGCGGGGGCTGCAGGCTCGCGGCTGCTATGTGAAAACGTTGCCGTGATGAAAACAACGACGCCCGTCGGCCGCATTTGTTGTCATAACTTTACCTGAACTGCTTCAGCAGTTTTGTGACGACAGATTCAAATGCCTCTACACATTTTTGCCCTCCTTGTGTTTGTGTGCGTGTGCATGTAGGTGCGTGTGTGCACTGCATGTGTGCATGCATACGCATGTATTTTTATGTATGTATAGTGTGTGTGTGTGTGTGTGTGTGTGTTGTGTGTGTGTGTGTGTGTGTGTGTGCATGACTGTGGTAAGATGGGTGAAGGTGGGGTGGGAAGAGAGAGAGAGAGTTTGTGGCTTGTTCTAAATTTAAAAAAAAGACCATTTATTTGTCTCCAAATCAAACTTTAATTGTGTTGTGTCAGTTTATAACAACGTCCAACAATGGCATAATGAAAGGGTGGAGGTGGGGGTGGGAGGGGGTAATGCAGTCCGTCTCATCCCACAAAACATAGAAAAAAGTTCTGCCATCAATACAAGATGGATTAAAACAAAACTGGTTGCATTTTCCAAACAGTCTGCAAAAATTTGCAAAAAATGTCTTCTTTAAAATACGAGCAAAGAAGAAGCACACAATTTCAAATACACACATCAACCTCAAAATAGACATTGCGACGAGATAGGCCTAGACATGAAAGGGTCATTGATACATGTAGGTTTACACACGAGTATGCTGGGGTGGAGGGGGTTAGTAATGGTTTTCTCTCTCTCCTCTCTCTCTCTCTCTCTCTCTCTCTCTCTCTCTCTCTCCTCTCTCTCTCTCTCTCACACACACACACACACACACACACACACACACACACACTGACTGAAACCAATTTATTGTCAGATTAACTCAAGGTTGTACACACACAAGCCATGCAACTGCACCAGAGAGAGAGAGAGAGAGACAGAGAAGAGAGAGAGACAGAGAGAGAGACAGAGAGAGAGACAGAGAGAGATTCGGTGATGAAACACGTGTGTCGGCACTGTCATTATCAACATAAAACATCACTGGCCATGTGAGGGCACGGTATGCGTGGTCTGGTTTTCCCCGCTGCCTAGTTGTTTAGCTAACGGGACTGTAAATAAGCCAGTAGCTTAATGATTTCTAGAAGAAACAAGGTATGCGCATTGCTCTTTCCTTACATATATATATAAAAACTGTTAAAAATCTGCCCATGTGGCTTCATAGTCATACTATAAACTTGATCTAGACTAGACTCAAGTTGCACCAGATGCATAGTCCCACACCGTATACGGTATTGCTTACGTGGTTTACTCTGCCAATAATTAATAAAATGCAATAAAGTTTGTACATGCCTTTCTTCAAACCTTTGGAAAACGAAAAAAATGCCAGCCCTTCACAATCGATTTTGTTGCGAGCGTTTGAACAACCGATAGCGCTGCAGGCTTCGCCTCCTTGCTTCTTGCGCGTCGCTATGTTGGAGCTGAGTTTACACGTGCTGACTAAGGGCCGTAACCTAGTCCGCGGTCTTACGGAAAACCCCCAAGTGTCGTATCTCGGTAATGTAGTATGCTCTGATATGGATTTGGATTTGTTTGGCAAGTCAAGGCGTTGGAAATGTTCATGATTTTATATGTTGTTTCAAGCAAAGGATGATTGACTGTAGGTGGCAAACTTGGTCCGATCATATTCAAACTAGTGATAGATTCAGTTTGTATAGAGCTTTTTGCAGTGACCACAGTTTAAAACCTTACTTACATTTAGATATTGATAGGCACTTAAAATATATTAACGACTAGATTTAGGCTCGGGGTTTCTGAGCTGGCTTTACATCGCTTCCGATACAAAACGTCTATGTTCAACGATTTAATTTGCCCCTTATGTACTGAAGGCGAAGAAAGTGAGGTGCATTTTGTTCTCTGTTGCCCAGCTCTTAAAATATACGAGAAACTTTAATTAAACCTAAATACTATAGACATCCTTCACTGTTTAAACTGAGTTTGCTAATGTCATCGACCAAACCTGAAGATGTGCGTATCTTTCTTTGTTTTTGTATAAAGGATTTAAAATGAGAGATGTTATGACTTCTTGAAAGATACATGAATACATTTATATCATCGTTAACTTGTATTTTGAATCTGTTGTATATCTTTACTCAGTTTCATGTTCACATTCCCCTTCATGATGGGCTGAGGCCTAATATGAATAAAATATCTTGAGTCTTGAGTCTTGAGTCTCTCTCTCTCTCTCTCTCTCTCTCTTCTCTCTCTCCTCTCTCTCTCACACACACACACGCACGCACGCATGCACGCACGCACGCACGCACGCGCACGCACGCACGCACGCACGCACGCACGCGCACGCACGCACGCACGCACGCACACACACACACACACACACACACACACACACACACACACACACACACACACACACACACACACACACGCACGCACACACGCACGCACGCACGCACGCACGCACGCACGCACACACACACACACACATTGGACGTTGGGCGAACATTCTGTGGACACTTCCACTGTGGTATGCGCATGAAATCATACGCCGAGAGAAAATATTGCCAGTGCCGTACCGAAGCCACACGCTCGCCCGCAGGAGGAGGACAGGGACAGGGTGGAAGGAGTACGATGGAGGTATGCCCCAACTTCTCCCAGACAAAGACTGATGTGATGAAGACGTCACGAAGTACGGCACAATACCGTACAAACAAGACTGATGTGATGGTGACGTCACCAAGCATGGCACAATACTGTACAAACAAGACTGATGTGATGGTGACGTCACCAAGCACGGCACAATACCGTACAAACAAGACTGATGTGATGGTGACGTCACGAACTACGGCACAATACTGTACAAACAAGACTGATGTGATGGTGACGTCACGAAGTACGGCACAATGCTGTACAAACAAGACTGATGTGATGGTGACGTCACCAAGCACGGCACAATACTGTACAAACAAAACAGCCTCTCGATTCCTGGTACAAACCGACCCTCTCTGGCTCCCTTCTGTGGACGAACACAATTACTCCAGCGTCTTCTTCCAGGATTGCTGACGTGGCAGTCTGATGGAAATTTCTGAAGTGGCGTGCGGGAAGAGGGTGAGTACTGGTCTCTGGATCTGGACCTGGCTGCATACGTCACTGAACCAACTGGATTATATTGCAACGGAAAACAGAGAGAGCGCACAAAAAAAAGAGAAAATGATTCTTTTAAGGACTAGCTAGGTGTGGAGCTGCCGGATCGCTGCTACCTTTCGCTTTGCATATACAGGCAAGCCTGTACATTACCGGCCCTGACCCCACAGAAGGTAGTGCCAAGCACAGGCAAGCCTGTACATTACCGGCCCTGACCCCACAGAAGGTAGTGCCAAGCACAGGCAAGCCTGTACATTACCGGCCCTGACCCCACAGAAGGTAGTGCCAAGCACAGGCAAGCCTGTACATTACCGGCCCTGACCCCACAGAAGGTAGTGCCAAGCACAGGCAAGCCTGTACATTACCGGCCCTGACCCCACAGAAGGTAGTGCCAAGCACAGGCAAGCCTGTACATTACCGGCCCTGACCCTACAGAAGGTAGTGCCAAGCACAGGCAAGCCTGTACATTACCGGCCCTGACCCCACAGAAGGTAGTGCCAAGCACAGGCAAGCCTGTACATTACCGGCCCTGACCCTACAGAAGGTAGTGCCAAGCACAGGCAAGCCTGTACATTACCGGCCCTGACCCTACAGAAGGTAGTGCCAAGCACAGGCAAGCCTGTACATTACCGGCCCTGACCCTACAGAAGGTAGTGCCAAGCCCACAAAAAAGGACCCCACCCCCACCCTTTCTCCACCTACCTAACATAAGTAACTAATGTACAGTATGGGTTCAGTGGAGGGCTGCAGAACTGCTCACCGCTGCTGTGAATGCGGCGACAGTACAGGCCTGGACTGTTGTTTCTTCCAGGTGGTTCCAGTCCTCGATGGTCTTTACAAAGAAGGAGCATCTGTACTGCTCTGAAGCGCCATCTGGAATCTTGTGGCCCTTGGTGTTATTGACAGCATGGCGAGTGACGATGTTTGTGGTCTCGCAGTCCTTAAAATGCTGTGGCCTCGTTGTTAGAGTAGAATCAAAAGACTGATCGAAGTCCCCGCTCCGTTTCATCTTCACCAGTTGGGATATAATCAGTAAACAAGTGGGGTAACCTTTGCTCCCATAAGAAAACCTAACACAGAGTAACTTTTATTCAA
>CM031620.1:63734318-63736818 GCA_018398815.1 Conus ventricosus | reverse complement strand
GCAAGGCAAGGCAGGGCAAAGTAAGATAGGACAGGTAAGCCATGGCAATACATGGCAAGGTAGGACAGGGACAGGTAAGCCATGGCAATAGATGGCAAGGCAAGGCAGGCAAAGTAAGGTAGACAGGTGAGCTATGGCAATACATGGCAAAGGTGGACAGGGACAGGTGAGCTATGGCATTACATGCAAGGTAGGACAGGACAGGTAAGCCATGGCAATACATGGCAAGGCAAGGCAGGCAAAGTAAGGTAGACAGGTAAGCCATGGCAATACATGGCAAGGTAGGAGAGGGACAGGTAAGCCATGGCAATACATGGCAAGGCAAGCAGGGCAAAGTAAGGTAGGACAGGGACAGTAAGCCAATAGCAATACATGGCAAGGCAGGACAGGGCAAAGTAAGGTGGGACAGGGACAGGTAAGCCATGGCAATACATGGCAAGGCAGGACAGGGCAAAGTAAGGTAGGACAGGTAAGCCATGGCAATACATGGCAAGTAGGACAGGGACAGGTAAGCCATAGCAATACATGGCAAGGTAGGACAGGGACAGGTAAGCCATAGCAATACATGGCAAGGCAGGACGGGGCAAAGTAGGACAGGTAAGCCATGGCAATACATGGCAAGGTAGGACAGGGACAGGTAAGCCATAGCAATACATGGCAAGGTAGGAAACAGGACAGGTAAGCCATAGCAATACATGGCAAGGCAGGACGGGGCAAAGGTAGGACAGTAAGCCATGGCAATAGATGGCAAGGCAGGACAGGTAAGCCATGGCAATAGATGGCAAGGCAGGACAGGGCAAAGTAAGGTAGGACAGGTAAGCCATGGCAATAGATGGCAAGGCAGGACAGGGCAAAGTAAGGTAGGACAGGTAACCAGGGCAATAGATGGCAAGGCAGGACAGGGCAAAGTAAGGTAGTACAGGGACAGGTAAGCCATGACGATACATGGCAATGCAGGACAGGGCAAAGTAAGGTAGGACAGGTAAGCCATGGCAATAGATCGCAAGGCAGGACAGGGCAAATAAAGTAGGACAGGGACAGGTAAGCCATGACGATACATGGCAAGGCAAAGCATGAGAGAGCTAGCTGGGCAGGACATGAACAAGATTTTACATGTGGGCATGTTTCAGGCCCAAAGTAGACATCTATAAGCCATGTAGCCCCTCTAACCATAGTATAATCCCACCTTCATTTGCTTCTATCTGATGTAACTGAGTTGGACCAGGAAAAAAAAAAGAATGTCTTCATATATCTGTATATTTAATTGAATGGTTGTTGAACTGTTTACCATTTTGCATATTAAGTCAGCTGTTTTTCATTTAAAATATTAAAAAAATTGTTTATCTTCTTCTGCTTTCACTTACATTGTTATAACTTATAACGAATACTATGTATATGTATTTTTGTGTCTTACAGGTGTGTGTCCCTTATGAATGGAAATCTCTGCGCACTGTCTTTTCCTTTTGGCGCATCTGTAATTTCTCAAAATCATCGGATTAAGATTTGATTTCAAAAGAAAGGCATGGTAACGCAAGACAAGACAAGGCAATGAATGAACCCAGCCAAGGCAGAGCAAGGCAGGGCAAGGCAGGGCAAGGCAGGGCAAGGCAGGGCAAGGCAGGGCAAGGAAGGACAAGGGCAAGGCAAGACAAGGTCGAGGCAATGTCTGTTTGGGCGTGGCAAGTCACGGCAGCGAGGGACTGGACAACAAGAATGACAGTTCCCGTGCGAGTCAAAACTACAGTGAATTAGAAAATCACAATGCCACTCTGTGTGATTTTCTATACTGTTTTCTTCCCTTTGGAGTACTATTGCTTCTGGTTCGTACAGTGAATTAGTTGTTTACATTCAGGGCAAGGTCCGCACGCACCATCTTCAGGGGTAACTCCCAGACAGTAGGGGCGAGGAGAGTTATCTTACCCCACACTGAAGTAACAACTAGAACGACACCACTTTGACGACTTTCGACAAAAAAAAAATAGCTTTTTTTAAACTCATGGGCGCTAGCAAGATTCGAACTCACAACGTCTGACTGCGAACCCCTGCCTGTATACAGAGGCAAGTATGATCACTAGCCGTGAGCTCGGCACGTATGGGATTATATCCGGACGGACGGGCGAACAATCGAGTCTGGCGAGAGAGAACGCTGGCTTTTGTCATCCGAGGCGTCAGTGGTTCTATGGCTGTGGGACCCAACACGTGATGCATTGAGAGACGTCACGCAGAGGCGTCTGGAGGGTGTGGGTGGATGACGGATGGTCGGTTCCGGGACCAGAGAGTTCATTGGCAAGGAAAGCTTGGCTCGGCGCTATTCATCCTCTCTCTCTCTCTCTCTCTCTCTCTCTCTCTCTCTCTCTCTCTCTCTCTCTCTCTCTCTCTCTCTCAAACACACTAAAACCATTGTTCAGCCTACATAAACGAGCGCTCAAACTAATCCTTCTGAAGAAAACTAGCCTCGAAAGCTCTGATTATAAACATCTTCACATTCTTCCATTCAGCC
>CM031620.1:63721818-63726818 GCA_018398815.1 Conus ventricosus | reverse complement strand
ACACAGGGTCTGGTCAGCCTCACTGAAGGCTGCTGCCCTCCTGGCAGACACAGGGTCTGGTCAGCCTCACTGAAGGTTGCTGCTCTCCTGGCAGACACACAGGGTCTGATCAGCCCCACTGAGGGTTGCTGCCCTCCTGGCAGACACGCAGGGTCTGGTCAGCCTCACTGAAGGCTGCTGCCCTCCTGGCAGACACAGGGTCTGGTCAGCCTCACTGAGGGTTGCTGCCCTCCTGGCAGACACAGGGTCTGGTCAGCCTCAGTGAGGGCTGCTGCTCTCCTTGGTGTCCGTTCAGTTATCACTCATTTCTACGATCATCGTTCCTACATCAGCCTTCATAATAGGAACGAAAAAGGCAGGGTGGTCAAAGCGTCAGGGAGGAAGACGTGATGGGACTAATGGGCTGGCCCTGCACACATGGGTTGTATGAATTATTGACGGGCCGAGCCGTCACTTGACACATACCAGTCCATCTCCACCGCCTGTTATTGGCTTAGTGTCTGTAGCGACAGTGGAGGCAGTTTGTGTGTGTGTGCGTGCGTGCGTGCGTGCGTGCGTGCGTGCGTGCGTGCGTGCGTGTGTGTGTGTGTGTGTGTGTGGTGTGTGTGTGTGTGTGTGTGTGTGTGTGTGTGTGTGTGCAAGAAAGAATGAGTAGTGTGCATGTGCTTGTGAGTGAGAGCGTGAATGAGTGTGTGTGTGTGTGGGGGGGGGGGGGAGGGGGCTATGTATGTGTGTGTGTGTGTGTGTGTGTGTGTGTGTGTGTGTGTGTGTGTGTGTGTGGCAGTGTGTTTGTGTGTGTGTGTGTGTGTGTGTGTGTGGCTGTGTGTGTGTGTGGCTGTGTGTTTGTGTGTGTGTGTGAGAGAGAGAGAGAGCTGTGAGCTTTGTAAGCATTTGGGGCTATTCATTGATTAAGTGCCATTCACATCCAGTAGTAGTAGTAGTAGTAGTAGTAGTAGTAGTAGTAGTAGTAGTAGTAGTAGTAGTAGTAGTAGCAGTATCACCTGTGCGATCAGAAAAACTAACTTGTAACAATACTCATGTGACCAGCAAAGCTTGCGTTTATCGGCAAAATCGCTTCTTGGACCAGCGAATCTGTTACTGTTACCCCGCAACATTCCTAACGCTACCCTTTCAGCTCCTGCCAGCAACCAACCAAGCCACTTGTGTGATAAGAAAAGCTTCACCAACAAAGAAGATAATGACTTTTTCCACTAGGAAACTCTGGCAAACGAGTTCGAAATCACTTATATTGTCAGACGTTGCTGTAAAAGGCAAATCACCTGTAGTTTCAACCGTTATGGTTGATGCCTGTATGGAATACACTGGGTTTTTCGTGTCCAGCCTAGCTGTCATCCACAAGGAAACCATATCACCTGTGTGACCAGAAGCACGTTTGCCAACGATAGACAAAGCCACTTTTATTTTACAAAAGAACTCTTCATAATGGGCAGACTTACTTAGAGACCCAATCGACATGTCACCATTGGTGAGCAGCAGCATTTATGTGACCATCCAGCTCCTAACAATAATTTTTTTTTAAAGTCAGTCGAGCGACCAAAAAAAGCCTTAACTGACAATGAAGAAAATCATCTGCACCACCAGAAAAGCCTTTCAAAATACAAACAGAATCACTTGTGTGATCGGAATAGCGTCATGGGTCTGGTCATTTTTGTTTCGTGAGAGGAAAGGTGTCGCCCAGACCAAGTAATTTCACTTAAATGCAGCCAGTGCAGCGTTTGCTGACAAGGAAGGATAAAATCATTGGCACAATCAGAAGGATCTTTGTTAACAACGAACTAATTCTCTTGTGTGTGAACATAAATCTTGATCAGCAATGAGTCAAATCACTTGAACGAACAGAATAGCTCGCCACAACAACCAAAAGTCACTTGCCTTTACCAAACAAGTTCAATCATTCGACCTTTCCAGCTCTCGCGAGTTTTAAATGAAATTACTTGTGCAATCAGATGACTTTGCCACCAGCCAATGAAACGACTTGCGTGAACAGAATGACGTGCCATGATGAGCAGTTTCAATCATGCAGCTGTAATCTAGCTCTTGCCAGCAATGAGCCTGCAGTCCTCGTAAAGGACTAGCCGTTACATCTCCCACTGACAATGTGCACAGTCACTCGTGCAACTAGCTAAAGGACTTGCCGTTACATCTCCCACTCACAATGTGCAGTCACTCGTGCAACTAGCTAAAGGACTAGCCGTTACATCTCCCACTCACAATGTGCACAGTCACTCGTGCAACCAGCTGAAGCTCTCGTGGGATTTGTAACAGCCGATGCGTGAGACGGATCATAACAAGGGAGACAATTGACCGCTG
Organism: Conus ventricosus; assembly: GCA_018398815.1. Classification (NCBI taxonomy): domain Eukaryota; kingdom Metazoa; phylum Mollusca; class Gastropoda; order Neogastropoda; family Conidae; genus Conus; species Conus ventricosus. The sequence continues at coordinate 63,724,487 of CM031620.1, read as the reverse complement.
GGGCAGGAGGTTTTCCTTCAACTCTTTTCTGGATGAGGCAAAAGTTTCTGAAGAATATAGGAAAGTGCACTTGTGAGGACATGACTTAATGAGGTTGGGATATAAAGTGTACCAATACTTGGCTGTTTCTATTTTAGGCATCTCACGAAAAACAGTCCACAGGATAGATATATCTGTGAAAAGATTTCTGTCTGATCTATCACCTCTACATTTCTTTTATATATTTTTTCTGCTCTCTCTCTCTCTCTCTCTCTCTCTCTCTCTCTCTCTCTCTCTCTCTCTCTCTAGTTGTTTTTTTTCATTTAAGAACGTATTTCAACCCGAAAAATATTTAAAAGTTATTACACATAAATGGCATAGAGTAAATTATGCAAGATTTAGGCTACGTACACTTGGATTTAATGCGAATAAGAGATGGTATCAGTCCGGAACGTCCTCAGAACCACCATGCCCTTTCTGTAGATTCTGTATTGATGACGAAAAACACTTTTTATTCCAATGTTCAGCATACGACGAGTTGCGGCAAAAATGTATATTTGCAAAATTTAATTTAGAAATGACTAAGAGGAAAGACGTTACTTCACTGTTAATGTCCGACGATGAGACTGTAATTAAATCAGTTGCTAAGTTTATTGCTGAAGCACAAAAAATACGACAGACACAGCTAAAGACAAAACCAGGTAATGAAAAGGTTTAATGATGACTTCGAACTATGTGAGTTTTTGGAAATTACGTCAGTGCGGCATCTTAGTTTTTGTGGATGGTCGAGACCTTGTACCATACGCATTTTTCTTTATCTCTTTTTCCTACAATGTGAGCTTTTTTTTTTCTCCATTTTTGGTTAGGTTTTCGTTATGTTGTATGATGCTGTGCAAGAGAATTGCGGATTGATATTGTTGCTAATCAAATTTTCTTGAATCTTTAACTGTTTATTTAAAGATCAATTACTCTGTCGATAAAACGGAGACATTGTTACTAGAAACTACCCCCTTGTCAATAGACCTTTCAGGTAATGACAATAAAATGTCAAAGTGTCAAAGTGTGTGTGTGTGTCTCTCTCTCTCTCTCTCTGCATGGTGTGTGTGTGTGTGTGCGCGCGCGCGCGCGCGCGCGTGTGTGTGTGTGTGTGTGTGTGTGTGTGTGTGTGTGTGTGTGTGTGTGTGTGTGTGCGTGTGTGTGTGTGTGTGTTATTCTGCATTGTTGTTTGATGACTGTCACCTTCTCACCCTCTTCTTTATGCCGTGTGTGTGTGTGTGTGTGTGTGTGTGTGTGTGTGTGTGTGTGTGTGTGTGTGTGTGTGTGTGTGTGTGTGTGTGTGTGCACTTGTTGGTTGACGACTGTCACCTTTCTCAAGATTGGTGCCCATTTGGTGCGACATCTCGCTGCTAACACTAGGAGCTGGAGGGTCTGATGGTGGGAGAGGGATGCGGGGCTCAGGAGTGTGGGTGTGGAAGAGAGAGGGGAGACAAGGGGCATGGAGAAGGACGTGTGATTTATCTATGTGTTGTTTGTCCTGAAAGTTTCGAGGTTTTTTCCCGCTCGGGTGGGGACAGATGTTTTCTGAGTTGTGTGTGTGTGTGTGTGTGTGTGTGTGTGTGTGTGTGTGTGTGTGTGTGTGTGTGTGTGTGTGTGTGTGTGTGTGTCCCACTGACCGCAATCTGTCTTTATTATTTCTCTGTCTGTCTGTAAAACACTTTGAATCCCCAGACAGTCAATACAACTCACAGTCGTGTCTAAATAACAAATTTACTCCACTCCTCAGGGAACCTTACCAGCCCCACACAGGGTTTGTGTGCTTATTAAAAAATTTTTTAAAAAAACGATCATCACTGTCAGGAGTTATTTTGGGTTTAGAAAGCTTGCAGTCTTTCACAGACTCCCTTCTTCTTCACTGGTTACTTGGGAGTAGCCACAGCTGCTCCTACTCCTTTCCTCCCTCCCTTTGGCCTCTCATTCTTCTCTCCTGCCCATTCATCAATGTCCTGGCTTGAGGTTCCATGCGGACTGACTTACTTGTTTAAGCAAGAGGACATGTGCACATAATCCTTCTCCTGTCGTGTTATGTTGGAAAAGGACGTTCCATTTTCACAGCTGAGCTGGTGGCTATTCTAACTGCCTTGAATCACTTTGAATCAGCCAGCCATGACACTGTTCCTGGTTTCTCGTCCAAGAACTTTCATCAGTGAGTAGCATTTCCATCTTGTAGGTGCCGTCATCAGCGTGTGCCTTTTATATCTTGGGCTTGTACGTATGCATGTGTGCCTGTTGTGTATTTGTGAAAGAGCATATATCAATGTATGCAGGTTTTATTTTGAAAGGAGCATATGAATGCGGCGTATGTTCTATATATGAAAAGGACCATTTGTGGACGTGTTCTTTTCTATCTGACAAGGTCATGTGTGGATGTACTATTTTGTGATGGCATTCTTTTTTATGTGCCTGTTTTATATCGTCAGGGAATGCGTGGTCATGTGCCTGTTCTTCGTTTTAAAACGCATTCACCAATGTGTACGTGTTCGATGTCCCTCTGGACTTCTGCCATTTAACCGTGTGCGTTGCCAGATAATGAAATTCATCGGCTGCCGAATCGATTCTGACCGTTGTAAAGGTCAACGTTTGTCCTCTTGTTATGTAATGGCTGAAGAACGCCCCTCCCCTTCCCCTGTCTG
>CM031620.1:63691818-63716818 GCA_018398815.1 Conus ventricosus | reverse complement strand
TCTCGCCGCCTACCTCCCCATCCAGGGCGTTGGGTACTCAGATGCTGTATCGGGACGAGAGGGACCTTGGTGGAACCGCTATGAAATGCTCTAAGTGTTCGGAGCATCTCCCTCAAGTCTCTATATTGACTGAAATCTAGTCATGTAGTGGTGCCCAGTTACATACCTCCACCTCACTTGTTAACGTGACAATTTGAATTTTATTACTGAAGACTATTTAGTTTATTATTTTGCATTTCTGTTTCATAATTCTTGTTTTAAGTCTTATGGGTATCGTGCAGGTCCTTACCTGCTAATATACGTTAGAAAGGAGTTTCTCAGTCACTTCATTTATTATATACATTTTTATCATAACAAAAAAGAGACCAACTATTAAGCTTCTCCAATGGAATTGTCGCTCCATAACAAGAAATATATCATACTTGAATCAATATCTTGGAATAAATAAGTTTCATGTATTATTATTACAATCACTAAATGTCAACAGTGATAATCACCACATTTACCAGGGTTCTATCACCCCCCAGTTTATGAAACAATGTGCGGATCGAATACAAACAGCTATCTATGTGCGTGAAGGCCTGGATTTTTGTGAAAGAACCCCACCAGTATCCAGTAACATCCCTTCTGCTTCATGCTGTGCAGCAATGGTTAAATTTACTTCTTCTTTGATATTGAACATTGCCTGGGTTTACCTTCCAAAAGGACCTGATGATGCGAATACAGAATGGCTAAAAGGGTTCCAAGACCAAAGAGACAAATGGGTTATTGGAGGAGATTTTAACGCACATGCTCCTTTTTGGGACCATGGCTGCTCTTATGTTACAAGTAATAGATTACTAGATAACATAGCTGATTCTAATCTATATTTGCTAAATAATGGAAGTATTACTCGCATTCCAGATATGCCACCCATAACCCCTCAGCCATCGATTTAACCTTTACATCTCCATCACTTGTAGTAAACTCAATGTGGGAAACTGGAGATAACCCACTGGGATCAGATCATATTCCAATAATAATATCTTTGAATGACATATTAGAACAGGAAATCTCAGAAGATATTATTCCAAAATATATTTACAAAAATGCAGAATTGGTCACTTTTTCAAATCAATCTTAACAACACAGACCATAGTGTTCTCAGCTAATGAAAATGTAGATGACCAATACACGGCATTTTGTAAATATATTTTACAGCAGCTGACAAGTCGATCCCGAAGAAAAAAAACACAAAGTCAAAGAAACATAATGGAAATATATGGGGAACAAAAAATGTGAAACAGCCAATAAAAAGAAAAAAGAAAGATTCAAGATTTATTGTAAAAAGAGATCAGCAAGTAATCATAAAGAAATGAAAAGGCGGATAAAGAAAGTGTAGATGTCATAGATGATGCAAAGTTGCAGCATTGGAATGAATTTTGTAACTCTGAAGTTAAAAATCATAAAGATATTGGTAAAGTGTGGGAGGAACTGAAAGCTATGAAAAATGGATTAACATCACCACAGTACCCTATAAAAATAGATAACAACAGTCTTCTTAGTGCTGATGAGAAAGCAGAAGCCTTTGTAAACATGTTTGCTGAGGTAAGCCGCACTGAAGGTCTAACAAGTACGGACCAAATATACAGAGAGAAAGAAGAAGGTAGTAAAGCACAGGATGAATCTACAGCAGACAATAGTAACAATATCAATGCTCCTATAACTATCCAAGAAGTAAAAGAAGCCATTAGATCCATACCATTAAGAAAATCATCTATTGGTTTAGATGCAATATAAAAATAAAATGTTAAGAAATTTGTCTGAAAATTTTGTAGAGTTTCTTCATAAATTATTTAGTACATGTTGGAGCAATGGTGTTTATGCCAAAAATATGGAAACAGTCGATCGTTGTTCCAATTCATAAGCAAGGAAATGTACAAAGGATCCTAAGAATTATAGACCCATTGCATTAACTTCACATGTATGTAAACTTTCAGAAAGAATTGTTATGAATAGACTTGTACATACTGTGAAAAATATAACATAATACCAATTAATCAAGCTGGTTTCCAAAAGGTCGATCCACTACAGAAATTTTACTGAAATTATCAACAAATATAAAGAAACAGTTTGCTAGACGAAAATGTGTTCTTGCTACCTTTTTCGACATAAATAAGGCTTACGATCAAGTGTGGCATTTACAGCTATTGAACAAACTTTAAAAACATTGGTTTGACAGGAAATATATACAACTATGTCAGATGTTTTTCTGAAGGATAGGGTAATAAGAACAAGATAGAAAAAAATATTCCACAAGTAAACACTTTCAATGGGAATACCTCAAGGGTCAGTATTATCGCCACTTCTCTTCTCGTTATTAATGCATGATCTGCCAAACAAACTATCAAAAAATGTTGTTCTTGTCCAATATGCCGACGATATATGCATGTGGATGGATGTAACGTTAAAAAAGAAAACTTCGCAGCGAGATATAAAATTTGTCAAAAAGATCTATCAGGGAGAACTAAACAAAATGGTGGATTACATGAAGCTAAATGGATTAAGTCTGTCAACCGAAAAAACAAATATGATTCTTTTAACAGTGGATCTAACCCAGAAAGTATGCCTGTTTTCACTTGGATGACACTCCTCTTAAGTACGTAACAGAGATTAAATTTCTAGGAGTTTATTTTACATCTAAGTTATCATGGAACTTTCAAAATCGAATATTTATTAACAAAAGCGGAAAAAACATTAAACTTTCTGAAAATTATTTCTAAAGAAAAGTGGGGACAAGATCCAGCTACTTTGATTACTCTATGTAAGTCTTTAATGAGATCAAAAGTAACTTATGGCCAAGAAATATTCTTCAATGCGCCTAAATATCTATTACAAAAACTGCAAAGTATTGAATGTAAGGCATTGAAATTAGCCCCTTGGACTTCCTGTGCACGCATCATCGTTACGTACATATTATGAAGCCCAGGTACTTCCTCTAGGTGATTATAGAGATTTAACATGTTGTAAATTTGTCATTAAAAGTACAGCTAGAAAAACAGATATCAAATCAGAAATTAAAATGAGATCAATTTTGATTTTCCGAAAGAGCAAAGTCTATAACTTCTCAAATAACTATAGCAACTTATACATCAAAAATACTTTCAGATTCTGGGTTTCCTTAGAAAAGGAAGCTTTCTCTCCCAGACCATCTTTTTGTCCTATTCCACCCCTGGGAACTTAAAAAAGCCCATTTTGATATTGATCACACCAACATTAAAAAAGATGAAAATATCAATATGCTCACAAGTTATACAAAGTGTCATATTGACGAGAAATAACACTAACCAATAAAAATATACACAGATGGTTCATGTATTGGTAAGCAAACAGGTTGTGCATTCTTAATCCCCGACTTGAGGGTGGAGAAATCTTTTTACATTGGATGTAAACATATCCATATTCACAGCTGAATTAACAGCAATACTCATGGGTTTGAATTACCTTTTAAATTTCCCCCAAACAATATTTCAAGCTCTGTTTTGTGTAGATTCAAAATCAGTCCTCCAGGCGCTAAAAGATTTTCATCTGCATACTAGACCTGAAATGATTATTGAGGTCAGCTGTTTGATCCACATGCTTATTGAAGGAGGCACCCAGTTATCCTTTTGTTGGATTCCTTCACACTGTTCCTTTTATTATAACGAGAAAGTAGATAGGGGAGCTAAATGTGGAGCAAAACATATCTCTGGTTCTGAATATCTTAAACTAGCCTTATCGGTACATGAGCAGTGCAACCTAGTTAAAACACATATTTGAAAAAATTCAAAGATAGAATGATAGAACATGACAAACAAAATCAGTTTGATACTTTTGATATTAAAATTATTTCAACATAACTTTAGTTTAAATAAAAATATACTTTCGTTGATGTATAGGTGGAAACTTGATGCTTTTAAAACAAAATAGTTAAAAACATAGTGTGTTTATGTAAAAAGAAAATAACACGTGAACATATTGTTGCATGTCAAGACATGAAAAAAATAATTCCAGTGTTGAGACAAAATAGTGCACAGGCCATCTTTGAGTCACCAGCTCTAACACATGAGTTTTTTGTATGCTTAGAGCGCACTCCATTGGGGAAGTATTTATAGGTTCCTTTTTTGTTGTATGTGGGGCGGGCATAAGTGTGGGGAGGGAAGATGGAATAATGTACAAAGCTTAAAAGTGAAAAAGACGGAGAAAAGTTACGGTTCTGTGCCATTTATAGTTGTTTAAATTGATTAGTTTTGTTAATTGTTTTTTTCTTTTCCTTTGAAATTTTTGTTGAAAAATTTAAGTGCTTTGTAATTACCATTATTATTCATATAGGTACTCATATAAGCACACACATATGTACACACACAAAACTCAAACACACTCGCATATGCATACACACACGCGCACACGCACATGCACTCATACATGTGCGTGCACAAGCATAAGCACACACGTAAGAACTTGTAAATACTTTTATTCCAGTGTTGTTGCAAAATAACTCATTATATACAATTCACCACCTTTAACCTAAGATTTTTTTGTTTAAATTTAGATATCAGTCCAATTGGTCACTACAATATCTGAATTTTTTTTTCTTAATATAAAAGTGATGGAGGGGGAGGGAGGGACGGGGAGAGGATAGAGAGGGAAGAAAAGGAAGGGGTGGGGGGGGGGTGGGGGTGTTCACTGATTTTGTTGTTGTTATATATATTGGTTTTTTTTCCTTCTGTTTCTTATTTCTAATAGTGTAGTTATACACATATTTCTTTAATCAGATATATTTTAAATAACCGCCTAAGCACCATATGTGTACACACATTCACACATACATGCATGCATACTTGGAACTCTATAACTTTCAGTCATGCACTAGTCTTATTCTCTTACACACTCCTTTTTTTTTTTATCGTCTAATATCACGTTTAGTGGAAAGACGTTAAATGAATGACACACACACTCATTCACCAACGTACATGAGCACCCATGTATGTCCACACCAAAACACACACACGCACATGCACGAGTACGCATGTATGCAATGCATGCAGAGTACTGTGACTTATCACCATAATTTTGACAAAGCCATGCAGGTTGGCACGAGAAAGTTGAGGTCAGACAGTTAATAATGCACGCGATCATGGTTAGATGACAGGGATCGCGCTACGCTACTGGGAGTTGTTTGTGCTTTAGATTTCCCCATGTGCGGTAGTTTGTGCTTCTGTATGTCTTTTCTTCTGTAGTCACTGTGTGTGTGTGGGGGGGGGGGGGAGGGGGCTGGTGTGTGTGTGTGTGTGTGTGTGTGTGTGTGTGTGTGTGTGCGTGCGTGCGTGCGTGCGTGCGTGCGTGCGTGCGTGTGTGTGTGTGTGTGTGTGGTACACACACTGTCGAGCTCATCATACACATCACGCAAATGTGCTCTCTGCAAATGTAAGAACAGGTGTACACATGGGAAGCCACCATCCAGCTATTGCCCAACACACAGGAGCACAAACATTTTGTCAGGATGTGTACCAGACTGTGTGCGTGCTGTCTAAGGTGTCTCATTCATGGTAAGGTTGATCAAAGCTTCCTGACAGTTTGAAAGAAAAGAAGAGACAAGAGAGAAGTGACACACGAAACATACACACACGCAACAGACAGTTCATAAAGGTTTCATTAAGTTCAAGTGTGTGCGTGTGTGTGTGTGTGTGTGTGTGTGTGTGTGTGTGTGTGTGTGTGTGTGTGTGTGCACGTGTACGTGTGTGTGTGTGTGTGTGTGTGTGTGTGTGTGTGTGTGTGTGTGTGTGTGCGTGCGTGCGTGTGTGTGTGTGTGTGTGTGTGCGTGTGTGTGTGTGTGTGTGTGTGTGTGTGTGTGTGTGTGTGTGTATGTGTGTGTGTGGTACACACACTGTCGAGTTCATCATACACATCACAATATGCAGGTGAAGGAATGGTGGAAGTTGGGGTGGGGGTAGGGAGAGGAGCGGCGGAAGAGGTGGGAGGAGTCAAGGTTAAACACAAACCACCACCATCCCTTAGCAGTGAATGAAACTCTTAACATCCACACGATAAATTGTTAGGGTGAACAGAGGCTGGACAAGAAAGTCAAAGCTGGCAAAGTACACTAAGTCTTCTTTACCTTGTACATACATACTATCTAGTGGCCTGGAGCAGTGCACATCTAAACGGAAGGTCAAAAGCAAGGCAAGAAGACGTAGCATTGTAAGCAAAATGAGTCTTGTCTACTTTCACACTAAAGGGAAAGACGTAAAAGTGATGACTAGTAGACTAGGTGAGACAATGCAGAGCAATGCGAATCAGGATAAGCTAGGTAGGGTAAAGCGAGACATGGTAAGAGAGGCATTGCAAGGCAAGGTACGGGAGGGCAAGGCAAGTCAACACAAGGATGGGTAAGGCATGCGTCATGCGCCCTGGGGAAAAATGGCTTTCCCATTTTGTGCCTTTTGAACCCGCATTGAGAACTCACCTTTACAGGGTGCTTGCTCCTCGTTGGTTGGTTTTCTTTGAATACCGATCTGTGCTCTTGGAGAAAAAGGGGCTTGCCTGTCACTTTGGAGGAAACGTTTTGTCTGTGCTCTTGGCGTCAAATAGAGACACACCACAGCCATAATTCTGTGGTGTTCTCACCACCAAGGGTTCAAAAAAAAGAATCCAATAGCACCCCCAAAGCAGCCAGCAAAAGGTATTATAAATAAAAGAAAACGAAAATGTGGAGAGGAAAAAAGTACAATATATATATATATATATATATATATATATATATATATATATATATATATATATATATATATTATATATATATATATATATATGTGTGTGTGTGTGTGTGTGTGTGTGGTGTGTGTGTGTGTGTGTGTCTGTGTCTGTGTGTGTCTGTGTGTGTGTGTGTGTGCATGAGAGCGTGCATGCGTTTCCATGGCATGTATTGATTACAAACGTCTTTCATGTAAGTAACAGAGCCTACGCAAAAGACAAGTTCTTATCTGGCGAAATATTGTCAAAAAATACACTTTTACTGAAAACAAGAAATATGCTACGACAAACAAAAAAAATACGTGAGTGGCATTATGCTACGGCACCATCACCTTCCTTGAGAGGGATGCCCGAATTTCATACATAGAAATCTGCTGTTACAATAAGTTGTTCGATACAATACAGTTATAAACCATTTATGATACATTTTAAATATCGTTTGGGACTGTGTCATATATGTAACATACATCACAGCTCTGTACAAACTTCTTGAAGCTCTAAAGCCTCACTTCTGTGCTGTTCCTCTTCTGGTGAAGACTTTGTTCCCACTATTCGAGTGTTTCGAACGAGTATTTGTTCATGCGCTCGATTTCAGAAGCATGACGCGTTGAACACCCCTCTGGGCGCGGTTCCAGTGTCGTGTTTGCTCTGTTGAATGGAGCTGGACGTGTCCAAGTTTCAGACGAGGCTCTCGAATGCGGGGAAAGTGATTATTCTTCCAGACAGAAGATGATGCCGTGCCTCCCGAGGGGGGGGGGGGGGGGGGGGGGGGGGGGGGGGGGCATGGCTGTGATGGAACTGTAATCATCCACACTAACACGCTGCAAACCCTGGGAACCTCTCTAAAGCTAGGGATCTTTGGAAGACTTCTTAATGGGAACCTCTCTAAAGCTAGGGATCTTTGGGAGACTTCTTAATAATTGTCCAGACTGGCGAGCCAGTCCATTTTCTTTAAGAGAGAAACACCGCAAAACTTTGGGTGTGAGACCAGCAAATGAAAGGAACGAACAACTGAGAATTGTTACTATAGGAATCAAATCCCTGCTCTTTGACAACTCCAGAAGATGAAGCACGCATCCCCTTTTGAAATCTTTTGTAAGTGATTGTGACTGAAACCGTATTTGTCTGCAACCCTCCCCCCCCCCCCCCCCCCCCCCCCCCTTCGTGATTGAAGATTGAAACCGTATTTGTCTGCAACCTCCCCCCCCCCCTCCTTCGACCCCTTCCATTTTTTGTTTACTTATTTCTGTTACTTGTTTCTTTATTGGTTTGTTCGTTGCTTTTCTCTAACACAGAGCAATGGGTTGTGGCGTGTTAAGAGCAATGGGTTGTGGGGTGTTAAGAGCAATGGGTTGTGGCGTGTTAAGAGCAATGGGTTGTGGCGTGTTAAGAGCAATGGGTTGTGGCGTGTTAAGAGCAATGGGTTGTGGCGTGTTAAGAGCAATGGGTTGTGGCGTGTTAAGAGCAATGGGTTGTGGCGTGTTAGCAAGAGCAATGGGTTGTGCGTTGTTAAGAGCAATGGGTTGTGGCGTGTTAAGAGCAATGGGTTGTGGCGTGTTAAGAGCAATGGGTTGTGGCGTGTTAAGAGCAATGGGTTGTGGCGTGTTAAGAGCAATGGGTTGTGGCGTGTTAAGAGCAATGGCTTGTGGGGTGTTAAGAGCAATGGGTTGTGGCGTGTTAAGAGCAATGGGTTGTGGCGTGTTAAGAGCAATGGGTTGTGGCGTGTTAAGAGCAATGGGTTGTGCGTGTTAAGAGCAATGGCTGTGGCGTGTTAAGTGCAATGGGTTGTGGCGTGTTAAGATCAATGGGTTGTGGCGTGTTAAGAGCAATGGGTTGTGGCGTGTTAAGAGCAATGGGTTGTGGCGTGTTAAGAGCAATGGGTTGTGGCGTGTTAAGAGCAATGGGTTGTGGCGTGTTAAGAGCAAGGGTTGTGGCGTGTTAAGAGCAATGGGTTGTGGCGTGTTAAGAGCAATGGGTTGTGGCGTGCTAAGAGCAATGGGTTGTGGCGTGTTAAGAGCAATGGGTTGTGGCGTGTTAAGAGCAATGGGTTGTGGCGTGTTAAGAGCAATGGGTTGTGGCGTGTTAAGAGCAATGGTTGTGGCGTGTTAAGAGCAATGGGTTGTAGGCGTGTTAAGAGCAATGGGTTGTGGCGTGTTAAGAGCAATGGGTTGTGGCGTGTTAAGAGCAATGGGTTGTGGCGTGTTAAGAGCATGGGTTGTGGCGTGTTAAGAGCAATGGGTTGTGGCGTGTTAAGATCAATGGGTTGTGGCGTGTTAAGAGCAATGGGTTGTGGCGTGTTAAGAGCAATGGGTTGTGCGTGTTAAGAGCAATGGGTTGTGGCGTGTTAAGAGCAATGGGTTGTGGCGTGTAAGAGCAATGGGTTGTGGCGTGTTAAGAGCAATGGGCTATGGCGTGTTAAGAGCAATGGGCTGTGGCGTGTTAAGAGCAATGGGCTGTGGCGTGTTAAGAGCAATGGGTTGTGGCGTGTTAAGAGCAATGGGCTGTGGCGTGTTAAGAGCAATGGGCTGTGGCGTGTTAAGAGCAATGGGTTGTGGCGTGTTAAGAGCAATGGGTTGTGGCGTGTTAGCAAGAGCAATGGGTTGTGGCGTGTTAAGAGCAATGGGTTGTGGCGTGTTAAGAGCAATGGGTTGTGGCGTGTTAAGAGCAATGGGTTGTGGCGTGTTAAGAGCAATGGGTTGTGGCGTGTTAAGAGCAATGGGTTGTGGCGTGTTAAGAGCAATGGGTTGTGGCGTGTTAAGAGCAATGGGTTGTGGCGTGTTAAGAGCAATGGGTTGTGGAGTGTTAAGAGCAATGGGTTGTGGCGTGTTAAGAGCAATGGGTTGTGGCGTGTTAAGAGCAATGGGTTGTGGCGTGTTAAGAGCAATGGGTTGTGGCGTGTTAAGAGCAATGGGTTGTGGCGTGTTAAGATCAATGGGTTGTGGCGTGTTAAGAGCAATGGGGTTGTGGCGTGTTAAGAGCAATGGGTTGTGGCGTGTTAAGAGCAATGGGTTGTGGCGTGTTAAGAGCAATGGGTTGTGGCGTGTTAAGAGCAATGGGTTGTGGCGTGTTAAGAGCAATGGGTTGTGGCGTGTTAAGAGCAATGGGCTATGGCGTGTTAAGAGCAATGGGCTGTGCGTGTTAAGAGCAATGGGCTGTGGCGTGTTAAGAGCAATGGGTTGTGGCGTGTAAGATGCAATGGGCTGTGTGCGTGTTAAGAGCAAGGGCTGTGGCGTGTTAAGAGCAATGGGTTGTGGCGTGTTAAGAGCAATGGGTTGTGGCGTGTTAAGAGCAATGGGTTGTGGCGTGTTAAGAGCAATGGGTTGTGGCGTGTTAAGAGCAATGGGTTGTGGCGTGTAAGAGCAATGGGTTGTGGCGTGTTAAGAGCAATGGGTTGTGGCGTGTTAAGAGCAATGGGTTGTGGCGTGTAAGAGCAATGGGTTGTGGCGTGTTAAGAGCAATGGGTTGTGGCGTGTTAAGAGCAATGGGTTGTGGCGTGTTAAGAGCAATGGGTTGTGGCGTATTAAGAGCAATGGGTTGTGGCGTGTTAAGAGCAATGGGTTGTGGCGTTGTTAAAGCAATGGGTTGTGGCGTGTTAAGAGCAATGGCTGTGGCGTGTTAAGAGCAATGGGTTGTGGCGTGTTAAGAGCAATGGGTTGTGGCGTGTTAAGAGCAATGGGTTGTGGCGTGTTAAGAGCAATGGGTTGTGGCGTGTTAAGAGCAATGGGTTGTGGCGTGTTAAGAGCAATGGGTTGTGGCGTGTTAAGAGCAATGGGTTGTGGCGTGTAAGAGCAATGGGCTGTGGCGTGTTAAGAGCAATGGGCTGTGGCGTGTTAAGAGCAATGGGTTGTGGCGTGTTAAGAGCAATGGGTTGTGGCGTGTTAAGAGCAATGGGTTGTGGCGTGTTAAGAGCAATGGGTTGTGGCGTGTTAAGAGCAATGGGTTGTGGCGTGTTAAGAGCAATGGGTTGTGGCGTGTTAAGAGCAATGGGTTGTGGCGTGTTAAGAGCAATGGGTTGTGGCGTGTTAAGAGCAATGGGTTGTGGCGTGTTAAGAGCAATGGGTGTGGCGTGTTAAGAGCAATGGTTGTGGCGTGTTAGCAAGAGCAATGGGTTGTGGGTGTTAAGAGCAATGGGTTGTGGCGTGTTAAGAGCGATGGTTGTGGCGTTTTAAGAGCAATGGGTTGTGGCGTGTTAAGAGCAATGGGTTGTGGCGTGTTAAGAGCAATGGGTTGTGGCGTGTTAAGAGCAATGGGCTGTGGCGTGTTAAGAGCAATGGGTTGTGGCGTGTTAATAGCAATGGGTTGTGGCGTGTTAAGAGCAATGGGTTGTGGCGTGTTAAGAGCAATGGGTTGTGGCGTGTTAAGAGCAATGGGTTGTGGCGTGTTAAGAGCAATGGGTTGTGGCGTGTTAAGAGCATATGGGTTGTGGCGTGTTAAGAGCAATGGGTTGTGGCGTGTTAAGAGCGATGGGTTGTGGCGTGTTAAGAGCGATGGGTTGTGGCGTGTTAAGAGCAATGGGTTGTGGCGTGTTAAGAGCAATGGGTTGTGGCGTGTTAAGAGCAATGGGTTGTGGCGTGTTAAGAGCAATGGGCTGTGGCGTGTTAAGAGCAATGGGTTGTGGCGTGTTTAAGAGCAATGGGTTGTGGCGTGTTAAGAGCAATGGGTTGTGGCATGTTAAGCAATGGGTTGTGGCGTGTTAAGAGCAATGGGTTGTGGCGTGTTAAGAGCAATGGGTTTGTGGCGTGTTAAGAGCAATGGGCTTGGCGTGTTAAGAGCAATGGGCTGTGGCGTGTTAAGAGCAATGGGCTGTGGCGTGTTAAGAGCAATGGGTTGTGGCGTGTTAAGAGCAATGGGCTGTGGCGTGTTAAGAGCAATGGGTTGTGGCGTGTTAAGAGCAATGGGTTGTGGCGTGTTAAGAGCAATGGGTTGTGGCGTGTTAAGAGCAATGGCTGTGGCGTGTTAAGAGCAATGGGTTGTGGCGTGTTAAGAGCAATGGGTTGTGGCGTGTTAAGAGCAATGGGTTGTGGCATGTTAAAGAGCAATGGGTTGTGGCGTGTTAAGAGCAATGGGTTGTGGCGTGTTAAGAGCAATGGGTTGTGGCGTGTTAAGAGCATGGGTTGTGGCGTGTTAAGAGCAATGGGTTGTGGCGTGTTAAGAGCAATGGGTTGTGGCGTGGTTAAGAGCAATGGGTTGTGGCGTGTTAAGAGCAATGGGTTGTGGCGTGTTAGCAAGAGCAATGGGTTGTGGCGTGTAGCAAAGAGCAATGGGTTGTGGCGTGTTAAGAGCAATGGGTTGTGGCGTGTTAAGAGCAATGGGTTGTGGCGTGTTAGAGCAATGGGTTGTGGCGTGTTAAGAGCAATGGGTTGTGGCGTGTTTAAGAGCAATGGTTGTGGCGTGTTAAGAGCAATGGGTTGTGGCGTGTTAAGAGCAATGGGTTGTGGCGTGTTAAGAGCAATGGGTTGTGGCGTGTTAAGAGCAATGGGTTGTGGCGTGTTAAGAGCAATGGGTTGTGGCGTGTTAAGAGCAATGGGTTGTGGCGTGTTAAGAGCAATGGGTTGTGGCGTGTTAAGAGCAATGGGTTGTGGCGTGTTAGCAAGAGCAATGGGTTGTGGCGTGTTAGCAAGAGCAATGGGTTGTGGCGTGTTAAGAGCAATGGGTTGTGGCGTGTTAAGAGCAATGGGTTGTGGCGTGTTAAGAGCAATGGGTTGTGGCGTGTTAAGAGCAATGGGTTGTGGCGTGTTTAGAGCAATGGGTTTGGCGTGTTAAGAGCAATGGGTTTGTGGCGTGTTAAGAGCAATGGGTTGTGGGGTGCTAAGAGCAATGGGTTGTGGCGTGTTAGAGCAATGGTGTTGTGCGTGTTAAGAGCAATGGGTTGTGGCGTGTTAAGAGCAATGGGCTGTGGGGTGTTAAGAGCAATGGGTTGTGGCGTGTTAAGAGCAATGGGTTGTGGCGTGTTAAGAGCAATGGGTTGTGGCGTGTTAAGAGCAATGGTTGTGGCGTGTTAAGAGCAATGGGTTGTGGCGTGTTAAGAGCAATGGGTTGTGGCGTGTTAAGAGCATGGGTTGTGGCGTGTTAAGAGCAATGGGTTGTGGCGTGTTAAGAGCAATGGGTTGTGGCGTGTTAAGAGCAATGGCTGTGGCGTGTTAAGAGCAATGGGTTGTGGCGTGTTAAGAGCAATGGGTTGTGGCGTGTTAAGAGCATGGGTTGTGGCGTGTTTAAGAGCAATGGGTTTGGCGTGTAGAGCAATGGTTGTGGCGTGTTAAGAGCAATGGGTTGTGGCGTGTTAAGAGCAATGGGTTGTGGCGTGTTAAGAGCAATGGGTTGTGGCGTGTTAAGAGCAATGGGCTGTGGCGTGTAGAGCAATGGGTTGTGGCGTGTTAAGAGCAATGGGTTGTGGCGTGTTAAGAGCAATGGGTTGTGGCTGTTAAGAGCAATGGGTTGTGGCGTGTAAGCAATGGTTGTGGCGTGTTAAGAGCAATGGGTTGTGGCGTGTTAAGAGCAATGGTTGTGCGTGTTAAGAGCAATGGGTTGTGGCGTGTTAAGAGCAATGGGTTGTGGCGTGATAAGAGCAATGGGTTGTGTCGTGTTAAGAGCAATGGGTTGTGGCGTGTTAAGAGCAATGGGTTGTGGCGTGTTAAGAGCAATGGTTTGTGGCGTGTTAAGAGTAATGGGTTGTGGCGTGTAAGAGCAATGGTTGTGGCGTGTTAAGAGCAATGGGTTGTGGCGTGTTAAGAGCAATGGGTTGTGGCGTGTTAAGAGCAATGGGTTGTGGCGTGTTACGAGCAATGGGTTGTGGCGTGTTAGCAAGAGCAATGGGTTGTGGCGTGTTAGCAAGAGCAATGGGTTGTGGCGTGTTAAGAGCAATGGTTTGCGTGTTACGAGCAATGGGTTGTGGCGTGTTAGGAGCAATGGGTTGTGGCGTGTTAAGAGCAATGGGTTGTGGCGTGTTAAGAGCAATGGGTTGTGGCGTGTTAAGAGCAATGGGCTGTGGCGTGTTAAGAGCAATGGGTTGTGGCGTGTTAAGAGCAATGGGTTGTGGCGTTGTTAAGAGCATGGGTTGTGGCGTGTTAAGAGCAATGGGTTGTGGCGTGTTAGCAAGAGCAATGGGTTGTGGCGTGTTAGCAAGAGCAATGGGTTGTTGCGTTTTAGCAAGAGCAATGGGTTGTGGCGTGTTAAAGCAATGGGTTGTGGCGTGTTAGAGGCAATGGGTTGTGGCGTGTTAAGAGCAATGGGTTGTGGCGTGTTAAGAGCAATGGGTTGTGGCGTGTTAAGAGCAATGGGTTGTGGCGTGTTAAGAGCAATGGGTTGTGGCGTGTTAAGAGCAATGGGTTGTGGCGTGTTAAGAGCAATGGGTTGTGGCGGGCTAAGAGCAATGGGTTGTGGCGTGTTAAGAGCAATGGGTTGTGGCGTGTTAAGAGCAATGGGTTGTGGCGTGTTAGAGCAATGGGTTGTGGCGTGTTAAGAGCAATGGGTTGTGGCGTGTTAAGAGCATGGGTTGTGGCGTTGTAAGAGCAATGGGTTGTGGCGTGTTAAGAGCAATGGGTTGTGGCGTGTTAAGAGCAATGGGTTGTGGCGTGTTAAGAGCAATGGGTTGTGGCGTGTTAAGAGCAATGGCTTGTGGCGTGTTAAGATCAATGGGTTGTGGCGTGTTAAGAGCAATGGTTGTGGCGTGTTAAGAGCAATGGGTTGTGGCGTGTTAAGAGCAATGGGTTGTGGCGTGTTTAAGAGCAATGGGTTGTGGCGTGTTAAGAGCAATGGGTTGTGGCGTGTTAAGAGCAATGGGCTATGGCGTGTTAAGAGCAATGGGCTGTGGCGTGTTAAGAGCAATGGGCTGTGGCGTGTTAAGAGCAATGGGTTGTGGCGTGTTAAGAGCAATGGGCTGTGGCGTGTTAAGAGCAATGGGCTGTGGCGTGTTAAGAGCAATGGGTTGTGGCGTGTTAAGAGCAATGGGTTGTGGCGTGTTAGCAAGAGCAATGGGTTGTGGCGTGTTAAGAGCAATGGGTTGTGGCGTGTTAAGAGCAATGGGTTGTGGCGTGTTAAGAGCAATGGGTTGTGGCGTGGTTAAGAGCAATGGGTTGTGGCGTGTTTAGAGCAATGGGTTGTGGCGTGTTAAGAGCAATGGGTTGTGGCGTGTTAAGAGCAATGGGTTGTGGCGTGTTAAGAGCAATGGGTTGTGGCGTGTTAAGAGCAATGGGTTGTGGCGTGTTAAGAGCAATGGGTTGTGGCGTGTTAAGAGCAATGGGTTGTGGCGTGTTTAAGAGCAAATGGGTTGTGGCGTGTTAAGAGCAATGGGTTGTGGCGTGTTAAGAGCAATGGGTTGTGGCGTGTTAAGATCAATGGGTTGTGGCGTGTTAAGAGCAATGGGTTGTGGCGTGTTAAGAGCAATGGGTTGTGGCGTGTTAAGAGCAATGGGTTTGTGCGTGTTAAGAGCAATGGGCTATGGCCTGTTAAGAGCAATGGGCTGTGGCGTGTTAAGAGCAATGGGCTGTGGCGTGTTAAGAGCAATGGGTTGTGGCGTGTTAAGAGCAATGGCTGTGGCGTGTTAAGAGCAATGGGTTGTGGCGTGTTAAGAGCAATGGGCTGTGGCGTGTTAAGAGCAATGGGTTGTGGCGTGTTAAGAGCAATGGGTTGTGACGTGTTAAGAGCAATGGGTTGTGGCGTGTTAAAGAGCAATGGGTTGTGGCGTGTTAAGAGCAATGGGTTGTGGCGTGTTAAGAGCAATGGGTTGTGGCGTGTTTAAGAGCAATGGGTTGTGGCGTGTTAAGAGCAATGGGTTGTGGCGTGTTTAAGAGCAATGGGTTGTGGCGTGTTAAGAGCAATGGGTTGTGGCGTGTTAAGAGCAATGGGTTTTGGCGTGTTAAGAGCAATGGGTTGTGGCGTGTTAAGAGCATGGGTTGTGGCGTGTTAAGAGCAATGGTTGTGGCGTGTTAAGAGCAATGGGTTGTGGCGTGTTAAGAGCAATGGGTTGTGGCGTGTTAAGAGCAATGGGTTGTGGCGTGTTAAGAGCAATGGGTTGTGGCGTGTTAAGAGCAATGGGTTGTGGCGTGTTAAGAGCAATGGGTTGTGGCGTGTTAAGGGCAATGGGCTGTGGCGTGTTAAGAGCAATGGGTTGGCGTGTTAAGAGCAATGGGTTGTGGCGTGTTAAGAGCAATGGGTTGTGGCGTGTTAAGAGCAATGGGTTTGTGGCGTGTTAAGAGCAATGGGTGTGGCGTGTAGAGCAATGGGTTGTGGCGTGTTAAGAGCAATGGGTTGTGGGCGTGTTAAGAGCAATGGGTTGTGGCGTGTTAAGAGCAATGGGCTGTGGCGTGTTAAGAGCAATGGGCTGTGGCGTGTTAAGAGCAATGGGTTGTGGCGTGTTAAGAGCAATGGGTTTGTGGCGTGTTAAGAGCAATGGGTTGTGGCGTTGTTAAGAGCAATGGGTTGTGGCGTGTTAAGAGCAATGGGTTGTGGCGTGTTAAGAGCAATGGGTTGTGGCGTGTTAAGAGCAATGGGTTGTGGCGTGTTAAGAGCAATGGGTTGTGGCGTGTTAAGAGCAATGGGTTGTGGCGTGTTAAGAGCAATGGGTTGTGGCGTGTTAAGAGCAATGGGTTGTGGCGTGTTAAGAGCAATGGGTTGTGGCGTGTTAGCAAGAGCAATGTGTTGTGGCGTGTTAAGAGCAATGGGTTGTGGCGTGTTAAGAGCGATGGGTTGTGGCGTTTTAAGAGCAATGGGTTGTGGCGTGTTAAGAGCAATGGGTTGTGGCGTGTTAAGAGCAATGGGTTGTGGCGTGTTAAGAGCAATGGGCTGTGGCGTGTTTAAAAGCAATGGGTTGTGGCGTGTTAATGCAATGGGTTGTGGCGTGTTAAGAGGAATGGGTTGTGGCGTGTAAGAGCAATGGGTTGTGGCGTGTTAAGAGCAATGGGTTGTGGCGTGTTAAGAGCAATGGGTTGTGGCGTGTTAAGAGCAATGGGTTGTGGCGTGTTAAGAGCAATGGGTTGTGGCGTGTTTAAGAGCAATGGGTTGTGGCGTGTTAAGAGCGATGGGTTGTGGCGTGTTAAGAGCAATGGGTGTGGGTGTAAGAGCAATTTTGTGGCGTGTTAAGAGCAATGGGTTGTGGCGTGTTAAGAGCAATGGGTTGTGGCGTGTTAAGAGCAATGGGCTGTGGCGTGTTAAGAGCAATGGGTTGTGGCGTGTTAAGAGCAATGGGTTGTGGCGTGTTAAGAGCAATGGGTTGTGGATGTTAAGAGCAATGGGTTGTGGCGTGTTAAGAGCAATGGGTTGTGGCGTGTTAAGAGCAATGGGTTGTGGCGTGTTAAAGCAATGGGTTGTGGCGTGTTAAGAGCAATGGGTTGTGGCGTGTTAAGAGCAATGGGTTGTGGCGTGTTAAGAGCAATGGGTTGTGGCGTGTTAAGAGCAATGGGTTGTGGCGTGTTAGCAAGAGCAATGGGTTGTGGCGTGTTAGCAAGAGCAATGGGTTGTGGCGTGTTAAGAGCAATGGGTGTGGCGGTTAAGAGCAATGGGTTTGTGGCGTGTTTAGAGCAATGGGTTGTGGCGTGTTAAGAGCAATGGGTTGTGGCGTGTTAAGAGCAATGGGTTGTGCGTGTTAAGAGCAATGGGTTGTGGCGTGTTAAGAGCAATGGGTTGTGCGCGTGTTAAGAGCAATGGGTTGTGGCGTGTTAAGAGCAATGGGTTGTGGGTGTTAAGAGCAATGGTTGTGGCGTGTTAAGAGCAATGGGTTGTGGCGTGTTAAGAGCAATGGGTTGTGGCGTGTTAAGAGCAATGGGTTGTGGCGTGTTAAGAGCAATGGGTTGTGGCGTGTTAGCAAGAGCAATGGGTTGTGGCGTGTTAAGAGCAATGGGTTGTGGTCCGTGTTAAGAGCAATGGGTTGTGGCGTGTTAAGAGCAATGGGTTGTGGCGTGTTAAGAGCAATGGGTTGTGGCGTGTTAGAGCAATGGGTTGTGGCGTGTTAAGAGCAATGGTTGTGGCGTGTTAAGAGCAATGGGTTGTGGCGTGTTAAGAGCAATGGGTTGTGGCGTGTTAAGAGCAATGGGTTGTGGCGTGTTAAGAGCAATGGGTTGTGGCGTGTTAAGAGCAATGGGTTGTGGTCGTGTTAAGAGCAATGGGCTGTGGGGGTGTTAAGAGCAATGGGTTGTGGCGTGTTAAGAGCAATGGGTTGTGGCGTGTTAAGAGCAATGGGTTGTGGCGTGTTAAGAGCAATGGGTTGTGGCGTGTAAGAGCAATGGGTTGTGGCGTGTTAAGAGCAATGGGTTGTGGCGTGTTAAGAGCAATGGGTTGTGGCGTGTTAAGAGCAATGGGTTGTGGCGTGTTAAGAGCAATGGGTTGTGGCGTGTTAAGAGCAATGGCTGTGGCGTGGTTAAGAGCAATGGGTTGTGGCGTTGTTAAGAGCAATGGGTTGTGGCGTGTTAAGAGCAATGGGTTGTGGCGTGTTAAGAGCAATGGGTTGTGGCGTGTATGAGCAATGGGTTGTGGCGTGTTAAGGCAATGGGTTGTGGCGTGTAAGACAATGGTTGTGGCGTTAAGAGCAATGGGTTGTGGCGTGTTAAGAGCAATGGGTTGTGGCGTGTTAAGAGCAATGGGTTGTGGCGTGTTACAAGAGCAATGGGTTGTGGCGTGTTAGCAAGAGCAATGGGTTGTGGGTGTTAAGAGCAATGGGTTGTGGCGTGTTAAGAGCAATGGGTTGTGGCGTGTTAAGAGCAATGGGTTGTGGCGTGTTAAGAGCAATGGGTTGTGGCGTGTTAAGAGCAATGGGTTGTGGCGTGTTAAGAGCAATGGGTTGTGGCGTGTTAAGAGCAATGGTTGTGGCGTGTTAAGAGCAATGGGTTGTGGCGTGTTAAGAGCAATGGGTTGTTGGCGTGTTAAGAGCAATGGGTTGTGGCGTGTTAAGAGCAATGGTGTGTGCGTGTTAAGAGCAATGGGTTGTGGCTGTTAAGAGCAATGGGTTGTGGCGTGTTAAGAGCAATGGGTTGTGGCGTGTTAAAGAGCAATGGGTTGTGGCGTGTAAGAGCAATGGGTTGTGGCGTGTTAAGAGCAATGGGTTGTGGCGTGGTTTAAGAGCAATGGGTTGTGGCGTGTAAGAGATGTTGCGTTTAGAGCAATGGGTTGTGGCGTGTTAAGAGCAATGGGTTGTGGCGTGTTAGAGCAATGGGTTGTGGCGTGTTAAGAGCAATGGGTTGTGGCGTGTTAAGAGCAATGGGTTGTGGCGTGTTAAGAGCATGGGTGTGGCGTGTTAAGAGCAATGGGTTGTGGCGTGTTAAGAGCAATGGGTTGGGGTGTTAAGAGCAATGGGTTGTGGCGTGTTAAGAGCAATGGGTTGTGGCGTGTTAAGAGCAATGGGTTGTGGCGTGTTAAGAGCAATGGTGTTGTGGCGTGTAGAGCAATGGGTTGTGGCGTGTTAAGAGCAATGGGTTGTGGCGTTGTTAAGAGCAATGGGTTGTGGCGTGTTAAGAGCAATGGTTGTGGCGTGTAAGAGCAATGGGTTGTGGCGTGTTAAGAGCAATGGGCTGTGCGTGTTAAGAGCAATGGGTTGTGGCGTGTTAAGAGCAATGGGTTGTGGCGTGTTAAGAGCAATGGGTTGTGGCGTGTTAAGAGCAATGGGTTGTGGCGTGTATGAGCAATGGTTGGCGTGTTAGACAGGTGTGGCGTGTTAAGAGCAATGGGTTGTGGCGTGTTAGAGGCAATGGGTTGTGGCGTGTTAAGAGCAATGGGCTGTGGCGTGTTAAGAGCAATGGGTTGTGGCGTGTTAAGAGCAATGGGTTGTGGCGTGTTAAGAGCAATGGGTTGTGGCGTGTTAAGAGCAATGGTTGTGGCGTGTTAAGAGCAATGGGTTGTGGCGTTTAAGAGCAATGGGGTTGTGGCGTGTTAAGAGCAATGGAGTTGTGGCGTGTTAAGAGCAATGGGTTGTGGCGTGTAAGAGCAATGGGTTGTGGCGTGTTAGAGCAATGGGTTGTGGCGTGATAAGAGCATGGGTTGTGTCGTGTTAAGAGCAATGGGTTGTGGCGTGTTAAGAGCAATGGGTTGTGGCGTGTTAAGAGCAATGGGTTGTGGCGTGTAAGAGCAATGGGTTGTGGCGTGTTTAAGAGCAATGGGTTGTGGCGTGTTAAGAGCAATGGGTTGTGGCGTGTTAAGAGCAATGGGTTGTGGCGTGTTACGAGCAATGGGTTGTGGCGTGTTAGCAAGAGCAATGGGTTGTGGCGTGTTACAAGAGCAATGGGTTGTGGCGTGTTAAGAGCAATGGTTGTGGCGTGTTACGAGCAATGGGTTTGTGGCGTGTTAGAGCAATGGGTTGTGGCGTGTTAAGAGCATGGGTTGTGGCGTGTTAAGAGCAATGGGTTGTGGCGTGTTAAGAGCAATGGGCTTGTGGCGTGTTTAGAGCAATGGGTTGTGGCGTGTTAAGAGCAATGGGTTGTGGCGTGTTAAGAGCATGGGTTGTGGCGTGTTAAGAGCAATGGGTTGTGGCGTGTTAGCAAGAGCAATGGGTTGTGGCGTGTTAGCAAGAGCAATGGGTTGTGCGCGTTAGCAAGAGCAATGGGTTGTGGCGTGTTAAGAGCAATGGTTGTGGCGTGTTAAGAGCAATGGTTGTGGCGTGTTGAAGAGCAATCGGTTGTGGCGTGTTAAGAGCAATGGGTTGTGGCGTGTTAAGAGCAATGGGTTTGTGGCGTGTTAAGAGCAATGGGTTGTGGCGTGTTAAGAGCAATGGGATGTGGCGTGTTAAGAGCAATGGGTTGTGGCGTGTTAAGAGCAATGGTTGTGGCGTGTTAAGAGCAATGGGTTGTGGCGTGTTAAGAGCAATGGGTTGTGGCGTGTTTGAGAGCAATGGGTTTGTGGCGTGTTAAGAGCAGTGGGTTGTGGCGTAGTTAAGAGCATGGGTTGTGGCGTATTAGCAAGAGCAATGGGTTGTGGCGTGTTAAAGCAATGGGTTGTGGCGTGTTAAGAGCAATGGGTTGTGGCGTGTTAAGAGCAATGGGTTGTGGCGTGTTAGCAGAGCAATGGGTTGTGGGTGTTAAGAGCAATGGGTTGTGGCGTGTTAAGAGCATGGGTTGTGGCGTGTTAAGAGCAATGGGTTGTGGCGTGTTAGAGCAATGGGTTGTGGCGTTTAAGAGCAATGGGTTGTGGCGTGTTAGCAAGAGCAATGGGTTGTGAGCGTGTTAAGAGCAATGGTTGTGGCGTGTTAAGAGCAATGGGTTGTGGCGTGTTAAGAGCAATGGGTTGTGGCGTGTTAAGAGCAATGGGTTGTGGGTGTTAAGAGCATGGGTTGTGGCGTGTTAAGAGCAATGGTTGTGGCGTGACGGGGTTAAGAGCAATGGGTTGTGGCGTGTGTAAGAGCAATGGGTTGTGGCGTGTTAGCAAGAGCAATGGTGTGTGGCGTGTTACAGAGCAATGGGTTGTGGCGTATTAGCAAGAGCAATGGGTTGTGGCGTGTTAGCAAGAGCAATGGGTTGTGGCGTGTTAAGAGCAATGGGTTGTGCGCGTTGTTCAAGAGCAATGGGTTGTGGCGTGTTAAGAGCAATGGGTTGTGGCGTGTTAAGAGCAATGGGTTGTGCGTGTTAGCAAGAGCAATGGGTTGTGGCTTTTTAGCAAGAGCAATGGGTTGTGGCGTTTAGCAAGAGCAATGGGTGTGGCGTGTTAGCAAGAGCAATGGGTTGTGGCGTGTTAGCAGAGCAATGGGTTGTGGCGTGTTAAGCAATGGTTGGCGGTAAGAGCAATGGGTTGTGGCGTGTAATGAGCAATGGGTTTGTGGCGTGTTAGCAAGAGCAATGGGTTTGTGGCGTGTTAAAGCAATGGGTTTGGCGTGTAAGAGCAATGGTTGTGGCGTGTAAGAGCAATGGGTTGTGGCGTGTTAAGAGCAATGGGTTGTGGCGTGTTAGAGCAATGGGTTGTGGCGTGTTAGAGCAATGGGTTTGTGGCGTTTAAGAGCAATGGTTGTGGCGTGTTAGAGCAATGGGTTGTGGCGTGTTAGAGCAATGGGTTGTGCGTGTAAGAGCATGGGTTGTGGCGTGTAAGAGCAATGGGTTGTGGCGTGTAAGAGCAATGGGTTGTGGCGTGTTAGAGCAATGGGTTGTGGCGTGTTAGCGCAATGGGTTGTGGCGTGTAAGAGCAATGGGTTGTGGCGTGTAAGAGCAATGGGTTGTGGCGTGTAAGAGCAATGGGTTGTGGCGTGTAGAGCAATGGGTTGTGGCGTTTTAGAGCAATGGGTTGTGGCGTGTTAGAGCAATGGGTTGTGGCGTTTAAGAGCAATGGGTTGTGGCGTGTTAAGAGCAATGGGTTGTGGCGTGTTAAGAGCAATGGGTTGTGGCGTGTAGAGCAATGGGTTGTGGCGTGTAAGAGCAATGGGTTGTGGCGTGTTAAGAGCAATGGGTTGTGGCGTGTTAGAGCAATGGTTGTGGCGTGTTAGCGCAATGGGTTGTGGCGTGTAAGAGCAATGGGTTGTGGCGTGTGAAGAGCAATGGGTTGTGGCGTGTAAGGCAATGGGTTGTGGCGTGTAGAGCAATGGGTTGTGGCGTGTAAGAGCAATGGTATGTGGCGTGTAAGAGCAATGGGTTGTGGCGTGTAAGAGCAATGGGTTTGTGGCGTGTTAGCAAGAGCAATGGGTTGTGGCGTGTTAGCAAGAGCAATGGGTTGTGGCGTGTTATCAAGAGCAATGGGTTGTGGCGTGTTAGCAAGAGCAATGGGTTGTGGCGTGTTAAGAGCAATGGGTTGTGGCGTGTTAGCATACTTGCTGTTTGTTAGGTTCCCTTAGTGGCTCAGAATTTCAAGACGTATTTTCATGTACGAACCTTAGTAAGCTTATTTAATTGTCAACCATTTGCATAGTAG
The DNA here is from genome assembly GCA_018398815.1 of Conus ventricosus. Lineage (NCBI taxonomy): Eukaryota > Metazoa > Mollusca > Gastropoda > Neogastropoda > Conidae > Conus > Conus ventricosus. The sequence goes on along the minus strand of CM031620.1, from coordinate 63,694,237 downwards.
GTCAGCTGTTTTTCATTTACATTTTCTTCTTCATCGCCTTTTGCTTTCACTTAAATTGCTCTAATTTATAAGAAATACTTTGTATGTATTTTTGTGTCCAACAGAGACATACTTTGTATGTATTTTTGTGTCCAACAGATCCTCTTTTGGTGCATCTGGAACTTCTCAGCTTATTGGATTAACATTGGATTTTTTTAAAGCAAGGAAAAATGTTCACTGAGAAAGATGTGCTTCCAGTGAGGTGCAGGAAAGGGAGAGGATGTCTTCTTCTGGTCCTCCTATGAGTCCACTGAATGGGTAGGAGCAACGTGGATGGAGATGGCGGTGGGGGTGGGGTGAGGAGGTAGTGGATGGAGGGAGGGCGAGCTAGGGGTGGTGGCGGATTATTCAAGTGGGGAGGGACCTGTGTGTCAGCTCAATGCTTTGTCTGAATGATATCCTCTCGCATGTGTGTGAGTTACACGCAAGTGAGACAAGCGACTGAACGATTGGAAGGGCAAGAGACTGTACGTTCTGGCGCTCACTCTGACGCCTCGAGTGGTCTTAGCAAGGTCTTTGCCTCAAGGAACAGTATGCGTTTAGCAAGTGCACCTTGGATTTTGCCCCCAGACCACCATCGTCTGCCTTATGCGTTGTCGTGAAGACAACGTCTTTCCGCTGCAGGATCGATTCTGAGATTTAAGCAGGTTACCATTTTATCCTCTCAGTAGTGTCTGGTCTTCGTGTAGTTCTTTGCCACTTGCCTGCTGTGTCTATGGGTCTGTCTGGCTGTACCACTTGCCTGCTGTGTCTATGGGTCTGTCTGGCTGTACCACTTGCCTGCTGTGTCTATGGGTCTGTCTGGCTGTACCACTTGCCTGCTGTGTCTATGGGTCTGTCTGGCTGTACCACTTGCCGGCTGTGTCTATGGGTCTGTCTGGCTGTACCACTTGCCGGCTGTGTCTATGGGTCTGTCTGGCTGTACCACTTGCCAGCTGTGTCTATGGGTCTGTCTGGCTGTACCACTTGCCGGCTGTGTCTATGGGTCTGTCTGGCTGTACCACTTGCGGCTGTGTCTATGGGTCTGTCTGGCTGTACCACTTGCCGGCTGTGTCTATGGGTCTGTCTGGCTGTACCACTTGCCGGCTGTGTCTATGGGTCTGTCTAGGCTGTACCACTTGCCGGCTGTGTCTATGGGTCTGTCTGGCTGTACCACTTGCCGGCTGTGTCTATGGGTCTGTCTGGCTGTACCACTTGCCGGCTGTGTCTATGGGTCTGTCTGGCTGTACCACTTGCCGGCTGTGTCTATGGGTCTGTCTGGCTGTACCACTTGCCGGCTGTGTCTATGGGTCTGTCTAGGCTGTACCACTTGCCGGCTGTGTCTATGGGTCTGTCTGGCTGTACCACTTGCGGCTGTGTCTATGGGTCTGTCTAGGCTGTACCACTTGCCGGCTGTGTCTATGGGTCTGTCTGGCTGTACCACTTGCCGGCTGTGTCTATGGGTCTGTCTGGCTGTACCACTTGCCAGCTGTGTCTATGGGTCTGTCTAAGCTGTACCACTTGCCGGCTGTGTCTATGGGTCTGTCTGGTGTAGGTCTGTCTCTTTAAACAGTCTGGCAGCTCACTGGCATATCTTTCTCTCCCCTCTCTCCGCTCTCTCTGTCTCTCTGTGTCCCTATCTCTCTCTCTCTCTCTCTCTCTCTCTCTTCTCTCTCTCTCTTCTCTCTCTCTCTCTCTCTCTCTCTCTCTCTCTCTCTCTCTCCCTCCTCTGTGTGTGTGTGTGTGTGTGTGTGTGTGTGTGTGTGTGTGTGTGTGTGTGTGTGTGTGTGTGTGTGTGTCTGCCTGTCTGTCTCTCATTCTGTCTCTGTCTATGTCTCTCTGCCTCTTACAGAGAGAGACTGACAATGTACAGTCCTCCTAAAGGACCAGCCGTTACATCTCCACTAACAATGTGCAGTCCTGGTAAAGGACCAGCCCTTACATCTCCCACTGACAATGTGCAGTCCTGGTAAAGGACCAGCCGTTACATCTCCCACTGACAATGTGCAGTCCTGGTAAAGGACCAGCCGTTACATCTCCCACTGACAATCTACAGTCCTCGTAAAGGACCAGCCGTTACATCTCCCACTGACAATGTGCAGTCCTCCTAAAGGACCAGCCGTTACATCTCCCACTGACAATGTGCAGTCCTGGTAAAGGACCAGAAGTTACATCTCCCATTGACAATGTACAGTCCTCCTAAAGGACCAGCCGTTACATCTCCCATTGACAATGTGCAGTCCTGGTAAAGGACCAGCCGTTACATCTCCCACTGACAATGTGCAGTACCTCGTAAAGGACCAGCCGTTACATCTCCCATGACAATGTGCAGTCCTGGTAAAGGACCAGCCGTTACATCTTCCACTAACAATGTGCAGTCCTCGTAAAGGACCAGCCGTTA
>CM031620.1:63676818-63686818 GCA_018398815.1 Conus ventricosus | reverse complement strand
TGTGTGTGTTTGTGTGTGTGTTTGTGTGTGTTTTTTTTGTGTGTGTATGTGTTGTGTGTGTGTGTGTGTGTGTCTGTGTGTCTGTGTGTCTGTGTGTGTGTGTGAACACATTTTCTTTCATAATAAAACCTTGAATAGAACTGGGGCAAGTGACAAGAAGGCTTGGTTTACATCTTTATTTGACATGTCTGTCGACAAACGTTTGCACTTGATGAAATGGACTCCTTCCTGGATTAGACCCTGATCGCCACACGGACTCTGAAAGATTGGCTCGTTCGGACACCCCGGGAGAGAACAGAGGAGGAGATAAGGAAAAACTTTATGTTGGATTCAATGTACTCAACCTGGTCACATCTAGGCCTGCAGATTATTGGGTTTCACATTTGCTTCACAGTTGTACATTTATTTTGTTATTTCGTTTGTTTTTACACAGCAGTGAATTCTTTTTCGTTTTTCTCTTCTTTCCTTCTTCCTCTTCTTTTTTCCTTCCTTCCTTTCTTTCCTTCTTCCTCTTCTTCCTTCCTTCCTTCCTTTCTTTCCTTCTTTTTCTCTGTCTGTCTGTTGTTTTCTTTGTATAAAGCAGCACATTATCAGAGTGAGTGTGCCAGTACACCACACAATTAGAACATTAACAAACCCAGACACAATTGTATCAAACGCCAAAACACTAAAATCATCGATCAAAAAGTGTGTCCATTTTTGAAAAGAACATACAGACTATGCATGGTGTGTAAGAGAACTGGTTGTAAAAAGAGGGGGGGGGGGGGGGGGGGGGGGGGGGGGGGGGGGAGGGGGGAAAGCTCGGTGTCGAAATTGCTTTTGTTTTTATCCGCTTTTTTTTTTTTTTTTTTTTTCTTGCAGATGAAGAGGACAGTGTGAAGCACCCAAAAAAATGAATGGTGCATTTCGGCCTTAGGAGGAATAAAAAGAAGAAGAAAAAGAAAGAAGAAAAAGTCACCGCCTTAGGTGGTCCATTGCTCCGACAACTGATGCAACAAACAAAAAGAAAAAGAAAGAAAGATCTGGCTGCAAGAACACAGCTTAACCTCTCCAAATGACCAGAAGGACTCTCGTCAGAAGATTGAGAAACACTGCATGATCTGCTCAAGTTGTCTGTATTTCTGTGGAGGGCAGTTACATACATTGAACCAGGCAGATTGTGAGTTTGGGTTTCTGGGGAAGTGTTTGGGTCGCTGAGGGGACGTGTGGGCGGAAGGAAGGCGTGGTTCTCTGAGAAGAACTGCAGAGTTCCCAGGGGTGACCTTGTGAATGATTTTGGTCACTTCTTACTGCAGAGTTCCACAGGGGTGACCTTGTGAATGGTGTAGGTTACTTCTTTGGACAGCGTTTTTCTGTCGCTAATAAAGGAGGAGGAGAACTGTTTTTGTTTAGGGGGGAGGGGGGGGGGGGGGGGCGTTGTTAAATTTTGTCCAGGTGTGTGTGTGGGGGGGGGGGGGGGGGGGGGGGGGGGGGGGATTCATGCACGCACGTGCAGTGTGTGTGGTGTGTGTGCATGTGTGTGTGTGTGTGTGTGTGTGCGTGCGTGCGTGCGTGCGTGCGTTGCGTGCGTGCGTGGTGCGTGCTGCGGGGCGTGTGTGTGTGTGTTTTGGTGTGTGGTGTGCACGTTCTGTCTTCACGATGTGTGTGTGTGTGTGTGTAGGGTGTGTGGTGTGTTGTGTGTGTGTGTGTGTGTTGTGTGTGTGTGTGTGTGTGTGTGTGGTGTGTGGACGCGTTCCCAGACAGAAAAGCTTGCAATATGTTTTAAACTCATCAAGATTATGATCCTGTGACGCAAAAAAAAAGAAAGAATTGGATTTGAGGGGAAAAACGTGTGTTGTTAGTCGTTCACACTAATTACCTTAACAAACGCTGTTTTCCCATAATGACAAATGTTATTCCATGAACCTAAAATTAAAATTAGCCATTTTCTCACAACGTCATATACCAAATTTCCCTCAACCTAATACTCAAATGAATCATATTTTTCTGACCATTCAAAGTGTTATCCCACCGACCTGATAACTAAATGAACTCTTCCACAATGACATCGTTTTTCACCAACCTGGTCCCCTGAATGATGATTGTATACAACGACATGAGTTGTTTCCGTCATCCTGATCATGAATCAGCCATTTTCCCGGGTATTATTTATGTTGCCTCGTCATCCCGGCAAGTGGCCAATGTTTATCATAATAGCATATGTTATCCTGTCAACCACGACAGCCCAAATGAGCTATCTTTCAACAAGAAGCTAATGTTCCAAAGCGACGTATTAAAAGAAAATTGTGAATGAAGACAAAACTTATGCTCAAAAAAATTTAAGAGCCACCTGCATTTTTATATGGTTTTGATAACGCATCGTAGTGTATAGAATTCAAAGCTTTTTTCCAATTTTTTTGCACTGAAAGTGTGACAACTGCTTCAATGCAAAAACTGGTTTTGGCAGTGTTCAGTTGAATCTGGGGTCTAGGGGGGTTGAACGAGTTCACAAAAGAAACCCCCGAAATCACGAAAACATTGGTTTTCGGTCTAGCTTGAATCCGCGCTAATGGCGGCCAACTTTAGTATTGACATCGATTGTCATTTGATTTGACTGTTCTGATTTCTGAAATGAAGGGGTGTTCATCTATTAAGCCTACGAAGTTGTTTTTGAGCAGCTGTTATTCGTTTATTTCTGATGTCATTGTATCGTTTCATAGATGAATTTTCAATTAGTTTGGGTTTGAAAAAGTTTTTTGTTTTTCGGTTGAATTGTGTGTTAATGTTTTCACTGGCTCTTAAATTTTTTTGAGCGTATATATTGCGGGGAGAGATGGACAGGAGAAGTTTACGGGGTGCTGCTAACAAAGACACATCACTGGCAGTCCCTTTGGAGTTCCAGCCAGGGTAGGAGGAGCATATGTCTGTTGGTTTCCCCCTGCTCTGGCAGCCAGACATGCTACTAGAAAGTAAAACCCATACAGAAATCTGTTGCAAAAGAAAGGGAAGGAGAGAAAAATGTACGGTGCCACATCAATAGCAATCTTACTCTTTTCTTCTAGAAAGATTGTGCTAGTCTGCATTAGTAGAGATAGGGTTTGTAAGTCGATCGGGAAATCGTTGTTTGGATTAATGAAATATTCATATGGGGTAAAAATCCCCATGGGGAAAAAATCTCGTTCAGAGAGGGTTTTCGAACAATGTGTGGGGTGTGTGTGTGTGTGTGTGTGTGTTTTGTGTGTGTGTGTGTGTGTGTGTGTGTGTGTGTGTGTGTGTGTGGGTGTGTGTGTGGGTGTGACTCTGTGTGTGTGTGTGTGTGTGTGTGTGTGTGTGTGTGTGTGTGTGCGTGCGTGCGTGTATGTTACTCTGTGTGTGTGTGTGTGTGTGTGTGTGTGTGTGTGTGTGTGTGTGTGTGTGTGTGTGCGTGTGTGAAAGAAGTCACATAACCACACCGAGGCTACCTTACTTTCTTTCTTTGTATTGTTCGTCTGTGTGTTGTATGTGACAGCGTTCAATTTCAGAAAACCAGAACAGTCTTGAGGAAACATTAACTTTACACATTGCTTGTGCTATCGATGCTGTGTGCACATGTCACCTCGTTTGGAACTGACTGTTTGTTCAGGGCAATTGTGTTGCTTGATTTGTGTGCCACGTGTCTGTATGTGTGCTAGATGAACTGGTGCTGCCAGCAACATTGCTGTTGATGTATTTGCTTGTTATTGTTTTCCTGTGTAAGGGAAATCTCTCTTCCTTATCTATTGATGTTTAACTTTTGTTGTTGTTTGGGTTTGTTCAATATTGTTGTTATTGTTGTTTTGTTGTTGTTGCTGTTGTTATTGTTGTTGTCGTTGTTATCGTCGTCGTCGTCGTCGTCGTTGTTATTCTTTGGTTCGTTTGTTTTCGTTTGTTTCTGTTTATCGTGGCCAGTACTGCTTTATGAGACAGCTTATTGTTATGATTGCTGTTGTTTGTTTGTTTGTTTTGTTTTGTTTGTCTTCTTCCTGTTTATTGTCGCCGTCATTGCTTTATGAATCAGCTTATTTCCACCGTATCTAGCAAACTGAATGGCAGTTGACTACATTTTTTTTATCCAGCCGTTATCTCTTTTTCAAATGTCATCCATTCATGCCGGCAAGCTCTTGTGTCATTATTCCGCAACGTCCGAAAAAAAAGGGAAAAAAAGCTTATGTTATTCAGCTCTCTTCGTACCAGAAACAAAAAGGAATGAAAAACGTTTTTCGTTTTAAAACCATGAGGTCAGTAGAAGGCTATAATGTATGTGAACTGGCTTGCTATTTCATGGGGAAAGTAATATGACATTTACGTTTCACTAGCATTGCATTAATGCGTGAAGATCATAGTCAATGTCAAAATAGGCTCCGGGATTTCGCGAGCAATAGAGGATTTCGCCCCCGTGAGATTGCCGACACAAATGTCAGTCCGAAACGCCGCTCTTAAATTTCTTGTCGGCAGATGACAATGATAGCTATTGCGCAGACTAGGGGATGCAGGGGGATGGAGGTAAGAGGGGTGGGCAGCGAAGGGCCGGGGAGGGGTGGGGAGAGGGGGTAGGAGAGGAGTTGCAGGGGAATAACGTTTGCGCAATTTGAAAGGGAAGAAAGATCAACTGGAATGGAATGATGGCAATCGTTGAGCAACAAAGAGGAAAGAAAAAAGGATGTCATCACAAAGAATGAACAATGAGAACAGAACAATTGCGCAGCTTGAAATGGGAGTGACGGAGAGGGAGGGGGGCGGGGGTGAGGAAGAAAATGAGAGAGAGGGAAGGAAGGTGAGGTATCGTGTAGCTTGAAAAATGGTTGAGGCTGGTGAGTAACTTACTGCACATCTCCAAGAGAGGAATGGAACCATTGACCACCTTGTGCATAAGCAGATGGGAGGGAGGAAGTGGGGGGGGGGGGTGGGTTGTTCACTTCGTGACTTGAGGTGAAGAGGAGGGGAATTAATAAAACATCCCTTTTGTGCACCATGAAAAGGAAAACAAGTCACCATTGTGCATCTTGCAGGAAGAAAAAGTCATGACTGTTTGCAGCCGGAAAGAAACATAGATAATGATGCCACAGCTTGAAGAAGGAAGTGATTCATTATTGCACAGCTTAAAGTCATGGCATACATTAAAAGTGACACGGGTAGCCGTCGCCAGAGGTGACAGGAGAAACACGTATCTCGTACACAACTTAAAGGAAAAATAAACATTGTACAGCTTTGATGGGAAGTATGTTACCATTGCGCAAACTGAAGAAGCAAGGGAGGTAAGTGATCACTGTTCTGCTTGAAGAGAGAAACAGGTGACCATTGCACAGCTTCAAGGAGGTAGAGCGACATTGCACAGCTTCAAGGAGGTAGAGCGACATTGCACAGCTTCAAGGAGGTAGAGGTGACCATTGCACAGCTTCAAGGAGGTAGAGGTGACCATTGCACAGCTTCAAGGAGGTAGAGCGACATTGCACAGCTTCAAGGAGGTTAGAGCGACATTGCACAGCTTCAAGGAGGTAGAGGTGACCACATTGCACAGCTTCAAGGAGGTAGGGCTGACCATTGCACAGCTTCAAGGAGGTAGAGCGACATTGCACAGCTTCAAGGAGGTAGAGGTGACCATTGCACAGCTTCAATGAGGTAGAGCGACATTGCACAGCTTCAAGGAGGTAGAGGTGACCACATTGCACAGCTTCAAGGAGGTAGAGGTGACCACATTGCACAGCTTCAAGGAGGTAGGGGTGACCATTGCACAGCTTCAAGGAGGTAGAGCGACATTGCACAGCTTCAAGGAGGTAGAGGTGACCATTGCACAGCTTCAAGGAGGTAGAGGTGACCATTGCACAGCTTCAAGGAGGTAGAGCGACATTGCACAGCTTCAAGGAGGTAGAGCGACATTGCACAGCTTCAAGGAGGTAGAGGTGACCATTGCACAACTTCAAGGAGGTAGATGTGACCATTGCACAGCTTCCAGGAGGTAGAGGTGACCATTGCACAGCTTCCAGGAGGTAGAGGTGACCATTGCACAGCTTCAAGGAGGTAGAGGTGACCATTGCACAACTTCAAGGAGGTAGAGGTGACCATTGCACAGCTTCAAGGAGGTAGAGGTGACCATTCCACAGCTTCAAGGAGGTAGAGCGACATTGCACAGCTTCAAGGAGGTAGAGGTGACCATTGCACAGCTTCAAGGAGGCAGAGGTGACCATTGCACAGCTTCAAGGAGGTAGAGCGACATTGCCACAGCTTCAGGGAGGTAGAGGTGACCATTGCACAACTTCAAGGAGGTAGAGGTGACCATTGCACAGCTTCAAGGAGGTAGAGGTGACCATTGCACAGCTTCAAGGAGGTAGAGCGACATTGCACAGCTTCAAGGAGGTAGAGGTGACCATTGCACAGCTTCAAGGAGGTAGAGGTGACCATTGCACAGCTTCAAGGAGGTAGAGGTGACCACATTGCACAGCTTCAAGGAGGTAGAGGTGACCATTGCACAGCTTCAAGGAGGTAGAGGTGACCATTGCACAGCTTCAAGGAGGTAGAGCGACATTGCACAGCTTCAAGGAGGTAGATCGACATTGCACAACTTCAAGGAGGTAGAGCGACATTGCACAGCTTCAAGGAGGTAGAGCGACATTGCACAGCTTCAAGGAGGTAGAGCGACATTGCACAACTTCAAGGAGGTAGAGGTGACCATTGCACAACTTCAAGGAGGTAGAGGTGACCATTGCACAACTTCAAGGAGGTAGAGGTGACCATTGCACAGCTTCAAGGAGGTAGAGCGACATTGCACAGCTTCAAGGAGGTAGAGCGACATTGCACAGCTTCAAGGAGGTAGTGGTGACCACATTGCACAGCTTCAAGGAGGTAGGGGTGACCATTGCACAGTTGAAAAGTTGAATAGATGACCATAGCACGGCGTATCAGGGAAATGGTTACCTAAGACTGAGCTTGAAGGGGGGGGAAAGTAGGAAAGGTAGCAATTGCACAATTTGAAGGGGAAAAGGTGGTCGTTGCTCAGCTTGAAGAAGAAGAAGGTAACCATTGTGCAGATTAATGGGGCAAAGAAACCATTGTACTGCTTAAGCCATTGTACTGCTTAAAAGGAAAAGGTAGCCAATGTATAATTTCAAAGGGTAACAGGTATTCGTTGCATCACTTCAAGGGGAAAGGTAAACATTGTACACTTTGAAGGCGGAAAAGGTGACTATTATCGTACACTTTGAAGAGGAAAAAGATGACGATTACAGTTTCATAGTTCGGAAGGTAACCATGGCATATTTTGAAAAGGGGAAAGGTAAACATTGTTCAACTTGAAGGGGGAGGGGAAGGTAAAGACTGCACATCTTGAAGGGGAAAAGGTCAACATTGCTCAACTTGAAGGGGAAAGGGAAGGGAAAGGTAAAGACTGCACATCTTGACGGGGAAAAGGTAAACATTGTTCAACTTGAAGAGGAAGGGGAAGGTAGAGACTGCACATCTTGACTGGGAAAAGGTAAACATTGTTCAACTTGAAGGGGAAGGGGAAGGTAAAGACTGCACATCTTGACGGGGAAAAGGTAAACATTGTTCAACTTGAAGGGGAAGGGGAAGGTAGAGACTGCACATCTTGACTGGGAAAAGGTAAACATTGTTCAACTTGAAGGGGAAGGGGAAGGTAGAGACTGCACATCTTGAAGGGGAACAGGTAAACATTGCTCAACTTGAAGGGGAAGGGGAAGGTAAAGACTGCACATCTTGAAGGGGAACAGGTAAACATTGCTCAACTTGAAGGGAAGGGGAAGGTAAAGACTGCACATCTTGAAGGGGAACAGGTAAACATTGTTCAACTTGAAGGGGGAGGGGAAGGTAAAGACTGCACATCTTGAAGGGGAACAGGTAAACATTGCTCAACTTGAAGGGGAGGGGAAGGTAAAGACTGCACATCTTGAAGGGGAACAGGTAAACATTGTTCAACTTGAAGGGGGAGGGGAAGGTAAAGACTGCACATCTTGACGGGGAAAAGGTAAGCATTGTTCAACTTGAAGGGGGGGGGGAGATAGTAAGATTGCACATCTTGAAGGGGAAAAGGTAAACATTGCTCAACTTGAAGGGGGAGGGAAGGTAAAGACTGCACATCTTGAAGGGGAAAAGGTAAACATTGTTCAACTTGAAGGGGGAGGGGAAGGTAGAGACTGCACATCTTGACGGGGAAAAGGTAAACATTGCTCAACTTGAAGGGGAAGGGAAGGTAAAGACTGCACATCTTGAAGGGGAAAAGGTAAACATTGCTCAACTTGAAGGGGGAGGGGAAGGTAAAGACTGCACATCTTGAAGGGGAAAAGGTAAACATTGCTCAACTTGAAGGGGAAGGGGAAGGTAAAGACTGCACATCTTGAAGGGGAACAGGTAAACATTTGACATCTTTCGGCGGGTGGGAGTGGGCAAGGGGGAGTTAATCACTGTACAATTTGAAAGGAGTGGAGCGGAGGTGATGACTGAATATCTTGAAGGGTAAATAAGTAACCACTGTAGATCTCGAAGGTGATAGGGACGTGCCTATCTTGAAGGCTAAATGATAATCATTGCACATCTTGAATCGGGAAAGGTTTCAATTTTTCGAAGTTTTTATTATCATAGCTCAGTCAAATACATGAACCTTTTTCAAGGTTGTCAAACTAGTGCAGGGGAAAAAAAATGACACGCCCTGACCAGGTCCGATCGTCCGAAGGATGACATCCTGACAAAGAAAACAAGATGCAAAGCATATAGACGTACTCCCAGTTTATCTTGAATACGCATGAGATATTCCGTAAAGAGGAAAAACCGTTTTGGGTCGTTATAGCCGTTAGTAACGGCTACTCTGGTAAACATCGGGCATCATCCGTGACCCATAATGAACATACCTACAAATTTTCAGAATCGGCCAAGTACTTACTGAGATATTCCATAAAGAAGAAAAACCGTTATGGGCCGTTATAATCGTTAGTAGCGGCTATAACGGTAAAATAAAACATCGGGTATCATCCGTGACCCATAATGAGCATACCTACACATTTTCAGAAAGATCGGCATAGCAGTTTTGTCTGGAGCGAGTGGAACACATTTTGACCACGGACGGACCGACGGACACACAAACACACACACACACACACACACACACACACACACACACACACACACACACACACACACACACATACACACACACACACACACACACACACACACACACACACACACACACACACACACACACACACACACACACAGCATTTCTTCGTTCCCATTGCAAAGTACTCCCTGTTCTATAAGAACTGGGAGTACAAAAACAACAAATACAGTTAATGACATGGCGGGTTAACTACTACATAATTATTATAGCATATAAACTAGGCTTTGCTGCGAGTTATTCCCCTTCATTTGCTACTCCCAAGCATTGAAAAATTCGTTAAAAAACATTTAAATACTACACACATGTATGAAAAAAAGCCAAATGGCGAAAATAGGCACCGCAGGACGGGCATCCAGCACCCATTGTGGACAGTGTGGACAATTCCTACTACCTTGTCGCCAGGTTACAGCCATGTCATAACATATGATAGAGTCTCCAGAACGAACACAGGAGAAGGGTCCCGAAGGGTAGAGAAACAGAAGATGACAGTGAAGAAAGACAGAAAAAAGACAACCATTTCTTATCCAGAATGGAGAAAGGATCAGCATTGCACTACTTGGCAGAGGGGAAGGGAGGAGGTCACCATTGTGCAACTTTAATGGGAGATACTATCCATTACCTTTCTTCAAGGGGAAAGGTGACCATTGTTGTCACTGAAAAAATGCCCGAGTTCTTGACCGTTTGAAATATATTGGTATATGAAACGACTATGTCGACGGAAAACAGATTACTTATTCACGCTTTGAAAAGAGAAGGGTTTTTTTGAAGTCTTGTTTCGCCTCTTGTGCCCTGGCCTATGCAATCATGGAAACCGTGTCACTTGCATGCATCGAATGTAGTGAGCAGCTAACACAAGACAGCTGGTTTATTACCTAT
>CM031620.1:63651818-63656818 GCA_018398815.1 Conus ventricosus | reverse complement strand
CATATAGGGTCCTTTCTTTGTCATTTGGTGGAAACTAGAAACAGATACTTTAGTATAGGTGGTTAATTCAAACACGATGCTTTGTCCTGTCATCGTCATTCAGCATAAACAGAAAATCTATATGTTTTGTGGTATTCTCTGCTTTTCATTTAGTACAAATAAGAAATTCACACATTATCTATTTCTTTCCCTAGTTATACATCACAAACGGTAAATTCAAACATTAAGTACAGTCCTTTCTTTGTTATACAATACAAATTGGAAATTCAAACATTACGTGTTGTCCTGTCCTAGTTTTTTTTTTTTTTTTTTTTTTAGCACAAACAGGAAATCAAGGAAATCCAACTATTTTGTGTTAGTCTCCCCTTATCATTCTGTACCAACACAAAAAATTCATACACTATTTATATCTTTCCCTAGTTATTTATCATTAATGGTAAATTCAAACATTATGTAAAGTCCTTTCCTTGTCATTCAGCACAAATGGAAAATTCCCACATGACGTATTTTCCTGTGCTGGTTATTCAGCGCAAACAGGAAATTTAGACATAATTTCTTGTTCCTTTCAAGTCATTCAGCATAAACTGGAAAATCGTGGGAAAAGGATGTATTGTTCCTGTTTTCAGGCAATTACCTCAAATGAGAAATGAGAAACTCTTCATTGTCCTTTCCCATTCATTTAGTACAAATGGAAAACTGATGTATGATTTATTGTTCTTTCCTAGTCATTAACTGCCGATAGGAAATCAATTATTATGAATATCATCGTCCATTCCCAGTCATTCAGCGCAAACGGATTGCTGATGCATTATTTATTGTCTTTCTCAATCATGTACGTTAAACACAAAGCTTATCTACTGTTTGTTACCTGTCCCGGTCATACAGTTTAAATAGGAAACTGATACAACGTTTGTCCTCTTCCGTCATTTAACTCAAAGAGGCAGCTGAAACCATACGTATTGTCTTTTGTTGTATAGCTCTATGGGGGAAAAAACGATGAATTATTGATTTCTTTTTCTCAGTGGTAGTTCAAAGGAGAAACTTAAACATCATTTATAGTTCTAGTCTGTCATTCAGTTTGAATTTTTAGAAGTTTTAATCTCAGAGTTCTCTCTCTCTCTCTCTCTCTCTCTCTCTCTCTCTCTCTCTCTCTCTCTCTCTCTCTCTCTCTCTCCTTTTTAAGGGAGAAAAGGTTGGGAGAAGAGGGGGGGGGGGGGGGGGGGAACAGTGGGTCTAGGTTGGGGAAGGGTTGGGGGAACTAAAGCATAGGGTAAGGTGGAAACAGGTAGAAGTATGAGGAATCAGCTGGGAAAGATACATGAATGGGAAAAAAAGGAAAGTGGGGTGGGTAAAGGAAGAAAGGATAGAAGAAAAATAAAGGAACAAACGTTGGGAGGAGAGAAGGAAGGAAACTGGAGTGGAAGGAAGATAAGATAGACAGACGGAGGAAGCACCGGGTGGAATGAAGATAAGATAGACAGACGGAGGAAGCACCGGGTGGAATGAAGATAAGATAGACAGACGGAGGAAGCACCGGGTGGAATGAAGATAAGATAGACAGACGGAGGAAGCACCGGGTGGAATGAAGATAAGATAGACAGACGAAGGAAGCACCGGGTGGAATGAAGATAAGATAGACAGACGGAGGAAGCACCGGGTGGAATGAAGATAAGATAGACAGACGGAGGAAGCACCGGGTGGAATGAAGATAAGATAGACAGACGGAGGAAGCACCGGGTGGAATGAAGATAAGATAGACAGACGGAGGAAGCACCGGGTGGAATGAAGATAAGATAGACAGACGGAGGAAGCACCGGGTGGAATGAAGATAAGATAGACAGACGGAGGAAGCACCGGGTGGAATGAAGATAAGATAGACAGACGGAGGAAGCACCGGGTGGAATGAAGATAAGATAGACAGACGGAGGAAGCACCGGGTGGAATGAAGATAAGATAGACAGACGGAGGAAGCACCGGGTGGAATGAAGATAAGATAGACAGACGGAGGAAGCACCAGGTGGAATGAAGATAAGATAGACAGACGGAGGAAGCACCAGGTGGAATGAAGATAAGATAGACAGACGGAGGAAGCACCGGGTGGAATGAAGATAAGATAGACAGACGGAGGAAGCACCGGGTGGAATGAAGATAAGATAGACAGACGGAGGAAGCACCGGGTAGAATGAAGATAAGATAGACAGACGGAGGAAGCACCGGGTGGAATGAAGATAAGATAGACAGACGGAGGAAGCACCGGATGGAATGAAGATAAGATAGACAGACGGAGGAAGCACCGGGTGGAATGAAGATAAGATAGACAGACGGAGGAAGCACCGGGTGGAATGAAATAAGATAGACAGACGGAGGAAGCACCGGGTGAATGAAGATAAGATAGACAGACGGAGGAAGCACCGGGTGGAATGAAGATAAGATAGACAGACGGAAGACACAGAGCTTGCAAAGAAACAAAGGTCGGGGAAGGAAGGAAAACAAGAAAGGAAAACCGGAAGAGAAAGAGAAGGACAGAAGAAGGAAAGAAAGCAGGTTAGAAATAAGGAAAGAAGGTTGGAAGGAAAGAAAGAAGGAGAGAAGGAAGGGAGGATGGAAAAAAAGATGAAAAAGGATGGATGAAAGGAAAGAAAAAGGGATGGAGAAAGGATGAGAGAAAAGAAGAATTGAGGAAAGAAGGAAAGAAAGAAATACTGGAAGAAAAATGGAAAGAATAACAGAGGTAGAAAAGTAAATACAGAACATGGAACATGGAAAGGGCGTTGGGAAAGAAGGAAGAAAAGAAATACTAAAACGAAGGAAGGGAGAAAGAAAGGAAGGAAGGGGTGAAGGATGACAGAAAGAAGAAATAAAGGGGGAAAGGGGAGGGGACGTTAAATCATTTGACAAAGAAAACCCAAATTGACGTAATGACAGCTTCCTGAACGTCGGAGACAAAATCAGTGAACTAATTAACTATTGTTGTGGAAATCATTGATTGATTTGATGGCTTGCAGCAACAACAAAAACCGTACATCTGGAAAAATGCTTTTTTCGAGTAAATCGAAACTGAAATTTAGACAAAAATCCCACTTTAATTGTATGCTACGAAACAATATCAATTTCTCAATTGTGATGCCTTTTGGTGTCATTTACTTTATTAGAAATTGCTGAGCTGTTGAGTATAAAGACAAAACAGTTTCTACTGAATTTGTAAGGCATACCAATTTTGCATGAAATTGATGGAGTTGCTTTGAATGGTAAAAACCAAACAACAAAAGATGTTCCAGTTTTGTTACATATTCAGTTACTGTCCATTATGAGCTAAAATGGTACACCTGACAGATCTACGGTTTGGGTAGAAAACAACTCCATGAGGTCATGTGTTGTTTTTTCAGGTCAAAATCGTACTGGCTGAGAAAACTGTTTTTGTACAAAATTTAACGAATGTTATGACGTTTCGAAAGAAATAAAACCTAGAAAAAGCTTTTGACAAAGTCTGGAGAAACGGTCTGAAGCTGAAGATGCACCAGTATGGGATCACAGGCCACGTGTACAACTGGATCAGTCTGTACCTGACCAACAGAAAAGCCAGGGTACAAAATAGAAAGCACCAGAGCAAGCAAAAAAATAATGGAAGAAGGCGTCCCACAAGGCGGGGTTCTCTCTCCCACGTTGTTTATCATCTTCATGAATAATATCCTGGATGGCATCCCTGCATGGATCTATGCTGCAATTTATGCAGATGATCTTGTCACCTGGTGCTCTGAACAGCATGTTACAACTGCCACAGTAAGGATCCAGGAGGCCATGAACAAGATCGAGACATGGACAAAGAAATGGCTTGTGACCATCAATGCCGGGAAAACAGTATACACCATCTTCAGCTTGGCTACAAAAGAACAAAGTGCATGCCTCCAGGTGAATGGTCACGTTCTTCCACAGGACAAGTCACCAACCTATCTAGGAGTCACCTTTGACACAAGAATGAACTGGAAACGAGAGGTGGACGACTACACGGCAAGAGCCAGACTGCGCCTGGCATTGATGAAAAATTTTATCGGGAACATGCTGGGGCGCAGACCACACCATTCAGAAGAAGCTGTACCCTGAACGAGTAAGACCTGTCCTTGAATATGGAGCAGCTACATGGGGAACACCATCCAAAACCAACTTTAACCAGGCCTCAAGAATTCAGAATCAGGCATCCTGGATCATTACAGGTGCACTCAAGTCAACTCCGATCCAAGCCATGGATAATCTGACAGGACTTCAGAGCCTCGAAAGCGGACGATATACTAAATTTCTCATACAATCTGCCAAATCTAAAGGACAGAGAATCACCCCATGCACAAAAGAATGTTAGAGCCCACCAAGTGCAGACTGAAGCGCAGCAGCTTGTGCACAACGCACGCAGACTTCAGAGACAGGATCCTGATTTTTTTCCAACAAGGGAACAAGACAATTCCATCAGATAGTTCACTTCCATCATGGAGAAACCATCAATTCTCAGAAATCAGAGTCACCCTTCCTGACATTCTAGTAAATGGCACACAGTCAGAACTGGAGAGGAAAGCCGTAAGCCTTCATGATATAGAGCAAACATACCCCAAAGGTTCTGGACACATGCATATACATATGGCTCAGCAGAAGAGGCTGACAGAAACGGAGGTGGAGGGATTTTCCTGAAGCCACAAAAAGAAAAGAACAGTCTTTTCATGTCTTCAGGCTTATGTTTTCAACAAATTTTCGCTGTGAAACAGCTTCGTCAGGTCCAGGTACAATGATAAAAAGCTTCACTTCAAGTAGCATGAACTGATGTCCGAAGACATGAATAGACTGTTGCTGCCAAATGTATGCAAAGACGCATCACTGATACGCCATTGCAAACATTTCAGTAACAGAACTTAATGCAATGAATTGTCGATAATAGCCGAGTTCATTTTCGCTATGATGTGCGTATGTGAATGGGTTGGCGACTTGTGGTGTGCTTGTATGTGTGCTTACAATGT
>CM031620.1:63621818-63646818 GCA_018398815.1 Conus ventricosus | reverse complement strand
GATTTGCTGCCTCCTGCTGTGAAGAATGTTGCGGGTGCTTTTGGAGTCCTGATTTCCCCCTTTTGTGGTGTTGGTACTAGCCCAGACTACTTGTACAATCTCTTTGAGCACTTGGTTGTGCCTCCATGTGTATCTTCCTTGAGCCAGGGCTACTTTACATGAGCTTAGAACATGCTCCACTGTTTGTTTTTCATGGCAGAGGGGGCATGCAGGATCGTCTGTTTTCCGCCACTTCACCAGGTTTGCATTTGAGGGCAGAAGGTCATATGCAGATCTGAGAATGAAGCTGATCTGAGAGGGGCCATGTGCCAAATGTCATTCCAAGTTAGACTTCTTTGGAGTGCATTCTCCCACGTTGTCCATTGCCCTTGCTGGCTCTGCTGGACTGCTTTTTGGAGTCTTTTTTGGTCTTCTTCTTTTCTCATCTCCTAAATCATCATGTCTCTTTTGGCTTTGTCCTGTTATTTCTCTGATCTTGAGACTTTCTTTTGCAGAATCCATCGCCTCTTGAACTTTCCATTTTCTGCTGTCTTCAGCTGGGGCTTGATTGCTTCTACCACCTTGTCTCCTGAGTCCTCCAGCATGCTTTGAAGTCTGATCTTCCCTGCTTTGTATTCCTCCAGGATGGATTTCAGGGGTAGTTTGAGCTTTGCTTGGCGACAGTACAGCGCGATGTCAGTCAGACAGGGTGGGACACCAAGCCATTTCCTTGTGAACTTGTTGATTTTGGCTTCCATTGCCTCCACTGTGCTGGTGCAGATTTTTGTATATTCATCAGAGGCCATAGGAGCTTGGTATCAGCATGAACTGCAGACACCAGACCTTGTATTTGCCAGGGAGCCCACACTGGTCAATGGTCTCCAAGCCTTCTTCCGCCATCTGCTTGGTTTCTTTTGCTCTTTGTGTGTCTTTCAGCGTATCATCATACCATCTTCCAAGGCTCTTGACTGGTTCTTCTGTGACTGTTGGAATGGCCTGGTTGGCAACACTGAAGACCACAGATTCGGCCACTTTTCCTTTCCTCAGTGAGAGACTCCGTGATTTCTTTGGCTTGAACTTATTCTGGACGAGGCAACTATGTCGTCCAGCCTCTCCAGCACATGACGTGTCTCGTCTTCTCTGGATGAAATCACTGTAGTGTCATCCATGAAGGCCTTGAGAGGGGGCATCTTGTATCCTCGCCAGGTTTTGTCTCGCGTTGTTTGTTGCTGCTTTCAGATGAGTTCCATTGCCAGCACGAACAGTATCGGGGAAATTGCACAGCCCATTGCAATGCCCACTTCCAAGTTGATCCAATCAGTTGTGTACTCCTTGGTAGAGAACCGCATTGAGAAGCCATTGAAGTACTTCTTGAGCATGTCGCGGATGTTCTTTGGCACATGGTACATCTCAAGAGCCAACTGTATCATCTCATGGGGCACAGATCCATATGCGTTTGCCAGATAAAGCCACACTACGTCCAGGTCTCTTTTCTGTTTTTGCTTTTTGGATTGCGTCCAGATCATTGTGGCGTGTTCTACACAGCCAGCCACGCCTGGGATGCCACCTTTCTGGACTGACACATCCAAGTACTTGTTTTCCATCAGGTCAGCCTTGCTGCCATGACAGAGAAGAAGATTTCCCTTCGACGTTCAGTAGTGATATTGGCCTGAACTGGCTGATGTCACTTGGGGTTTTGCTCTTTGGGATGTACACACCATCTGCCGTCATCCACTGGCCGCTGATTCTGGTTTCTCCAAGCCGATCGCAGCAGCCTGTGGAGCCACTCCAGCACCTTGGGACATTTCTTGTAAAGCTGGTAAGGTATTCCGTTTGGCCCTGGTGATGATTTGGCTCTGGTTTTGTCGACCACCTTCTTGATTTCCGCCAACGTTGGAGGCTTCCCATTGAACTGTTCCTCAGGGTTGGTTGGCCACACCAGACCTTGAATGTCGAGTGGTGCTTTGCTCTGTGAGTCAGAGTATGTTTTCCTCAGATGCTGCTCAAGAACTCCTTTGTCCACACTTAGGGTCCCAGATTTTGGCTGCTCAAACAGTGTTCTGGCAAACTGGAAGGGGTCTCTAAAGAAGCGCTCTTGTGTCTTCTTCTTTTTGCTCTCCCTCTTCCTCGCAGATTCCACTTTGCTGAGGGCGCTGTGTTTTTCTTTCAGGTCTTCCCACAGTTTTTCCAAGCCTTGTTTTTCAGCTGGCAGTGCGGTCTTCATTTGCTTCTTGAGGTTGTTCTTTTGGACTCTGATCTTGTCCCTCTTTTCTTGGCGTCTGGATTTCTTTGGAGGTGTTTTCTCTTTGGGTAGTTTTACTCCATAGGCGTCTCTACATGTGGCATAAACAATGTTCCCATATGTGGCTAGTTTGTGTTCCAGGGTGCTTTTCCCTATCAGTGCATCGAGTCTTTGGACGATTTTTGCATCCAGTTTCTCCCAATCTTCAGTTTCGTTTGCTCGTGGCAGGTTGATGTTTCAGGCGCCTGGCATCGAGGGCCTGTGCAAATTCCCCATCCGAACCAACAGCGTGGATGTCCTTGGCACTGTGGTTTAAATCCTGGCCTTGGTCTTCCGACGTTTTATCTGCTGATGCAGTGCGCTGCTGCTCATTCAGATGAGTCTTCACACATCCCATCTTTGTTCTGTGGATCTTCATGCCAGGGTGGTAGCGAAACGCTTTCCACAGACACATGGATATTCCATTTGGTCCATGTTCATAGTCCGTTTGGGATTTGCAGTCGTGATTGGTTGAGCACCGATGGATTCATCATTCTCTCCCCTTTCGGTGAATCCTGGGAGCATCTTTCCTTTTATTCTTAGTAGCCACATGTTTAAGGCAAAGTGGGAGCCAGCCCACAGAGCCTTGGTTCTGGTCTTTCCCAGTGTCCTCCGGTCTTTCCCGGACGTCCTCCGGCCTATTCCCGGAAGTCAATGGTTTACCCATGCATCAGTAGAAAGAAACTCGTGGAGAGCGTGGCAGCAGAGAGTCCTCAGAAGAGAAGCCCCCTTCAAGCAAGTGTTTCGGCCCTTATCTCCTGACACTCCTAGGGGGGTTGGGCCACACCCGGTTCATGACTCCGGATGTCCCCTCCTGCCCCCCCCCCCCCTTTTTTTTTCCCCCATCTTGGAACGAGCCATGGCTGGGATTCGAACCCATGACACTCTGGACATGCTCATCTTCTACTTAATGACTCGCGCTTTAACCACTGAGCACAGGGACACCTGATATTTGTAGGGAAATTAAGCCTTATGAAGTTCACTTTTTCCTCCTTGACCAGATCCAGCTTGAACACCTCTCTGCCGCTTCTGCCATTGCTTTCAGGGCTCTGGTTTTTTCCTTCCCTGCAACTGAGAGCTGTTTCATGAGGCTGTATGCAGACGTTCCTACAAATCCCTAGCTCCAATTTCTGCAGTGAGGACTTTGACCTGATAGCCTTCTCTCCTCAGGTGTTTGCCAGATCAGCATACTTTTCAGTCTTGTAGATTTGAGCTGCCTCCATTCTGTTCTCATATGGCACCGTGAGCTCGATCTGATCAGCTGCTTGGTGTTGACTTAGAGTGGACTACTATGTCTGGTCTCTGCCACTCTTGCTGATGATCTATGGGTGACTCTTCCATTCTGGGAGGTCTGCAGTGCACTCCCAGTCATCTGCCCCATCCAGCAGACTCTGCCTGCATGTTTCGAGTGGCACTGTTGTTCTTGGCCATGATTTGCTGCTTCCTGCCGTGAAGAATGTTGCGGGTGCTTTTGGAGTCCTGATTCTCCTTTTGTGGTGTTGGTATTAGCCCAGACTACTTGTACAATCTCTTTGAGCACTTGGTTGTGCCTCCATGTGTACCTTCCTTGAGCCAGGGCTACTTTACATGAGCTTAGAACATGCTCCACTGTTTGCTTTTCATGGCAGAGGGGGCATGCAGGATCATCTGTTTTCCGCCACTTCACCAGGTTTGCATTTGAGGGCAGAAGGTCATATGCAGATCTGAGAATGAAGCTGATCCTGAGAGGGCCATGTGTCAAATGTCATTTCAAGTCCAAATGGTTAATATGGGTTCAATTCCCTTCGGCTCTCTGTGCAACGATCGGCTTGGACATGAGTTATGAGTCTGTTGTTTGGATTCTTTTATGTGATTTTAATCGATTCCTTTTGATATTCGGTCAGTGAATGTCTGAAATTGATTTCTAACTTCAATCTCTCTCTTCTCTCCCCTTCTCTCTCTCTCTCTCTCTCTCTCTCTCTCTCTTCTCTCTCTCTCTCTCTCTCTCTCTCTCTCTCTCTCTCTCTCTGAGTACTGTTTTTTCCCATCTTTCCATTCTCCATGTCGCATTTGCCAATAATCAGTTTAAAAGTCGCTTTCCTCTACATCTTTAAATTCAATCCTCTCTCTCTCTGTCTTCTCTCTGTCTCCATCTCTCTCTTTCTCTTTCTCTCTCTCTCTCTCTGTCTCTCTCCCCCCCTCTCTCTCTCTTCTCTCTCTCTCTCTCTCTTTTCCCCCTCCCCCCTCTCTCTCTCTCTCTCTGTCTCTGAGTGGTCCCTTGTTCGGCACCGGCAAGTCGTGTTTCAGCCGCTCCTGTAAATTTCTACTCGTATCAACTGTAAGTCATTCAGCATGCCTATTGAAGGTCTTCATCCACTGTAGAAGCCACACTCAATGCTGCACTGGAAGAAATGACATTGTCGTCATTCAAAATAGAGGGTAGAGGAAAACAAACTGTCGTTCTGCGATTCTCTTCAACTACCGAGCAGCCCCCTGCCCCGCAAACTCAAGGCCACAGCATGGCGCATCGTCGCAAGTGCCCGTCACAGCTGAACAGGGATAGGCACAGAGCAGAGACCTACAGAAACAATCAAAAGAAAAAGGCGAGTGAAAACTTATGTTCTCCATCTGGTTTATTTTTGCTGACACCTCCTAGCGAATTTCACCATGTTGACAGAACCAGCGAAAGTCGTGTTACATGTGATGAGATTTTCAAGTGTGACAAGTCGACCATCTCCCTCCGTCTGTAACTCAACCTGCAGAAGAAACACAGCACAGTGACAAGCAAACAGAGATCGACTTGGAGCAGTGTGACAAGGATCTGTGACAGTTTCACACGATGAAGTGTCGGTCTTGGATTTTGGATCAGTGAAGCCAAGCGCTGATCAAGACCATGTTGATAAGTATTGTGATGTGGCTTGTGATCCGGCGAATGAACAACAGAACGACCCTCCAGAGAACATGACTACCAGTGACATTATGGCATACCTACAGGGAATGATAAGATGGAAACTGTTCATTCTATTGATAGAGACAATGCACTGCTGACTTTCAGCGGCAATTCAGCTGTGGAGAACGGAAATCTTGTTGACTGTGGATAAACATTTTAGAAGCCTCAATGACAATCACATCGGTGTTCGAAGTTTGTTAATTATTTCGGTGGTTTAGTTTCCTCTTCGCGATGTTGTTTTCTGACATTCATTGTTTGTGTGCATTCCTTGGCATTCATTTTCGAACAGCCCACCCCATCGTCACCCCTGCATGAGAATGGGTTTTATAAGCTTACCTCATTAAATCGCTCGTACGTTGGTTCGTTCTCTCTCTCCCTCCCTCTCTCTCTCTCTCTCTCTCTCTCTCTCTCTCTCTCCTCTCTCTCTCTCTCTCTCTCACTCTCTCTCTCTTTTGTCTTGCAACCTGAAACCCTCGTTTGAAACGTGCTGGGATTTGTCAGGGAATCAGAGATCAGAAAGAATTAGCTCTGGTTCCTCGTTTTGCTGACAAGCTGACATTCCCTCCTTTCCTTCCTCTCGCAACTTCTCTCTCATTCCTCCCTTCCCTTCCCTCTCGCATCTTCTCTCTCATTCCCTCCCTTCCCTTCCTCTCGCATCTTTTCTTCATTCTCTCCCTTCCCTTCCCTATCGCATTTTCTCTCTCTTCCTTCCTTCCCTTCTCCTCAAATCCACCTCCCACCCCAACCCCAATTTCTCCTTTTTTTTGTTTTGTTTTGGTTGTTTGTGAATTGATCGCTCTATTGACGCCGTTTCAGTTTTAATTCCGTTTCCTTCTTTGTTTTAATCCCTTGCTAACGATCTCTCTCTCTCTCTCTCTCTCTCTCTCTCTCTCTCTCTCTCTCTCTCTCTCTCTCTCTCTCTCTCTCTCTCTCTCTTCTCTGATCCGTCGTTCTCCTCCTTCTCCATCTTTCTTTCTTTCTCCTGAGAGAACTAATAAATGTCTGTTCTGGCTCACCCGCTCTCAACCGGCCTTAGCCGGTTTCGACCGGGCGACTCCAGAACAGACATTTATTAGTTCTCTGACTAGTAATACTAATTTACTAAAGTTTTCAGAGGGTAACGTAGGGGAAAGCAGCAGTGGCTGAAACATCCCCATAGAGTAACGTAGGGGAAAACAGCAGTTGCTGAACGCGTCCCATACACAAACGGTCGGGGCAGGTAACCCTTTAATTGCTAATTGTTAACCTGCCTAAGGAATCCGCACTATCAGAATACTGCAAAGACCCGCCATTAGGTTGACACCTGATCACTTAATTTGTGCTGTTGGGCTTCATGACTTAGCAAGTGCAATACCGTGTGACAGGCGAGCCTGCTGCGTGCAGATCTTGTGTAGCCTCTTTTCAATCAAGTGCTGAGCTTAAATCACGTGACGTTTTGTGTTGTGGCAACTTCTACCATTTTACATCTGACAGACGTGCTGTAAAGACGTGTGCGAGTGTGGCTAGCATTTTTCAGAGAGAACTTGTGTATGTTAAAAACATGGCGAGTCAGGGAAGTGATGTTTCAATGCCTTCTGCTAGTGCTGGAAGTGACGATAATATTACTCAAGAAACGGCTGAAATGTTGTTATCTTCGCAAGGAAACTTTCTGATCAACAGACCGATCTTGTGGAAAAATACATTGTTTATCATGAGGCCATGGCAAATTTTTTGGCAAAGAAATTGAGTGGCGAGCCTTGTTCTCCTCCTCAAAGCCAAAAGGAAGCATTTCGTTTTTGTTTCCGCAACAAAAAACGGAACTATCAGTTGAAGATCTTGACAAATATTGAAAACACAGCTTTGTGAGCTACATTCCGAACCATTTGATGAAACCAAAACCTTTGAAATGTTCAAGAAATGACTCCCATCTTACAGAGTGCTTGTTACTCTGTGAAAGATGACGAAAGGAAATCTCTTTCTCAGGCTCTTTTTTTAGGGCATTGGCTTCAGAAAGCAAAGACAATTTTGAAACAGTCAAAAACAAAAACTGGGAGTCTTATCTGAAAGAAGATTTGCTGGTTGATCTAACTCGTGCAAGAAGACTAATTGAAGTGTCATTTTGTTTCTATTCTTATCCAAAATTTCACAAACTCGCGATTTCTTTCAATGAGTTATACAACAAACGAAAACTCATTCTGAAATACATACAATCAAACCCCCAACTTTAAAGCATTCTGGCAAGATACACATGACGTGTTTGAACTTGCATGGCAGGAGTAATTGAGCCACTTCACAAGCCAGTTTTACTACCGCTGGCCTGGCATTTTGCCAGCATTGATCCGGCTAGAAAGCACCCAAGCAATACTGGGTCAATCAGGCGAAGCCGCCTGATTGACCTAGAAAGCGCACGAGCCACGCTGTAGTATGACATGACTCTAAATATAGTAACGATCATGCATTCTCACTCCTGCCACATGACTTTGTATATAATGAAATGATGTTTTGTGTTATGCTTGCCTTCTTCAACGACCTGCTTTACTTCACCGTTTTGCTTCAACACCCTGCTACCTGCTTCAACTTCTTCACCTGCTCCAGGCTGCCTTTTTAGGCGGCCACAGAGTGTACTTTATTCAACTGTCTTGTTTATTAAATCAAGCTTTGATAAATGCACTTGGTGGCTGCTTTGAATAATCTTCAGTTGACAGAGAGACTGACAGCCGTCTTGAATTACGGCGCTTAAGCGCCAACCATAACCCCTTTCCCATTTCCATGCAAGCACCTCCCTATCTTGTGTGTGTGTGCGTGCGTGCGTGCGATTGTGCTTGTATATATGCTGTTATTGTTGTTGGTGTCGCTGCTGTCATTGTTGTTGTTTTACTGATAATAACTATATCATATTCTGGACATTTGTTTCTTATAAATAATTAAAGGTGCACGCCACCTCCCACTCCACCCTACCCTGCTTGCCCCCCCCACGCATGCACACACTTAAGTCACTTCTAATGTTCTTAACTGAAGTTACCCAAGTTACTTCTAAGTCATCCTCAAGTTCTTACTCAAGTCGTCTTTAAGTTATCCTCAAGTTACTTTTAAGTTCTTAACTGAAGTCGTCCTTAAGTCATCCACAAGTTCTTACTCAAGTCGTCTTTAAGTTATTCTCAAGTCACTTCTAAGTTCTTATTCAAGTTGTCCTCAAGTCATCCTCAAGTTCTTACCAAGTTAACCTAAGATCATAACTAAGTCATCCTCTAAGTACAACCAAGTTCTTATTCAAGTTATCTTATAATTATCAAAAAAATACAATCTATGTTTTTGTCTTAAACAGCAGATGTCTAATATAGTACACACACGCCTCAAAAAACGCGTCATCGTTGAGGATGTCTTGCTCAGCGTTCTCTGCGCGAGATCGGTCAGCATAGATCTTAATGAAGTTCTTACATCCTAAGCAACCGCATTGATTACAATTCTGGTCTATGGAAATGTCTTTTATAGACTCCATGTCTTTATTTATTGAATTCATCATTTTATAATACGCCATGATCTATTTTTATCACAAAAATTTTAAAATTAAGTTCTTAAAATATTATTGCATTTGAAATGGATCAAAATGATCTTTGTTGTTGGCGGGTCTGGCATGCTTTTGTGTTCTGTATTTAGTGGTTCAGATTTTTTTGACTGCTTTTGTTTTTGCCAGCGTTGTTTATATATTTTATAACCGTAATAACCGCCCCCAGCAGCAGCAAGGGCGCCAAAAATGACAACAGTTTTAAGTTCAATATTCCATGAAGACTTTGGTGCTGTAGGCCTTGAATCAACTTGTTCTTGTTCTGGAGTTTTTATAGTGGCATTGAATCAACTTGTTCTGGCGTTGGCGGCGTTATATTCTGTGATTGTAACATTAATTTTCTTTGCCTGTTCCACTCCGCTAATTTTTTTCCTGCTTCAACACGCCAGGATGAGGATGCTTTTCACTGGTCACTTTCTCCACCTGATTCAGTGTTTCTGATTCTGCTGATTTTCTGGCTTGGTCATTTTTAAGGGAAACAAAATCTATATGATTAAAAGTAATTAATCCTGCAATCACTGGCGACAATAATGTTCCAAATTTGTAATACAGATCACACCCTAGAGACTCTAATGTCTTAGTTAAAACTGGATCTTGCGTTAAATCATACGTAAGATCTTGTTCAGAATCAATGGGAGCAAATCTACTGACTAGTTTAGTGTACAAACTAAGAACCCTTTGCCCGACGCTTTTCACCATTCTCGACCCCAGCTGCGCTTCATACCTGTTATGATACTTTATAATGTCTTGCGGCGACATCTGTTGAATCTGTTCTATGCTGAATTCAGTTCCGAGGTACTGTTTTGTTTTTCCACATGCTGCCAAGAATACAGCCTTTCCTTTTTGGGCATAATAGCTTGGTCATCAACTTGATCATTCATAAGTTCAGGAAGGTTTAGGCTGCCTTGTAGCTTGTTAGTAGTCATCACTGTTCATGTTTTTTATTAATTATAATTATTTTATTTTCTAAAAATGAGCACGAAAAAACTGTCGCCAACCTTGTATACCATTCTGCTGTTATCGGAGGTCTAAGTGTAGGATACACGATGCTTGGTAAAGCTTGTTAAAAATAAAACTGGCAGATCTTGGCAAACTAGACTTTGAGGATTCAGCAAAGCTAATTGCTATCATTGCAGCTTCGTTTGCTACGAAAGATTTTCTAGTTAAGCAAGGAATAATTCCAGAGAATATAAATATGTAAAAAAAATACATTTATAAAAAATGGCTTCACTCGTAATGATGATAGGCGGCGCTGTGGTGAATGCGCTTGCTTTTAGCGGAAGTAATTACGCGTTTAGTAAACTACGGGACGACGGCGAGAGAAAAAGACATAACAAAGCTGTGGAGCAATAGCTGCAGCACAAGATCGCTATGAAAAGCAGAGAATCGAGCAGTTAGATTTTATTAATAACACACTGAAAAAACAGGGGCATGCAGCTTACACATTTAAAGATGTTGATCAAGCAATAAAACAATATTATCTAGTAACAGGCAAACCAATCCAGGCATTGCCCCCACCAAAATTCAGTGACTTTTATCAACCATCAGAAAAACAAAGATGCAAGAAATCGTGTTTATTGTCTTTGGTATGACTGTCGTGTATTTTGTTGCGCAAATATTGGCTGAATAAAAAATGAACAAAATCTATTATTCGCAAAAGGATATTGGAAGGGAATAACAGCAATCAAAAAGCTAAGCCAAGCATCTGGAGTCAGTGAACAAACAGCAAAGGAATGGTTATCTAAACAAGCGATTTGGCAAATTTATTTACCTGCGCCTAGACGAATACAGAGACCACACTTTGTGAATACAACTCAAACGACACCCATCAAATGGATCTTCTATATTTACCCTCTGATACGATTAGACGAAAAAGATTTAAGTACGCACTCACAGTCATTGACATAGCTTCAAGATACAAAGATGCGGAACCATTAACACAAAAGAGTGCTTCTGCTGTTGCTGTCGCTATACAACTGATATACCAACGAGGCCCGCTAACTTATCCTCGCATGATTCAAGTCGATGATGGAAAAGAATTTAAAGGCCCAGTGAATCAATTATTGTTAAAACATAGAGTTTACCATTAAAAGAGGCATTCCGGGAGTTCACAGATCACAGGCTTTAGTTGAAAACTTAACAAACAGTTAGCTGAAAGACTTTTCTCCTACAATATCATAGAGAGCTGATTGACAATTCTCGCAACACAGAATGGGTTAGAAGACTGCCTCAGTTTTGCGCGCAATGAATAATGAAGAATTTAAAGGACTAAAACCAGTACAGCAATCAAAAGAAAAACAATAAATGTTGTTGAAGGAGAGTCTTCATCCGGCAAACTATTACCGTTTGGTTTAAAAAGTAAGGTACTTTATTTACCGGGGGAAGCAGAAGGGGACACTGCATCAGGGCAACAGATCAGTTTGGAGTGTTGATCCATATGAAAAAAAGAATTGTAAAAATGAATCCGCCCGTGTATTATTTACGAGAAACTGACACAACAAAACAACCAGCTCCTCAAAGATCTTTTGTGAAAGAAGAACTGCAGATAATCCCACCAGACACAGTTCCGCTTTAATTAATTTACGTAAATATATTTGAGTTTAAAATGGAAGCTCAGAAGGAAGTGCAGAACGAAACAAGAATGGTAAAGGAAGCGACCTTGAAAATGATACGGGAATCATTTCATGCGTGTAATGCTATTAAAGAAACATTTTCGGGGATTAATCAATGCATGCTAAATCATCCAGATCACCTACAACTCAAACCCCCAAATTGGGAAAAGAATATCTTGAAATAATAAAAAAAATTCGAACGCATCAAGCAAACATGAGAAAAGATTTAAATGAATTGGATGAAGCTATGATTGATCTTATAATAAAAGTTGATGAAAAATATAAACCCTCTTTTTTATGCGGTCCTCCAATGCCGATTGCATATGAAAACTCTGGATTAACAAACACACGTTTTGTGTTTGTTCTATCTATACGACTTCTTTGTTACAACAGTTGTGTTGATCTCATGTAGATTAGATCGTAGTTTTACGTTGTCATGATGAAAAGTCTTATTACCAAACAATGCTTCTTTGTAGTTGTCATGTGATATGTTTGACTGCACAACACTGCGAGATATTCCCTTTGCTTTCTTAATGATTTTCTCCTGGCTCGAAATACTGTACATTTTTTACCTTAACCCCACATACTCCTTGATCACCTTCCAGATAATTCATCCTTCATCTTTCCTAAAACCTTCTTGTTAGTAATTGAATGTAAAGGCGAATCTTTAGGATAATCGGACGTGTCATACCATCCACTCGCTCCTTTAGCTACTTCTAATTCCATGTCTTTATAAATATCTTCAGTAGGGATATCTATAACAAAACTATCTGTATCTGTGTAAAGTACTCTGGACTCAGGATACGAGGGCTTAAAGTAGTCATAAAGAAATTCTAACATCAAAAGCTTTGATAATTCTAAAACAGTAAAACCCAATAAATACAGGTTTGTCCAATTTGACTTTCTTTTTTTTCATCATTATGCCAAAAAGCTGATCATGAAATCTTCTGAAGTCCTGATAATTAGGTTTTGAAGTCAGCTTAATTGCTTCGTTCTCTTTGGTGACCAATCTGACATCTTTGCGCTTGTGCGGATTCCCCAGTCTTTCCAAAAACAGCTGTTGTTCATCAGCTTGAAAAAGTCTTTTTCTGAAGCATCTGTGGATTTAGTTCTAAGATCAGTGTTCTTCATGATGTATGGTTTCATGAACTGTTCTTGATCAAAAGCAATTATGCGATGAACTGCTGTCAACTTCAAACCATGTCTTAAATAAAATTGTAGAAGTCTGTAATGACAGACATAATTTTTTTTCCCCCGAAGATTAGGCACAAGTTTAGGCGGCTCTGTTGGATTCATCTTTAGACTTTCTGCTGCTAATGGGTAGTCATTATGCAGGTCATGGAGTTCATGAGGATATTCTAAATCAACTTCTAGAATGTATCCACGCTGTTGACCCGGCGTTAACTGCCCAACCACTTTAATGCCTTTTGAATATTATTCGTACCTGTGTACATTTCAAAGTTGCGTAGTGGAAGTGATTGTGCCATTGCCCATCCATACAGATTGTTTGCATCTAAATACATAAGATAGTTAGACCTTTTACTTGGATCATAGTCGTCCAAGTATTTGTTGTTTGCTTTACATTTAATGATGCGACGCCATACTAATTCCTCCGCGCAATCGTTTTCAATCATCTGAATCTTTGGGTAAATCTGACAATAAATCAATCTGAAACTCCAGTAAACTTTAAGAAAGCATCCCAACTCATCCCGGGCGCAGAAATGTAATGCGCAGGATCCAGGCTATAATGTTTTATGCAGGTCTTCCTATAATTTTCAAAAATATCCGCCAACAAACATACGTCAGCCATCAAGTATGAGTCATGATAGTCTCCCATCGTTTTACAATCTAACTTCTGCCAGCATTTTGAGCATGCTGGTAATCAGAATCACTAATGCCCTTTCCTCTAAGACTAGAAAAGAACGCATCTTTAGGTGGAAGTGTATCTTCGTCAAACCTTTGCCAACTGTTCATGTACTCATAAGGGAAAAACACCCTTTCTAACGAGAGTTGGGTCAAAATATTCTTCCGTTATTGGGCAGGACTTTAAGGACATAGCTAGTGACTCTAATGATCCCATCATGTGCTGCATAGAGTCATAAAAAGACATGTTATTCAGTTTTAAAGCCATGTACTTTTCTGATGATTGTGCAATGCATGACACCCTGAAGGCATTGTCCACTGCTTTCATTATAAGTGAGAGTCGTAACCTCGCAAGTTATGAAAGAAGATGGGCAGCTTCCATGTCTTTGGGTCAAACTTTAGTTGAAGATTGCATTTACTGTGCGCAGCTCCTCTGAACTTTCCGCTAATGTGATCATGGTCTCTTACTGTCGGATTTGCTTCCTCACTGAGTTCTAAACCACAAATCCAACAGTGAGTGGCTGAGCCATACTGTTGTTGGTCTTCAGGCGTCATTTTGATTTCAGATAAATTCAGATTATTAGAACAGTCATACGCACTTTTTGCATGCGCTGTAAAAATCTTCTAGCCGCATTTGGTCCTCTATATAATTCTGGCGGTTGAATGGGCGCCATCTGACCTGACAACGATGAAAGCAAATGAACAATCTGATGATTACTCACAAAGGCTGTTTTTGGAAGTTTCTGTGGGGTTGGCCCCTCATAAGGAACAATGAGTGATTCGAAGTCTGCGTAAAACAACATATGGGAATTTTGCAGTTTTTTCCAGTTCTTAAAACTAACTTTAGATCCGGATGGGGGTGTAATTAGTTCTGTATTACAGTCTACAGAACTTTTACAATGTTTTATATGTTCACTCGCGGCTTGAACAGATGGAATTCTTGTTAAACTTTTTTTCTACAGAATTCTTGTTTGTTAGTGTTTTTTGCAGTATGCGCTAATAATCTACTCATTGTGCGTATCAATGTGTAATGTGGTAGCCCGCTGGCGAAAGCATCAGCAGTAAGTCAACATGGCTTTTGTCTGGATCACCTATTGTTGGGCTGTCTTTAGACACTCTAATAGGCCCCCAAATTTGTTTCTCATCCCATGTGTATACATTAACAGTTTATTGGTTTGTTTTGTTCTTCAAACTGATCAATGGAATCCGTGCTAACAGGAAAGGATATTCCACTAAAGTTAAGATCATTGATGTATGGTTCATAGTTAGACACTCTCTCTGCGTTTTTGCGGACGTAATGCAGCCTTGCAAGAACACACCACATAAAACATTTGTTGTCTGTATTCTTTATGTTTAGAACTGCTCTTTTTGCAACTAATGCTGGAGGTAGTGGAATGTAAGCCTTGCCTACAATCGGTGCATACTTAGCCTGTTTTTAATCTGATCTCTAAGACTTCGCCCTCTGACCAGCCAGAGCCTCATTTTGGCTTCTTCAGCGGCCACATCAAACTGTGTAAGCAGCTCGTCTGCCCAACCGGGTTGTTAAGTCATTACGAGAAAGAATAACCCGTTGTTTAGTCGAGACCCCGACTTCTAGGTTTTCTTCATTTATTGTTACATAGTCGATTAAAACTGCTAACATTACTTTTAAACTGGTGGGTCTATTGTTAGTTTACCTGGAACTTGAGAAATAGCATGACCAACGCTTGCCCGTACGCTTGCTGGATCAATGACTTCTAGATCAATATCATTCAGTGCTCTTGACAAACGCTCTCCCTCGAGCATTCCTTCAAACAATTCGTCTGGTCCTTCATATATATCTTATCCATGGTGAGTTTCTTTTCTAACTCAAAATATTTATTTAAAATAAAAAAAAAACTTAATCAGAATCAATATCGGCGGTCTTTTTGTGCTTGGACTCATAAACTAAAGTATAAACACCCTTTGGCGTTGTTATTGCGAGTGTTTAGAACAGAGTTTAATGTTTCGTTTACTTTTTTTAAGCATTCTTTTTTATCTGCTCGGGGTCTGGCTGTTGAGAAAAGTTGTCCTCGCCTTTCTTTGAAGATCAAACTTTTGTCTTTTGTAGTCATCAAAATCGGCCTGTAAACGATTAAATTCTTCATCCGTGATGTTTGAGTCAACTAGCGCTTTATTTATTGTCAGTTTGAACGAACTAAGTTTAGCCGTTATTAGTTGAACCATAGCTGTGTGCTTTTGGAGTTTAGTTTTTAATTTTTTTTCTAGCAGCACCTACAGCTAATGAACACAAGCCAAGAGCTAAAGACAAACCGCCTAGAGTAAAGCCGCGGGTGCGCCTATGCCCGTTGCTAAGAGGCCAACACTCGTTCCTGCTGATAGAGACTTATAGTCGATGCCCCAGTATTAACATAAGTAACAGCATTAAAGGCAGCAGAATACCTTTTGTTTGGTTTTGCTGTATTTTGAAAGGTCTTGCTCTAGTTTTTGTTGCATTTGTGTAATGTTTGTTAATCTAAAGGTTTTTATGTTGGGGGTTTCTACTATCCTCTTTTGGTGACTCTGGCGCTGTAGGCACATTTGGATAAACCTGAACAGACATGCTTTTTTAAAAAATAAATAAATAATTTAGTATTGTATATCTTTTAATCTGTTATCTTGAATATTTAGCTGCGCATCATTTTATTAAAAACAAATACACGTTAAGTGGTTTATCGACCTCTTTTTCTTTATCAATTTGAATGTTTATTATGTCTCTAACAGTTCTCCCGCTTCCATGTAACTGATTATCCTCCGTTGCCTTAGGTCAATCCATAACCGTATTTCGTTGTTAAATAATGATCAAGTCTAACACTGTGAAGATGTAAATTTTTAGACACAAGGTCAACTGCCGGATTTCTACACCTCCCGCCTCCAAACAGTTTTCTTATTTCATCAAAATGCTGATAAGGTTTAAGCCCGCTAGCGTAGATTTGGTTAGGACTACCCTCAATTGTACATTGCACTTTTGTTATTTTAGGATTAACAAATTTTTCAGTTTGTCTTTCGAATGGTCCTTCATCTTCACACAGCAATAAAATACCTTTAAGCGATCTTGCTGTGGCACTAAAACTAAAAATTTCCATATAGTGTCTGCCCTGCTTTTAGGATATTTAGAATGAAGAATCACTCTTTCGTAATATATTGCTAATTTTAACTGATATTGTTGCTCAATTAGCCTTGCTAAATTAGGGCTGCTAACAACGTCAAACTAGCGAGATGTCAGAAATGCTGTACTTTGCTTCGGTGTCTGTAGATATAATAACATATTTGTAGTCATTAAAGTTAGTTCATATGACAATCTGTCTTTTAACGCTCCTTGAAAGTATGGGGCATGCGCTTTTAACAACTCAAAATCTAGGGTATGAAAAAGCGATTGCCATACGCATAGCTTACAGCTACATACCTTTTGCCGTCTTTAGCATCTGCGGCGCCTATTCTGTGTTTTAGTGCATCTTCATTTTCGATTCCTTGAACGCAAGATCAGCTCTTTCGCTCCCGGTTAGCCATAGATCAGAATAGGTTAAAAATATGTCTGCATTGTGTAAAGAAAATATTTCTTGCCCCCCAAGTTTTATAGAAATTTTCTTAACGATTGCCCGCCCAGATTCTGTACAACTGTCCTGTTTAGGTCTGTTGTTGAAGCGAGTACTATTTTGAAAGTAAGACGCGCAGAGCCTGGCACAATCACTTCATCTGCTCCTAGGTCCCGGAAATTTGACAGTAAGAATTTGATCCGCATCAATAGTAGATGGATTATTTGGAACAGTAATATTCCGCTATTTCCCTTCACGCCAAAGGGTTCTTTCAGTCTTCTATGCGGGTCAAGAATCGAGCCATATTCTTGTGACATTTTTTTATAAAAAAATTAAAAGTTAATTATTTAAAATCATGGCAGGCATTGAAGATAAAGATCTTGATATTCCTGATCCTGGGACGACATGAGTGAAACGATCCCTTTGATACAGCATAGCTCAGCGCTCTCAATACGACGTGAATTAACAGAAAGTCATGTTAGATCATTGTACCAAAATTTAGGCCTTGAACCCCCGAAGTTTTAGACCCTAATGATTTTGAACGAGATGATGATGGCCATTTGTATTTTAAAACGATCAAGGTGAACGTGTTCCGCTTACAACTAAACGAGACCCATTAAAGTTTTTAGCTGTGGGTACAATTAGACAAAGAATCCCTGCGAGCGTACAAAATCGCCTTGGCATTGCTAAACCAAAATTAGATAGGGATGCAGTTGCTAAACTTCAAAACACACTGCAAGAACTTCCAACAGCTAACCAAATACAAAACATGGAACTTCAAGTTTTAAATCAATCAGCAGATGAAATAATAAATGCAATAGAAGCAGAAACCAGTTTTTCAGAAGAAACAGCATTAAAGACTATACACGACTCACCGCTACCCATGCGAGAAATAGCGGCCCTTGATCATGCTTTAAGAACCATTAGAGGCGAATTAACAAACAATTTAGCAAAACTGGGTGAAATAGATGAGCATATAAAAAGAGAAAAAAAAAACTCGTTGAGGCTGATGACGCCAATTAGGGCATGATATTAAAGAAAGAATAACCCAAAGACTAAAAGATCTTGAACAAGAGAGATCAGCAAGACTAGAAGCGTTGTCTACTAACCGAGAACAATTACGAACTCAAGTGAGCAGAATAAGAGAAACTATCCAAGAATTTTATATGAAGACACGACACTAGCAGAACGAATACGAACACTGTTTAGAGAGCAAGGCGTCACATTAGCAAGCGTTATAACAGCCTTAGGATTTGCAATAAGTACACTGGTGTTGGCTATTACAGGAGGCGGTGGTCAAAGTCCAGTGCCTCCATCGCCATCGCCTCCACCTGATAAATCATGGGTAAAAAAACAACTTGACCATCTTGCGGGTTTATTAAAAAAATTAGCCAGTAAAGCTATAGACGCTTTACCAGGTATATTAGGAGGTATTGTTAGCTGGCTTTTGTCTACTGCAAGCAAAGTAGTTGGCTTTATGGCTGAGCACTTATGGGCATTAGTTGCCTTAATAGTTGGGTTACTTTTTAGTAAGATAAAGACCAAGTAATCCCAGGCCAGTTATCCAAAAACAAGTGCCGCCTTTTCATATTCATGGTCATTATTTTTTGGACTTCGTGGACTTCATGTTCTTCAATGGCCTTTGGGCTTTGGGCCACGGGGATTGGATGACTTATTCTTGGGGGGTCGACTTGTTTGTTTACTGCTTGCAATATTACTGGCTCAGAATTTATTTCGTTTTTTCCGACCTTCTGTTCATTGCCTGCCACAAGGATTTCATTATTGTAGTTTATTATTGTTCCTATCTGGAGCCTGAGGTCAGAAGGCAGCATGTATAAACCAGTGCCAACAGCAAAGTCTACTTTCGATCTTGCGTATTGTAAAACATTTTGGTACCTTTTAATACTTGAAGGTAAATCAACTGTAGAATTAATGGCGTCCTCTAAATTTGCCAAGTACTGTTTTTGTGCATCAAA
The DNA here is from genome assembly GCA_018398815.1 of Conus ventricosus. NCBI lineage: Eukaryota > Metazoa > Mollusca > Gastropoda > Neogastropoda > Conidae > Conus > Conus ventricosus. The sequence continues at coordinate 63,628,080 of CM031620.1, read as the reverse complement.
GCCAGTAGAAGGATCAGTTATGCTCGATCTCGTTTGTGCTTGCGAACCTAGCAAACACCAAACGTAAGTACGAATAGAGTCGTTTATTCGTTCTATTCCTGCTTTAGTTAGGCCCTTAGAAGTGTCTAAGATAAATGTTGTCCATGCTGTTTTATGCTCTTGCTCTATAGACCCGAGGTGAACGCCTGTGCCTGAAGAGAAAGATGTGTAAGGAGGATTCCAGTCATAGTTATACTTTCTGTGCACGCCCCAATAATAAGGGGTGCCTAAGCCATGATTGCGGTCCAACTTTTGTCTAAAGTCTGTCTTAACATTAATATTGAATTCGTTACAGATCCTTTCAAAAGCCTTCATGTCTATTCTGTTGCTGAATGGATTAAACGGTTTGTCATTTGGTAATGGTGCTTGCAGTTCAGTCAAAATACGTCTGAAGGTATAATAAAAATGAAATCTATACACTGACCTCACCAAAGGATCAGGATGACTCAAATGATCAGCATACGATACTCCACACCAGTTGATGCACAAAACACAGCAAAGTTTAGCTGGTTCTGATAAAACTGCATAGGATGACTGAACCACACTTTTGCGATGTAGTCTTTTTTAATAGGCGGGTTAAGATATCTGTTTAATGGCGTACTAACCTTTGCTTGAAAGGTGTCAGTCTGGGTCACAGAAATGTCAAGGTATCAGTTGTTATATTTTTAAGATTGTAGTGCGGCCCAACAGAATATTTTGCATTAGTATATTTAAATGCAGTCATTTTTATTTCGTTTAAAAAATGTTTGTAACAATAACAACTCAAGACCGTCCTTCGTTTTAGAACATGCTATTGATAACAATTGCAGGGCCAAAATGGTTGCGCTTCATGAAATATTTTACAAAGTTGTATGGTTTAATATAAGTGAATCAAAGAATAATAATAAGGTTCTAAAAGTTGACAAAACAGGGGCCAAAGTTAGCCAGTTAACAATACCTGATGGTTATTACGGGTTTTGCTCACTAAAAGAAGCAATGAGTAACTTTGACATTACTCTCAAACTTAACAATGCAAATCTAAAAACAATGTTAACATTCAAGCCTGAAGAAGAAGGAGGTTACTATTTTGATAAAGAGCTAGCTAAAATGTTAGGCTTTGCAGCTGACAATTATAGATTTAGAGTTACACCAACCAAAACTACTTATGAGGGAGAAAATCCGCTCGATCTTGCATTACATTCATTACTCTATGTTCATTTAGATGAGCTAAGCACTGATGAAAACTTATATGATGGAAGGCCCTCAACTGTTTTAAGAGCTCTTCCGTCAGGGAAAGCTGCATATTGCGATTATGAAATTATACAATTCCCTAATTTACAGTTTAAAAGATTAGTTTGTGGGAGGGTCGGATCATTTAATATAAAAATCAAAGACAAAGCGGGGAAAGTTGTGAAATGTGATAACCTGCACATTGTTTTGGAAATAAAATAATAAACTGTACTAAAAAATAATGTCGCGTGGGCCAGATGAATCAGGAGTTGCATTAGCACCTGTGAGGTGTATAACTTTAGAATTAAAAGACCTTGCAGATGTTGCGGACTTTGAACAGAACGGTGAGATAGGCGCTTTGTATGTTTTGAGTACACTAAAGATGGTGATTATAAACGCAAAGAGGTTGGCGACAACAAAAAGTTTCCTAAACTAGAACAACTGCGCAATGTAGAAGCAAATAATGCTGGCCAGTATGAATATAAAATAGTTCGAAAACCTGACAGCAAATGGCACTTAGAACCATATTTAGAATGGGAAATAAAATTTGAATTCATAAGCCCATTTACATTTTTTAGCCGTCAAAAAAGTTTCAGAAAAGCATTCAACTCTGGCCCTTTACATGTAAGTCTTATGCCGGATGACAATAGTCGGAAAGAGATTGAAATAACGCCGTATGGGAAAAAAACAGTACATCCTCCACAGAAAAGAAACGGTTTTAAAAAAAGCTTCTACAAAATTACAGTTCTTTCCAAGCAGAAAATTAGGAGACACGTTCACAATGATATTTGAAATTTCTGTCTTTAAAGATGTGGAGAGGGATGGGGTTGTGGGCGTTAGTGACGTCCTTATAAAAGGAATTAATATTAGCTGGCAAAACTTAGACGTTAAACGCCTTAACGTTACCATCGTCGTTCTTCACAATGGTGAGGATATTAAGATCATAACAACAAGCAACAAAATCAATGTTGACTTAAATAGAAACAATCTTACAGAACTGAATTGGATTAATCTTACACATTTAGGCCTCGTAGGGTTTTATTATACTGAACAAGTTTTGACGGAGAGTATGATAAAAATAATAACTGGATTAGATTAAATTCTGTTATAAAACTATGGAGCAGTTAAACTTTATGATAAAATCCCCTCATTGTTCAATGATTTGTGGGCAGACTGGTTGTGGAAAAATAATATTTGTCCTAGACTTATTACAAACAGTTTATCGCTATAATTTTGATCATATTGTGATTTTCTGTCCAACACTTAAAAGGAACAAAGCATATCATGATAGAAGGTTTATATGGACAGACAATGACGTATATTTAGTTAATCCTAGCACTAAACTGAGTGAGTGTTTAGAATACTTTTATAAAGTGTTTGAAGGAACGCAGACACTCTTTATTATAGATGACTGTTCGGCAGAAAAAGATATAGTTAAAAAGAGAAACACTTTGTCAAAGCTGGCTTTCAGCGGAAGACATGATGGGATAAGTGTGTGGATTTTATGCCAGAAATATAACTCGGTTTTAAAAGACTTTAGAGAACAGTTAAAGACTGTAGTGTTATTTCACATGAAAGACAGAGACTCATTTGAAGAATGTTTGCGCGAAATGATGTTATTGAAAATGATCAGGAAAAACACAGGATTAAGCAAAAATTAAAATCTGAAAAGTTTAGTAAATTAGTATTGAAAACGGACAATCCTACACAATATGTTTGTTTGTAGGGCAGTTATTTTTGGTTATTGAAGTCTTACTTGTCAGAGAACTAATATATGTCTGTTCTGGATTCGCCCGGTCGAAACCGGCTAAGGCCGGTTGAGAGCGGGTGAGCCAGAACAGACATATATTAGTTCTCTCCCTGTCTTTCTCCCTGTCTTTCTCCCCCTCGCTCTTATTCAGTCTCCTTCTGTATCTATCTCCTTCACTCTGTCCTTCTCTTCCTCGCTTTCTTCCTTGTTACATTACCCCCTCCCCCCTCCCTCTCTCTCTCTCTCTCTCTTTTCTCTCTTTCCATCTCTCGCTCTCTCTCTCTCTCTTTCCTATCTACTTTTCATTTCTTTCAGTCCCGAAGCTGTGTCAACCCTTCTCAAGTGGTTAATATGGGTTCAATTCCCTGCGGCCCTCTGTGCATCGATCGGCTTTGAAATGAGATTTGAGTTTGTTGTTTGAAGTCTTTTATATAGCTTTAATCGATTCCTTCTGATACTCGGCCTGTTGATGTCTGAAATCAACTTCTAATTGCCATCTCTCTCTCTCTCTCTCTCTCTCTCTCTCTCTCTCTCTCTCTCTCTCTCTCTCTCTCTCTCTCTCTCTCAGATCAGATGTGTTTCAGGTAAAAGAAGAACTGGTATTTGCTCAAAAATATCAGACCAACAGTGGTTTGATCATTTTGCGACACTTTTCAATGTTCCAGATATTAAAACATGCGATTTTAGCTTTGAAAATTTTGATTCAAATTGTGATGATCTGAATTTACCTATTACCGAAAGGGAAGTTTTTGAGGTTATACGTAAATTGAAAAATGGGAAAGCATGTGGAATCGACAGAATAGTTCCAGAAATGTTAAAATTATGTAACGATTTGTCAGTTGCTTTTATGACGAAATTATTCAATACTTTATTTGATAACGGTTCATACCCCGAAGACTGGACAAAAGCTATCATTGTGCCAATATTTAAAAAAGGTGACAAAACTCAGCCAGACAACTACAGAGGAGTTTCCTTGTTAAGCTTGATGAGCAAATGTTATACTATCATTTTAAACCAAAGACTTATAAAGTGGATTGAAACAAACAGAACGTTAACAGAGTCCCAGGCAGGATTTAGAAAGGGATATTCTACTTCTGATCATATTTTTACTTTGAACGCAATTATTGAAAAGTGCTTTTCAAAAAGAGGGGGTAAACTCTATGTGTGTTTTGTAGATCTTAAAAAAGCATTTGACTCGGTGCAACATGGGCCTTTGTTTGAAATTCTACTAAAAAATGGGATACATGGTAAATTTATGAAGGCTGCTATGGCAATATATAACTCTGTAGTTTCGTGTGTAAGGATTGATGATCATTTGACAGATTTTTTCGAATGTCCTGTTGGTTTGAGACAAGGCTGTATACTTAGCCCTGAACTTTTTTCAGTTTTTATCAACGAAATCGCGGCAACCGTGGTTGAATATGGTATACATGGTGTTCAACTCTTACCTGGTCTTGATGAACTATTTCTGCTTTTGTTTGCAGACGACATTGTCCTTTTGTCCATCACTGCAAGAGGTCTTCAGAATCAGATCGATATTTTAAATGATGCTTGCAAAAAACTTTTTTTGAATATAAACACAGATAAAACAAAAATTTTGGTTTTTCGGAAAGGGGGATTTTTGGGCAAGAGCGATAAATGGACTTTGGACGGCAATACCTTGGAAGTTGTAAATGAATATAATTATTTGGGTTTTGTCTTTACGACGAAAATGAGCTTGCAGAAATGCGTCGATGCCCTGGCGGTAAAAGGCAGACGAGCTTGTATCGAATGCGTGAAACATATCAGCAGACTTCATGATATTTCAAAATCTTGTTTCTTTAGGATTTTTTATTCTCAGGTGCAACCTATATTAATGTATGCTGCTGAAATGTGGGGCCTAAATAGAATGCATAATATTGAAAAAGTACACACATTTGCATGTAAGCGGTTTTTGAAAGTCCTTTAAAAGTACCAAATAAGTTCGTTTATGGTGAGATCGGGCGATACCCATTGTACGTTAATAGTTCTGTGAGATGTATTAAGTATTGGCTTAAGATGTTGAAGATGGATACTACAAGACTTCCAAAACTGTCGTATATCATGCTTAAGAATTTTCTATGCTCTCCGTCAGAGAAAGTTAGTCATTGAATGTATGCAAATGTAGGCAGATTGTTGAACGAACGGCTGTTCATATGATGCATGAAGGCATTTCTTTTTTGTGTTTACCTCTACGTACATACTGATTTTGCACCTTGACCCTGTTTCTATGGGCTAGTGGCCTGAAGGAATTAAAGTGTTGTTCATTGTTCATTGTTCATTGTTCTCTCTCTCTCTCTCTCTCTCTCTCTCTCTCTCTCTCTCTCTCTCTCTCTCTCTCTCTCTCTCCTCTCTCTCTCTCTGTATGTGTATGTGTGTGTGTATGTGTGTGTGTGTCTCTGTCTGTCTGTCTGCCTCTCTAGCTCTCTTCTTCCTCTCTCTCTCTCTCTCTCTCTCTCTCTCTCTCTCTCTCTCCTCTCTCTCTCTCTCTCTCTCTCTCTCTCTTTCTCTCTCTCCGTCTCTCTTTCTGTGTGTTGTGTGTGTGTGTGTGTGTGTGTGTGTGTGTGTGTGTGTGTGTGTGTGTGTGTGTCTGTGTGTGTGTGTGTGTGTGTGTGTGTGTGTGTGTGTGTGTGTGTGTGTGTGTGTGTGTGTGTGTATGCGTGTGCGTGTGTGTGTGTGTGTGTTTGTTGAGGAAAAGAATGAAGAAAAGAAAGATGGAATGTCAGAAAAAGCAACAACAAAAAACACAAAAAACAACACAAAGGATGGAAAGAGAGAAACAACAAAAAACACAAAAAACAACACAAAGGATGGAAAGAGAGAAACAACAAAAAACACAAAAAACAACACAAAGGATGGAAAGAGAGAAACAACAAAAACACAAAAAACAACACAAAGGATGGAAAGAGAGAAACAACAAAAAACACAAAAAACAACACAAAGGATGGAAAGAGAGAAACAACAAAAAACACAAAAAACAACACAAAGGATGGAAAGAGAGCAACAACAAAAAACACAAAAAACAACACAAAGGATGGAAAGAGAGAAACAACAAAAAACACAAAAAACAACACAAAGGATGGAAAGAGAGCAACAACAAAAAACACAAAAAACAACACAAAGGATGGAAAGAGAGAAGGAAGAGGGACAAGGAAATAAAGTAGGAAAGATAAAAAGAACAGAGGGGGGGGGGGGGGAAGAGAAAGAAAATGGAGGAAAAGAAAGGAGGGAAAGGGACGTTAAATA
>CM031620.1:63614318-63616818 GCA_018398815.1 Conus ventricosus | reverse complement strand
GCTGTGGATGGTGTCTGTGCTTTGGGGTGTTTGTGCTGTGGATGGTGTCTGTCCAATGAGGTGTTTGCTGTGTGGATGGTGTCTGTGCAATGAGGTGTTTGCTGTGTGGATGGTGTCTGTCCAATGAGGTGTTTGCTGTGTGGATGGTGTCTGTCCAATGAGGTGTTTGCCGTGTGGATGGTGTCTATGCTATGTAGTTTTTATGCTGAGAAAAAATGTCTACACCATGGAGTGTTTGTGCTATGAAAGATGTCTGTACGATGGAGTGTCTGTGCTGAGAAAGATGTCTATACTATGGAGTGTTTGTACGATGAAATGTGTCTGTAGCATGTAGTGTTTGTGTCTGTGCTGAGAATATGTCTGTACTACGTAGTGTTTGTGATGCAAAAAGAAGTCTGTACAATGTAATGTTTGTGCTCTGTAAGATTCTATACTATGGAGTGTTTGTGCTGAGAAAGATATCTATACTATGGAGTCTTTCTGCTGAGAAATATGTCTGTACTATGGTCTGTTTGTGCCGTGTAAGATGTCTGTATTATGGAGTGTCTGAGCTGAGAAATATGTCTGTATTATGTGGTGATTGTGCTGTGAAAAATATTTGTACTGTGGAGTGTTAATAATGTGGATAATGTTTATACAATGCAGTCTGTGCCATAGCCTTTCTTTGTTCTGTGGAGAACAATGCAGTCTGTGCCATAGCCTTTGTTTATTCTGGGGAGACTGTGTCGTTAAAAATGCCTGTACTATGCTGTGCACAAAATTTGTTGGTTTAGAATTGCAGTGGCATTTCGTCCCGTGGGTAACCTTTGTTTCGTTCTGAACGTGCTCTATGTTAAAAAGAAAAAGAACATTCTGTAGTGTACAGTCTTTTTATATTCGCTGTTCTGTTGTCGGGAATAAAACATGTGTGCGTTTTTGTTTGTTTGTAGTTTGTTTGTTTGTTTGTTTGTTTGTTTACCAGTGCGTGGCATTGATTACAACTTTTGGTTCAAATCGTGTTGAGTTTCTTTTCTTACTCATCGTTGCGATTATGTGTGCTTTATCTGGTTTTATACTGCCTAATAACTATGTTGATAAGATTATGAATAAAATTGTTCAGTTTTACAGGGGAAATAATAGATGAACGTGTCAATGGATTTTTAAAATGGCTGTGATGAAAGTGAGGGGAGGAAGGCATGGGAGCTTGATTTTACAATGAGTGCATCATCAGTTGTTTAAACGATGTACATCGATTTTTCGACTTTGTCTTTCCTTTCAAACCCTTTCTGTAGTTCTGTCATTATTTGTGTCGCCTTACCCTTTGTTTTTGTTTTATTCAGTGGTATACTTTAGTGTGTGAATGTAGAGGGGGGGGGGGGGGGGGGAATCTGGTGTGTATGGGCGAGGAGTTAAAGGGGGGGGGGGGGGATTCATTTCCATCCATGGAGGTGCGTCTTATACTCTCTTTCTGTTCCAGTTTGTAGCTGTAGACGGCAGGACTAGACTCCTTTCTTGTGGTGTTCTGACAGCAGTGCATGCTACAGTAGTAAGCTGAAAAAAAACTACTTAGACTCTGTGTTGTAGCCAAGTGAGACAAGGCCCTAGACTCCAAGATTTGTGTTTCTCCGACGACAAGTTTGCAGTGAACCTTGCCCTTTCCCAACCCACTTCCTATACTGCTTGCTGAAATTCATGCGCCAAGTGTATGGCCCGTGTCAGACTAGGCGACTGTCTCACTCAAGTGCAATATTTTTGTTTCTTCTTGTGCTCGCTCTTTCACTCGCCACGCCTTTTAGTGGTTACACCTAAGACGCGTTTCATAAATACAAGGTGGCGAGAGTTCTCACATGTTTGGCGCGAGTGTGGACGTTTCGCGCCACACCCTAGCGGGCAAGGAGGTTGGGAATGGGCGAGAATTCGTTACGCTGTCTAGGGGCTCTTTGCAAGACAAAATGGCCGACAGCTGTAACGCCTATGATTGGTGCACGAAAAGTAGTAAGGTTTTCTGATTGGTGCAGAAAATGATCAAGACACTAACCCTTCAACAACAAGAAGAGTTTGATGAAGTCGTCTCTTTGTGAAACTGAATTTGTCTTGCGACGGTTTCTTCACTTCCCTCAAATGTTACATCCCTCGCCGCTGTGATAAATCGTTCACCTTGTGAGTTATCGCATCCATGAAACACATCTCAGACGAGTTTGCAATAAAGCAATAATTATGCAGATCAACTGGTCACATGACTCTGACACCGAAGGCATTCCTCACCTCAGTGTTTCTCTCCATTTCAAAGCGTGCTGAGCATGAGCATTGTGGTTTCTTCATTTCAGTGAAATGCACAAAATAAAATGACTTGTAGAATCATATTTTGACACAAACTCTCAAAGTGAGGACGACTACCTCTCGATCTTGATTAAGAAGCAACAAAAGCGATAGAAAAAAATAGTCATAAGAGGACATAGTGGGTTGTGGGTCACACGACCTTCACCTTTGCTTCGACTGACTAATCACCTTCGTTGTGCGA
>CM031620.1:63589318-63599318 GCA_018398815.1 Conus ventricosus | reverse complement strand
GCCAAGTACTTTCTGAGATATTCCATAAAGAGGAAAAACCGATACAGGCCGTTACAGCCGTTACTAACGGCTATAGCGGTAAACTAAAACATCGGGCATCATCCATGCCCATAATGAACATACCTACACATTTTCAGAAAGATCGGCCCAGTACGTTTGTCTGGAGCGAGTGGAACACATTTTGACCACGGACACACACACACACAGACAGACAGACACCAGACAGCATTTCTTCGTTCCCATTCTAAAGTACTCCCTGTTCTATAAGAACTGGGAGTACAACAAACAAACAAACAACAACAAAACACTAGAATACACACAGTTCAAATACTGTACCTTTATTGATTCTCCTTCCATAATCGATGTACCCAGAATTGTCATACCAGGGCTATTCTGCAATCATCTGTGCCGTATGTCAAACATAATTAGTCAGGTGTTGAAACGTAGACACAGAAAAGAATATAAAGTCCTCTCACGCTATTCGTGCGGATGACGCAGCAAGGATGATGTCATCTTCTCAACAAAAGAAAGAAGTTTCTCCTGGTACCAGTGGTAGTCGTAGATCTAGACCTAGATCTACAAGAGATTTTCAGACGAAGCCAGAACTACCCACTTTCGCTATTATCCACGATTCCATTCTCAACGGCGTGCAGCCAAAACGACTGGGCTTGTCTTACGGCCTTCATGTCGAAAGCGAAAATCGTCATCAATCGAGGACATTGGAAAGGCTGTGGAAACATGTAATGATGCTGATGCTTTTGTTCTCCACTGTGGAATCAACACTCTAAAACGTAACACTGCCCAGGCTGCCAGCAAGATGTTCACGATGCAGTACGCAAGATACAGACTGACCATCCAACGCGAAGTGGTTATCAGCAAGACTTCTTCAGTGAAAGACTCTTTTCTAGAGCAAGAAGACACTTATTTAACGCCTTGGTCTTCTCTGAACTTGTCGATGAGAACAACGTTACCTTTGTCAGTCACGAGACCTGCTGAAGAGAGCCCTTCGAGACCAACTACACCCAAACCAGCGAGGTTCGTCTGTGCTGGCAGGAAACTTGGGCAAGCATCTCCAGGGCCTGTTTTGGGAAAGCCCAGGCAACATGCAAGGCCCAGATACCAGTATCCCAGTGGCTTTTATGACTGGAGGGGGGTGTGGTACACCAGCTGGGACTATCCATAAAATGCCCTGTGTTTGCAACATACAGCTGTGCAATGAGTGTGTGTGTGTGTGTGTGGGGGGGGGGGGGGAGGAGGAGGGGAGTGAGTGCGTGCGTGCGTGCGTGTGTGTGTGTGTTGTGCGCGAGCGCGAGCGCGCGCGCGAGGTGTGTGTGTGTGTGCGCGCGCGCGCGCATTGCATGCAGTGGAACGTGAAGAAAAAGCAAGTGTGCATTTGTGTGTATTTGGTGTAGTTGAGAGTTTTTGGTAGGTTGTGGGTTGTGTGTCTGTGTGAAAGAGATAGAGGGCACAGCTCTTATATGTTGTGAAGATCTAATGAAATACCACGATCAGTATATTGGATTCCCTTATATCCAAGGCGAAAAATGCACGTCGTTTTGGTCAGTCTATACTTTGTGAGACACAACATCCCTCTGGAATATTATCTTGTTTGACAGCCAGAAACTTATTATTGTTCACTTTCCCTCAATTTTTTCACATTTTTGTTTGGCTTGTTTATATTATGAAATGTCTTTGTCAGAATAACTATGCTCATAAATACATATTCATATATTGTCCAAGATATTATCAACTATATCTATAATCATATCTTTGTGACAGTAAGGGATTGAAAATTGATAGAAACGACTACAATCTGCATAACTACAGTTATGCCTGTAAATTCGTTTCTTATGGAGCTAGATCCAAACAGCCGCTTCACAGTGTTTCAGTGGAATGCAAGGTCTATTTCCTCAAACCTATTATCTTTTGAAAGTCATGTTCTAGAGAAGGCTATAGTGTTTTAGCGCTCCAGTCATTGAATGTGGAAAAGAAAAAGCTTCCAATCTTAAGATTATTACTATCCACCTCTTTACAGTATCAGTGAGGTAAATAAAAAGGTGCAAACTGCCATCTATATCAGACTTGACCTTGAGTTTACAAATATTAGCCCACTTCCAGTGCCCGTAGATAAACAAGGTGTGTTTGCTACAGGAGCTGTCATCAAGTAAATAAGGAATCGGTTTATAATGTTCTGTCTGTGTACTATCCTAATGGCCCTAAAGAGGATGACACAGTTGGGTAAAACATCTGATTTTACAAAGAGGAAGTGGATTATTATGGGTGACTTTAATGCTCATGCGCCCTTTTGGGACACAAGTTGTACTAAAGTGACATCAAATAGATTTGTTGAAAATATTGTTGATTCAAGTTTAACTTTATTAAACGACGGTAGAATTACGAGAATTCCTGATGTAGTTACTCACAAATCTAGTGCAATAGATCTATCGCTTGTTTCCCCAAATATAGCAGTAAACTATAACTGGTCCACAGTAGAAGATTGTTTAGGGAGTGATCACCTTCCCATTACAATCCTTTTTAATGAAAATATATTGATGAACCGTTCTACCACTGAATGTAAAATTCCAAATTTAACTATAAATTGGCCGACTGGGAAGCCTTTCAACTTTTCTTCTGTCACAAAATACATCACCAATAGAGGATGATGATCTAGATTATTTTATGGTAATTTCTCTAAAGTGTGTTATTAGCAGCTGAAAAGACTATCCAAAACATAAATATAAAAAGATTGGAAAATATGTAGGCAAACGTATGGTGGACAGAAGATGTAGACTCGCTGTACAGTCAAAGCGAAAAAGCTACAAAACATGGATAAGAAATAAGTCAGAAGAAAACTTTATAATCATGAAACAAGAAAAGAATAAATGTGCTAAATAATTGCTCAAGCTAAAAGAAGTTACTGGGTTGAGTTTTGCGAAGCGAAGTATCGGAATCAAAAAGATTTATTTAAAGTTTGGAAAAAAGTTAAAGAAATGAAAAACTGCTATAAAAGTCAGTCATACCTATAAAGCTACAACTGATTTTCCTTCTGCTTTGGATATAAAGCTGAAGCTTTTTTGGTTTATTTTCAGCTTGTAGTCAGTCTAAAAATCTTCAGCAGAAAGCCTTCATCACAGAAACAATGAGGAACAAAAAGATGATTACATGGCTCCTTCACAAGAAAACGAACATTTCCTGAACTCACTTTACTGTTGTCAGAACTAACAGAAGCATTAGATTCTATCCCTTCACATGATTCAGCTGTTGGCCTTGATGGAATGTCCTATCAACTCGTGAGACATTTACCTTCTTCGTGGAAAGTATTACTGCATTCATTATTCCAAAAATGTTGGATTAATGGCACTATTCCAAGAATCTGGAAATTGTTCGGTAGTAGTCCCAGTACTCAAGGAAGGTAAACCGAGGACATCTTTACATAGTTACAGACCCATAGCTCTAACCTCTCATGCTGGTAAACTTTTAGAAAAAATATTCAAAACGACTGTTGTATTACTGTGAAAAAAATGGCGTGATTCCTGTTCAGCAAGCCGGCTTTCGAAAAGGTCGTTGTACCACAGACCATTTAGTAAAACTGACCAGTCACAATAAAAAACAATTCTCCGCAGAAAAAGTACTTTGGCTACATTTTTTTATGTCAAAAAGCCTATGACTGCGTATGGCACGCAAGGCTACTTTTCAAATTAAAAAAGTTGGTATTTCTGGGAGAATGTTTGATTACATTAAAGCTTCCCAACGAAAGAAGCATTATGTACACGAATTGGAAGAACTTATTCATCCTTTAGGAATGTAGATATGGGTATTCTCAGGGATCAGTTATTGCTCCCATGTTGTTTACAATCCTAATCCATGATCTTCCCAAATCTATGTCAAATGCTACGCATGTAGTTCAACATGCAGATGATATTGCTATTTGGATTAACTGTACATTAAGGAAACATTCAAATAAAGAACAATAACTTTGTACAGAAGATGTACCAAAAGGAATGGATAGATTATCTATGTATATGAAGAACAACGGATTAGAACTATCTGGAGAAAAAACATGTCTTATGTTGTTTAACAATGGTGAGAACCCAAAGGTGCTACCTTGCTTTTGCTAGATGGTCAGATTCTAGAAAATAAACAAAAAGTTAAATTTCTGGGGGTATTTTTAAACCCGAAGCTGAACTGGAAAACACATATTGAAAATTTGATTGAAAAAACAAGAAAAAGATTGAACGTTCTTAAAATAATATGTTGTCAACCATGGGGTCAGGACTGTCATACCTTTTACATCTATACATCTCGTTAGTCGATCGAAATTGACATATGGGCAGGAAGTGTATTTCTCTGCACCTAATTCTCTTTTAAAGAGATTGCAAAGCTTGGATAGTAAGGCCATGAAATTAGCTCTGGGAGTTCCAGTTCATACAAACACTTATAAATGTTATAAAGAAACCAATATCTTACCACTTAATGAGAAGCGAATATTGGATGGTCCAAATATATTGTCAGAAGTCTTTCTGTTGAAAATTCAGTTACTGAAGAAATACCGATGGATTCCAGTAAAGATTTTCCTAAGAGTTCGAAAAAACATATCATACATCCAACCAATTAGAAACTACTCATCTGACTTTATGTTACATTGTAATATTGATATTACTGCTATACCAAAATTTCCTGCGGTACCTTCAATGCCTCCTTGGGAGCACCTAAACGCTTCTTTTGATTACGAATACACTGTGTTAAAGAAAAGTTGATAATGTAAAGATCTTAACAACTGAGTTCGTGAACATTTAGAAAACAGCTATCCAATCATTTAAAAGTGTTTACAGATGGGTCGGTAATGGAATCCTCTGACAGTGGTTCTGGCTTTATAATACCAACTTTAAATGTCAGAAAATATATCATTTAGGAAGGGGTTTTCAATTTATACCTCAGAATTATATGCATACTGAAGGCTTTGATGTACATATATGATACACCAACTGCTTTATATAAAATCCTATTGTGTGTTGATTCCAAATCTGTTTGCAATCACTAGAGCGTTGGACTGCAAAGCTAGAAAAGATTTGCTTTTTGAAATAAAGCATGTATTGCATTGTTTCATAACTCTAGGTATAGAATTGATTTTTGTTGGGGTCCATCTCACTGTGGTATAAAGTGGAATGAAATAGCAGACAGTCTTGCAAAAGAAGGAGCAAATAGAAACGATGAAAATTTAACCAAAGTCCCTTAGATTTGTCCTCATTGTGAATTAATCCAAATTATGGAAAAGTACATACATAAGCAGAATTTTAGTAAAAAAAGTGACTACTTTACATCGTGCCCTAGGCACATTGTTAGATTAATTCATAAATTAAGGCTGAATACCTGGAACACTAAATATTCTCATGGTATTACTTGTGTCTGCGGAGAAAACTATTTCGTACGTCATTTTTGTTTGAATGCTCAGTGTTGACTCCCTCTATCAGGAGGAAGGTATTGAGATGAATAACTTTGATAATGTCAATACTGTCTTATATGGTTCATGTGTTGCTGAAATTGCCATGGTTATTTCGCAGTCACAGGTTGCAAAACTTTTATAAAGATCGCAACTTTGTGTCCTTTAGGGTATTTCACTTATGTAAATATGCATATGTCAGATGTGGTTTGAAAGAAACTAGATAAGTTGAGTGAGTGTAAAAGGTTGGGATTTTTTTTTAAAACAAGTGTCTAATATCATCTGACGATGAAAAGACATTAAACAAACCTCTGAACTGAACTGAACTGAACGTAGACACAGAACATGTACATCTTACACGTAATAGTATCTTCCTGAGAAAAGATTATTAATCTCACAGGATTTATTGACCTTGTAAGCAAAACAAGTGTGAGAAATACCCGTTCCGCTTTTTTTTTTTTTTTGTACTCCCAGTTCTTATAGAACAGGGAGTACTTTAGAATGGGAACGAAGAAATGCTGTCTGTGTGTGTGTCTGTGTGTCTGTGTGTGTGTCTGTGTGTCCGTTGTCAAGATGTGTTCCACTCACTCCAGACAAAATTTACTGGCCGATCTTTCTGAAAATTTGTAGGTAGACAAAAGATTATTCTACCCATAATACTATTCTTAAAGAAACTAATGCTGCAAAATATTTAGGCGTGATTATAGATAGTCGTCTAAAATTGGAAAGAACATTACAATTTAGTATGTAAGAAAGCAAATAACATCTTAGCTTTCTTATACAGGAATATCAATGACTGTCCCCAAAAGGTTAAAGACGACTGCTACAAAACACTGGTTAGACCAGTACTGGAATATGGTTGCTCAGTTTGGGATCCTTACCATCTAAAGGACATTGATAACCTCGAAAAGATTCAGAAGAGAGCAGCACGGTTCGTAACAAGGAACCACATCAGAGAAAAGGGGAATACTAGGAAGAACATGAGGAAATTAGAATGGAAACCCTTAGAAGAGAGAAGAGCTTTTATCAAACTTAACATCTCATCTTCAAAGGCAGAGCTAAGTAATTGATATTCCAATGGAACAACTAGTATTGAATAAAAGTAGCACCAGGAGTGGCGGTCAATGTTATACCATACCTGCATCAAATATTGACAGCCACTTACATTCTTTTTATCCAGTTCTGTACGGCTGTGGAACTCACTGCCGGGTGCCATCAAGATTGCCACAAATGCAATCTCTTTTAAAAAACAAATTGATACAACAGTTTTGAGATCTGCATATTGATGTTTTTCTATTTTTACTTCCCCAGATATTTTACTGTTAACTGGCTGAATTTGGCCATTGCTTTTTAACTTCTTGAATATCGAGTGCGAAACCCCTTGTTGCAAATTTGCTCCAGGGGCCAACAGTCTGAGTCGCACTTTTTATGTTATTTTTATTTAACTTTTTAACATGCGCGCTGGTGACCTACTCGTTTTGAGTGAACCAGTATTTTAGGAAGAAGAAGTATGCTCATTATGGGTCAAGGATGATGCCCGATGTTTTAGTTTACGGCTATAACCGTTACTAACGGCTGTAACGGCCTGTAACGGTTTTTCTTCTTTACGGAATATCACAGAAAGTACTTGGCTGATCTTTGTAAAAATGAGGCAGGTACGTTCATTTTGGGTCTTGGATGATGCCCGATGTTTTAGTTTACCTCGTTTTAGCCGTTACTAACGGCTGTAACAGCCTGTAACGGTTTTTTCTTCTTCATGGAATATCTCCGAAAGCACTTGGCCGATTTTTCTGAAAATTTGTAGGTATGTTCATTATGGTCACGAATAATGCCCGATGTTTTAGTTTACCGTTATAACCGTTACTAACGGCTGTAACGGCCTGTAACGGTTTTTCTTCTTCATGGAATATCTCAGAAAGTACTTGGCCGACCTTTATGAAAATCAGCAGGTATGTTCATTATGGGTCACGGATTGATACCTGATGTTTTATGTGTACCCCGTTATAGCCGTTACTAACGGTTGTAACGGCCTGTATACGGTTGTTTCTTCTTTATGGAATATCTCAGAAAGTACATGGCCAATTCATAAGCGGTTTGAATGATCTTGTGACAAATCGGAGCCTCTGTCCATATGTAAGTGATGTAATGCTGAAAATGGATTAAACAACTGTTTAAAAACCGTTTTCTGCGTTTTTTCTTATATATAGGTGGATTTTAATGAAATTTAGTATATAGAGAGGTTATAACACACAAATGGCACTTCTATATAGTGTTTCAAAATTTGACCGTTAAAAACCGTTATTCTTGACATATTGTCCGATTTGGATGAAATTTGATATGTACACAGGCTTTAGCCCAGTGAGGACTAAAAATACCAGTTTCAAAAGTGTATATCGGTTATATAACCGTTAAACCGTTCTTTTTTATATATTGGTGTCTTTTAATCAAATTTTGTATATAGAAAGGTTATCACACACAAATGGCACTTCCATGTAGTGTTTCAAAAATCTGACCGTTAAAAACCGTTATTCTTGACATATTGTCCGATTTGGATGAAATTTAGTATGTACACAGGCTTTAGCCACAGTGAGAACTAAAATACCGTTTCAAAAGTGTACAACGATTAGATATCCGTTAAAAACCGTTATTTTTGCCTTAATTTCTTATCTCACAAAGCACTTTGCCGATTTATAAGCGGTTTGGAAAAACTGGGTGTACGTTATATGCGTCGCATCTTGTTTCTTTTCAGCACAGGGAATTTGTCACACACACACACACACACACACACACACACACACACACACACACAGGACACGTATGAATTTGCAAATCGCCTGTGAGGCTGAGTAATTCGACCACACCTTACAAGTATTTACCTCTCTTAAGACGCTATGACCTTGATGTTAGGAAAATTTGACCCTGATATTGTTGAAAGACTTATGATCTGGCCATTATTGATTGCTCTGTATTGCTCGTCGAGTATTTAATGCAAGACTGAACAGCTCTATTACGCAGCTAAGTTTTTCTATCGTGAGGTAATGTGGCCTCGACCTTTGGTCGCTGACCTTTACATCAATGTTATTCTGTTTTAAGGCCGTCCGATAAGTGTAAGTCATACACAAGATACAAGGTCCGAGATATAAGGATAAGACAAAGTCCGAATCTGTCACAATTGCGAGCCATTTATGACGTTGCCATGATTGTTCTGACCTCAACCTTTAACCTCTCACATTCAGTTTCGATTGAGTTCATGGTTTCAAAGTGACCAGTTGCTTGTTTCATGTTTGATGAAATTTGAGGCTAGTTATAAGCTGCATCAGGTAGGCCTACTACAACATATTCGTAAACAAATCGTTAGATTTAAACACAAATGCGCATACACACAAACATGCATTATGCTCTCGCAGATGACAAAATCTGACAGAGATTAAAGCAAATACTGCTTCTTTACAGTACTCGAATCAAAATGGTTGTGTACCACACTTTGAATTTATCCACACAAAAAAACTACTTTTTTAAAGATAGATGAACAGAGAGAGAGAGAGAGAGAGAGAGGAGAGAGAGAGACAAATTGTCCGAAAAGTGATTTTTCATCTAGAGTCATGAATAGATCCAAACCTGAGCTTTGGAAAGCTGGAAAAGATAGAATTATAAATGAGCTATAAGAAAGGCACAGACAAAAAAATCTCGCAATTCTGGCAAACGTGCAAAGCAAGACTTCACAAAAGTTTCCTTAGTTTTGTACGTGTCGATCTGGATATGAGGGGGGGGGGGGGGGGGGGGGGGGGGGGGGGGGCTCTTCTCTGAAGACCTTCTGCTGTCGTGCTGTCCTAGAGTGTCTGTCGTGCTGTCTAGAGTGTCTGTCGTGCCGTCCTAGAGTGTCTGTCGTGCCGTCCTAGAGTGTCTGTCGTGCCGTCCTAGAGTGTCTGTCGTGCCGTCCTAGAGTGTCTGTCGTGCCGTCCTAGAGTGTCTGTCGTGCGTCCTAGAGTGTCTGTCGTGCTGTCCTAGAGTGTCTGTCGTGCCGTCCTAGAGTGTCCGTCGTGCCGTCCTAGAGTGTCTGTCGTGCTGTCCTAGAGTGTCTGTCGTGCTGTCCTAGAGTGTCTTCCTACATAAAATGTCTGCCATGAAGAGCAATCAACGAGCAACTTCTGACACTCTGAATGCTCATTGAAGAGCAATCAACGAGCAAATTCTGACACTCTGAATGCTCATCTGAAGAGCAATCAACAAGCACATTCTGACAGTCTGAATGCACATCTGAAGAGCAATCAACAAGCACATTCTGACAGTCTGAAGAGCAATCAACAAGCAAAATCTGACAGTCTGAATGCACATGTGAAGAGCAATCAACAAGCCAATTCTGACAGTCTGAATGCACATCTGAAAAGCAATCAACAAGCACATTCTGACAGTCTGAATGCTATCTGAAGAGCAGTCAACAAGCCAATTCTGACAGTCTGAATGCCTATCTGAAGAGCAATCAACAAGCACATTCTGACAGTCTGAATGCACATTCAAGAGCACTGAGAAAAGCACACTCTGACAGTCTGAATGCACATC
>CM031620.1:63574318-63584318 GCA_018398815.1 Conus ventricosus | reverse complement strand
TTACTAGGCAATCATGCGTTTATTGTACTCTATAGTCAAAGAATGGTTGATGTGTCCTTACTTTTCTTGTCGTTAATATGCCATTGTATATCGATCCCCCCCCCCCCCCCCCCCCCCCCCCCCCCCCCCCTTCAGCAGGAGCTGTGGCCTAGCCTGAATAAACCATTTTCCATTGCCCTCTCTCTCTCTCTCTCTCTCTCTCTCTCTCTCTCTCGCCTCCCCCTCCCCTCTTTCCTTATCCTCGCCTTCATCTGTACCCCATCTCTACACCTATCAACGACCTTCGGCATGAATGAGGGGGTGGGGGGTGGGGGGGGGTGGGGGGTGGGGGTCGTTTCTAGCCAGGTGGTGGAGGATGTTCTCTTGCTAGTCCACATTTCTCTCCCTTTCTCCTTCTCTCTCCGTTACCTTCGTTCCCATCCCTTTCCCATCCTAAGCTCCCCTGATACACCCCTGCCCTCTCCCCCCCCCCTCCACCTGTCCGTCACCCATCCTTCTTCCGAACCCTTCTCTCTCTCTCTCTCTCTCTCTCTCTCTCTCTCTCTCTCTCTCCCCCTCTTCTCTCTCTCTCCGAACCCTTCTCTCTCTCTCTCTCTCTCTCTCTCTCTCTCTCTCTCTCTCTCTCTCTCTCTCTCCGAACCCTTCCTCTCTCTCTCTCTCTCTCTGTTATTTCTCTGCCTCCCCCTCCCCTCTTTCATTATCCTCTCCATCATCTGTACCCCTACACTGATCACAGACCTTCGGCATGAGGGTGAGGGGGGATCGTTTCTGGTCAGGGTGAGGAGGGTGTGCTCTTGCTTCCTTCTTCTCTCTCCCATTCCTCCTTCTCGCTCCTTCTCTCTCCGTTACCTTCACCCCCATCCCTCGCCCATTCCAACCCCCCCCCCCCCCCCCCCCCCCCCCCCCCCTCACCCCTAACCTTCCTCCTACACCTATCGAACCTGTCCAGACTCTGGTTCTGCTCCGACATGACATTAAGGGGGAATCGTTTCTGGTCAGGGAGTGGGGGCCGTTCTCTTGCTTCCTCCTTCTCTTTCCGTTACCTTCACCCCCACCCTCGCCCATTCCATAAAACCGCCCCCTGACTCCCCCACCTCCACCCCACCCCCACCCTCGCTCTCCCACCTTCCTCCTACACCCGACGAACCTGTCCAGATTCTGGTTCTGCTCGGACATGAGGGTGGTTGGGTCGTTCCTACACAGCGGGTGCAGGGCGTTTTCCTGCAGGAACTTCTTGACGTTGTAGCCCGTGCCCATGGTGGTGGCCTCCCTCTGCAGGAGCTCCCTCTCCTGCACGCGCGGGCTGGCCAGGTGGGGGGGTGGGGGCAGCAGGCGTTGTTGCTGGTGGCCCTTCAGCTGGTTGTAGGTCTGGATCACCTGGTGGAGAGAAAGGGAGGTAAGGAAGCGGGGGGTGGGGGGGGGGGGGGTAAGGTGGAGGGGGGGAGGAGTGGGGGGAAGAGGAGACGTGGAGTGGATGGTGGGGGTGGGTGGGGGGATGAAATGTCGTTGTGGCGGTGGTGGTGGTGATGGTAAGGAGGATTATGTAAGTGGCAGTGTCAGCAGCAACGGTACCAGGAGGAGGAGGAGGAGCAGTAGGAGGAGGAACAAGAGTAGCAGCAGAAGCAACATCAGCAGTATCGTTGGTTGTCGTGGCGGTGGTAGGCGTTATATAGAAGTGGCAGTATCAGAAGCAACAACAACAGCAAGAGAGGAAGAGGAATAGAAGGAGTAGGAGGAATAAGAGTAGTAGAGGAAGAGGAGGAAGAGGAAGGGAAGGAGTTCGAGGAACAAGGGTAGCAGCAGTAGCAACGTCGGTGGTATTGTTGGTTGTGGTGGTGAGATTAGGGGGTTACATCAATGGCAGTATCAGCAGCAGCAACAACAGCACTAGTAGGTGGAGGAAGAGCAAAAAGGAAAAGGAGGAGGAATATGAATAGCAGTAGAAGCAACGTCAGTCGTTTCCTTGGCTGGGGTGTAGTGGGGATGGTAGGCGGTTACGTAAGTGGCAGCAGCAGCAGCAGCAACAGCAGCAGCATTAGTAAGAGAAGGAGGAAGAGGAAGAGAAAGGAGGAGAAAGAATGAGAGTAGCAGCAGCAGCAACAGCAGTACAAACAGATGCTGACCCGTCACGCCTGCCATCTCAAAGCTCTGGTTTGGTCAAGTTAAAGGTCCTGCTCCACTTGGGACACCCCTCCACCCCCCACCCACCCACAGACCCCCCCCCCCCCCCCCACATACACACACACAAACACACGCACGCATGCACGCGCACGCACACACACACACACACACACACACACACACACACACACATATATATATATATAGAGAGAGAGAGAGAGAGAGGAGAGAGAGAGAGAGAGAGAAAGAGAGAGAGAGAGAGAGAGATACAGACAGACAGACACTCACAAATACACACACGTATGTACAGACAGAGAGTGAGAGAGAGAGAGAGAGAGAGAGAGAGAGAGAGAGAGAGAGAGAGAGAGACAGACAGACAGACAGACAGACAGACAAACAGACAGACAGACACACGCACGCACGCACGCACGCACGCACGCACGCACACACACACACACACACACACACACACACACACACACGCACACGCGCACACACACACACACACACAGACACGAACCTCGGGCCCATCACGCCTGTCTCCGCTCAGCTCTGGTTTGGCCAGGCTGTAGGTCCGGCTATACTTGAGGGCGCAGTTGACGTCTTCGTTGAGGCGGGCGGCGGGCAGGGACACTTGGAACTGCGACTGGGAACCAGAACTTCACCGTCATGTTTACCACAACGTCCTCAACAAAAATGGGCCAGACGGCTGATAGCATGTTTTACGTCAGTGGAGGTAGTCCCAGTTAGCTTAGGTTTGGTAGGTTAAGGGGAGAGAAGCAGGAAGAGAGGTGACGGCTGGTAAAGTAAGACTGGGTCCAGCGATGTTCATGTGGTAAGTGTGGATGAGGTTCGGTAATATTGTTGTGCTCATGGAGTTAAGATAAGGTGAGACGAGGCAAGTTAAGTGTAGGCCGAGTTAGGTTAGGTGAGGTAAGCTTAAGTATGGTAAGGCTGGGCAAGGTAAGGTAAGGTGTGGATAAGTGTGGTGATGTACGGCATAGACATTTAAGGTCAGATTTGGATCGGTAGGACAAGACAGAAGCAAGATGAGGTCAGGTCAGGTCAGGCAAGGTGTGGATAAGTATGGTGATGTACGGCAAAGACATTTAAGATCAGACTGGATCAGTAGGATAAGACAGAAGCAAGATAAGGTCAGGTGAAGGTAAAACAAAGCAGCAAGGTGAAGTGAAGCTAGATTAGATCAGGTCGGTTCAGATCTAGATTAGAAACGGAAAGGTAGATTAAACGTGATGAGGTTAGCTGAATCTGACTGCAATCCTTATACTCGTTTGTGACAACAGGTAGGTCTACATCGGATCTCAGCATCAGTATCATTTCTGTGACAACAGGTAGCTCTACATCGGACCTCAGCATCAGTATCATTTCTGTGACAATAGGTAGCTCTACATCGGATCTAACATCAGCATCATTTCTGTGACAACAGGTAGCTCTACATCGGATCTCAGCATCAGTATCACTTCCAACTCCTCAGTTTTCATCCAGACATTGACATTACTCTTATTACCTCAATAGATGTTTATGCTATTACATAACAATCAAATCAACAAAATAGTTAATCCTTTTTTTTCCAATGCATCGCTCTGATTGTCTCAAGATTTACAAGAAAAAAAGAAGATTCTGACTGACTCGAAATCAGTTTATTGGTTATTTTTAGTTATAACTCTGAACTATGTACTATAGAAACCAAAGGGAAATAACACCGGCACACGTAATGATTACACATGAGTCAAGAATATGCCCACTGGCTATTTACTCGGAAATTTTTATTTATTCCCATGTATTTATCCACACGCAATATTTCAAGCCGAGGAAAAGTAGATAGGGGGGGGGCTGAAGAAAAGGAAGGAAAAAAACGAAAGAAAATTAAAATGAGCTCACAAGGATAGTGAAAGAAAGAAAGAAAGAAAGAAAGAAAGAGAGAGAGAGAGAGAAAAAAAAAGAAATAAAGAGAGAAAGAAAGAAAAAAGAAGGAAAGAAAGAAAACAGATAGAGAGAAAGAAAGAGAAAAGGAAAGAAAGAAAGAAAAAGAGAAGGAAAGAAAGAGAGAAAAAGAAAGAGTGAAAGAAAGAAAGAAAGAAAGAAGAAAAGAAAGAAAGAAAAAAAAAAAGAAAGAAAGAAAGCGCCAACCTGAATATTAGAATTGAGGGTATTGGTCAGCTCTGAGCCGGCCTCAGACTCTGCGTTCATGCTCCAGCTGAGGCTGTGTGGGTCGTAACTGGTTTTGTACAGACCTGAACACACACACACACACACACACACACACACACACACACACACACACGCACGCACACACAAACACACGCACGCACGCACGCACACACACACACACACACACACCACACACACACAACACACACACACACACACACACTCTCACACACACACACACACACACACACACACACACACACTCACACTCACACACACACACACACACACACTACAAGTGTACACTGATTTCTTGCAGCAGGTGTCCAGTGGTTAGCGACCACACCTAATAAGCAATGACATCACACACCCCGAAGTTCAAGTCTTTCAAGGTAAAAGTTGTCTTTTGGCCTGCTATCTCTACTTCAGCTTCATGCGGTGACCTATAGGAGCTAGTCTTTTGGACGAGGTGCTAATAATTACCAGTCCAAAAGTTGTTTTTTTTTTAACCCGAAATGTTCCTTTTTTTCCTGAGGGTCCTGAATTTCCTACCATCTGTGACCCGTGTCTCACAAGAAGACAAAAGAAAAAATCAGGCGACGCCATTACAACCTTCATAATATTTTTCATGAACAGTCATCCACAAATGTTCCATTGTGCAGTTCAATTTTCCATCTTTCATCTGTCGTAAGTAAGAAAGTCGAATGCCACAAGAAATTATGTTCTCCTACAAACTTCAAGGTCATGAGGAAATCATACAACAATTCTTTCAGGAGGAGTGTTCTGTTCGCTCAGTGAGAGTGCACCGAATTTCCAGTCGAACTCTGCGACTTCCATCAGATCCTGCCGGCGCCAAACAAACGCACTGGCATTTCCTTGCATGCAGATCTCTGTTAATAGTCCAAGGGTGGTACAGGACTGCTCTAAAGGCAGGTGAAGACAGTGCTTCTCTGGGTCCTCCCCTTCACCTTCGGGTGTTTCTTTTTCTTCTAATACATTGTCGTTCTGGTGGAGTCAGTGTACTTATAGACAGGTCCTGTCTCCCCCCGTTCTCTTGGGGTGATTAGCCCGCCTGTCTTGTCACCCTTGGTAGGTGTGAACATTTATACCGTCAAGTGGCATCTTTGGAGACAAGCCTAGTGAACACGATCGCTATATTCGCTGACTGCTGGCTCAGTCGATGGTTTGGTGGGGATGATCTGCTGCGTCCTCTTCACTGTCTGATAGAGGCAAAAGTCTCAGACAATATTAACGAACCGCTTAAAAGACGTGGACACACGAATCACAAGACAAAACACCACGCGTTTCGACCTCTTAGGTCTTCTTCAGGAGGACAACGAAAATGAACTAGCAATCACTTATCTTCAATCACTTCAGCGCAAGATAGGCGTTGAATGAAAACGAGGCTGTCAGAAGGGAGACAATGTGTGAGTCAAGGTGGTAATGATGATAATTATATTACTGATAGGAATACTAATAGTGGCAATGATGATGATCAAAATATTGAAAAATAAATAAAGACAGAATTACTACCACTTTGGGTGATAATATGGCAATAGCAGTTGTAGTATGGGAGATAGGCGAGTGGGTTAAATCATCGTTATTACCATTATTAATATTCCTATCAGTAGATATTATAATTATCATCATTACTACCTTGACTCACACATTATCTCCCTTCTGACAGCCTCGTTTTCATTCAATGCCTATCTTGCGCTGAAGTGATTGAAGATAAGTAATTGCTAGTTCATTTTCGTTGTCCTAATTGTTTTGTAACTTGCCTGAAGAAGACCTGAAAGGTCGAAACGCGTCGTGTTTTGTCTGTGATTCGTTTGTCTACGGTTTTTTTTTTTTTGGCGGTTCGCTAACACTTATTTAAGATTTGTTTAGATTTCCGCCTGCAGTCGTCTCACTTTGCAACTAGAGACAAAAGTTTCAAACGCCACCCTTCTCTGAAGGGCATAGGAACCCGTAAATTAACCTCCTCATGAAAGCTACTGCTATGCGCATTCCTCGCTCATCGAGCTCCTGCTTGTAGCGTCCCTAAACTGTCTTGACAGTGGAAGGTTTGATGGCGAGCACCTGCTTGTAGCGTCCCTAAACTGTCTTGACAGTGGAAGGTTTGATGGCGAGCACCTGCTTGTAGCGTCCCTAAACTGTCTTGACAGTGGAAGGTTTGATGGCGAGCACCTGCTTGTAGCGTCCCTACACTGTCTTGACAGTGGAAGGTTTGATGGCGAGCACCTGCTTGTAGCGCCTCTAAACTGTCTTGACAGTGGAAGGTCTGATGGCGAGCTCCTGCTTGTAGCGTCCCTAAACTGTCTTGACAGTGGAAGGTTTGATGGCGGTAGGCACACACCAAACAGGATGCGAGGTAGCAAACTAAACTAACACATGATGCGAAACCGACGAGTGAATTTTCGACAAATTGTGTCTTTTTTGTCGTAGCAAACAGCAGTCATGAACAGTACAGAGAACGCTACTCGCCACGCAGCATAAGAATCTCCGTCTGCCACATCACCTCATTTTTCATGCTGGCTTCTGTCTTGGGAGACTAATTCTGTGTAGTTTGCATGTCCGTTGTTTGTAACATCTAAAGGAGACATATCTGTCGAAAAGCCACATGTAAGTTTTTTGTATTGTGTACTATATGGGTTACTTTGCGTTTATATCTGTTGAAAAGCTACCTGTAAGTTTTTTTGTATTGTGTACTATATAAGAGTTACTTTGCGTTTATATCTGTCGAAAAGCCACCTGTAAGTTTTTTGTATTGTGTACTATATAAGAGTTACTTTGCGTGTATTTGTGTGTTCATTTGTGTCTGTCCTTGTAAGTCATGTAGCGGTCTGTGTTATATGTCTCTCGGCAGGAAACTTGTGTAGCTTGTTCCCCGGAAACACTAGATGATGATGAATATGGTGGTTGACAATGATACCAAATGATGGTGATGATGATAATGATGATGATGATGATGATGATGATGATGATGGTGGTGGTGGTGATGGTTGATGATGATATCAAATGATGTGATGATGATGATAATGATGACAGTAATGATGATGATGATGATGATGATGATGATAATGATGATGATGATGATGACGATGACGATGGTGATGACGACGATGACGACGACGACGACGTCGGCGATCGGTCATGAAGATGAAAGATGATGACCATTCAAAACGATGGATAATGATGACGGATAATGACGATGACGTAGTAGCCTCACCGGCCCGCTCCTCGTTGTAGCGTCCTTCATGCCTGTAGAAGGTGGGAGGCTTGTCCTCGGCCGGCAGCTTATGCAGCTTGTACCTCAGGGCCATCTGGTCATGGTGGGGAGTCTGCGCCTGAAGAACTTGCCACCTGCACGGGCAGGACAGGACGGGAGTAGACGTTAGACATCAGAGTGAGTGAAGCTAGTTTCTCGTTGAACATTCTCGCTTGAGAGTGTTTAGAACATGGCAGGCGGTAAAGGCGCAGAGAAATACAGAGCAAAGGATGGGGGAGGGGAGGGGGGGGGGGGGAGGGTAACAGATAGACAGGCAGAAGAGAGACGGAAATGTGAAAGCTCAATATGCACAGAATATATAAACATTTGAAATGCTCAGGATTTACAGGAATGGTAGAAGTCCTGCTACACAAAATAAAGAAGATAATATAATACACGGTGTGGATATGCTGACGTAAAGTATAGGCGAAGTGGGCGGACTATTTAGAGATTGTACACTTTGGTCCAAACCTGCATGTATCATTCAGAATGCAGAGAACATGCCAAGTCTTTACGTAGACAAGGGAAAGTGGGCAGAATGTGTACAGTTGTACAAGTTGATCTCAAATGTGCACATATGATTCAGATAAATGGATAGAATATGCCTAGACTAGAATAGGCAAAGTAGGTGGAATATATGCAGATTATACCGTTTGGTTCCAAATGTTCACATGTAATTCAGAATGAAGAGAGCATACCCAGACAACTTTTTTTTTAAATTTACATACAGTAAATCTTCTTGTTCAAAGTGCAGCGAACGTTCTTTTATTTCAAAGACAATACATTGTTGCAACATAATGCACAGGTAAGAAGACATGAAAATTAAAACATACCTACAGAAGGTATCCGTGCTTAATAAAATATTTCTATAAAAAGACGATAAGAACAATAAAAGTAATTAATGAATTCATATGTAAATATTCGTCTCAAAGTACTTTTATGTTTACCCCTCCCGTTATATTCGAAATATCTCTTTATGTTACTAAGAGAGATTTTTTCTTTTCTGATCCATCTCAAAATTCTACACAACACCCGCGTTTCACAAGAACAAGATAAGAATAGCCACAAAAAGTATTGACCTCACCCTCAGTCACTACATTTTTCTATTGACACACGCTGCTCGAAAGTAGCGACCTTTAGCATGCTGAGCAGCCCAGCCCGTGTTACGTGGTGCAAGGCTCGATTTGTTCACAAGAAAGCTGAAACTGCACTGAGTTCTGGGAAGAATTTAAACTGAAAGTATGAAAAATAGGACGACTTACTCTTCCAGCTGGCAGCCTCAGACACTTACTTGTAATACTTTCACGTGTTACTGGACCCATCACACTCTCATACAGTTCTGTAATTAGATGATCATATTCAGCTTCAACGTCCGCATCCATCTACGGTGATACAGTAGACGGGGTTTAATCATCCCAGGAGTGTGGACGAATGGAGCTTATCTTACACTACATTGCAACCCCAGAACGAAAACACATCAAGATGGGCATCCAAACTGGGAAATATTCGTGTCCGGCATCAGCGAGATTCAACCTAGCACGTTCAGACCACGATGGCGCCTCCATCGTAGGAATTTTCCACTGTCGCTAGTCTTCTTCATCTGGTGTCGTTCTGGAGGTGTGCACTTCTTTCCTTCTATCGTTATCGGCATACCAAGCTGAGACCCCCCCCCCACCCCCACCCCCCCCCCCCCCCCCCCCCCCCCCCCCCCTCGCTTGAATCTCACCACTCAACCACCATCACGATAAACGTTGTGGTATTCCAGCTTGCTGGGACTCGGTGCTTAAAACAGACCGGATATGACGTTTTGTGATCACTCCGCGCCTGAAACCACTCGCCGGTGGCGAGAAAGGGAGCGCACCCACAGTGGGAGTTAGTGTCGATTGATCTTTCCCTTGCTCTAGAATTGCTCCCTTACTGTACAATTCTGTGTCCCAATGGACAACATCACAATCACATCGCACCTGAATTTGGAGGGGAGTGGTTATTCTGGACCTGAGCTAAATGTACCACACTCACACACACACACACACACACACACACACACACACACACACGCACACACACACACACACACACACACACACACACAATGTTCCAAAATCGCTTCTTGGAAAGTCGATTTGGGGCGTAGTCTGAAAAAAGAATATCCCACGGCACGTGCTTAAAGTCACCCACCCTTCGTGACAAGCTGGTGGAGATGGACACTTACCTGTATTCATCCCATGGGGCATTTCTGGACTATGCCCTGAATTACCTCCCGTGAACAGGTTTTGGAATATGGCGGGGCTACTTCTGGCTACTTCTGACTCAGATGCAGAATCACCCTTCCTGCCCACCCCTCTGCCCGGTCAAATTCAGGAGCAACGTGCTGTATCGTTTGGGACGCTTCAATAATTTGGAGGGAGGGGTTTAAAGATTAGAACAAAGGGGAAG